>CM054184.1:35917700-36297700 GCA_028829895.1 Sinotaia quadrata
GGCTGTGGTGAAAAGGGAGACAATTCCGTCAGTTTTTTTTTCTTCTTTCTTTGCTTTTCTCCACGAACCTCAGCAACACTCCAGTCCCTGGCCAAGCGCGTCGCAAACAGGCAGGATTTTGACGTAAACTTTAACTTAGCTAGCACGTGCGACATTTTAAGAGGTTTGATTGGAACCATGCTACTGTATTTCTGTCCTCTATCCCCCCCCCCCCTCAACATTTTTTCTTTTCTTCCTTCTCTCTCTCCTTCCAGTTACTCCAGTCACCATATCCCCTCACTTTGCGTGTGCTGAAATATTTCTTTAGTGGACTGCCGTGATAAGTGTTATGTTCTCAAACAGCATTCTTGTTGCGCTGTTCAAACAGTGGCGACTTTTCTGAGTGCGGGCAAGGGGGACAGAAAACTGTTTGCTTCAGAGCCGCACAGCAGAGTCCCTCTTGTTTGCTGCAACTGTAAAACGGCGCGGACGTTTTAGAGGGGAAAACATATACCCGACTTCCAAAACACAGAGCTATACATTAACTGAAAATTTAGGATTATAACAGAGAATCGGCAAGTGTTAGAGAGAGAGAGAGAGAGAGAGAGAGAGAGAGAGAGAGAGAGAGAGAGAGAGAGAGAGAGAGAGAGAGAGAGAGAGAGAGAGAGAGAGAAGAACTAAGGGGTGGGAAAGAAACGAGCGAGCATATGTTTAAAAGAATGCATTGATTAATGAATATATTCTTATTTCTTGAGCAAAGATTATTAACATTTGATATTGTTTTAACCTTGTCTGAAAACATATTGTGTACATGACAAGATATATACTTTAAAAAAAATTCTTTTTAACAAAAACTTTCTGAATTGCAAAAATATAATTATTGATTATACCTACTGTACTAATACACAATTACTTTAAAAAGTTAATCTTTTAAGTTTGTCTTCAAACATCTCTGAAGTGCTTGTACATTCGTGCAGATTTCGATTTCATTTTATCAAGTGTTATACCTTCAATATTAAAGAATAGTGTTTTAGTCCTCTGTGTCGTCATTAAGCTCGTTTTGTGCATTGGTCAATTCGAGAATCTGGAAGAAACACGATGTTTTGATTGGGTATATTGCAATATCTATAGGGACGTTGATTTTGAAATTTATACACATTATCAAAATACCTAAATCTATTGATTGAGCTCATTTTCACGGTAGGCCTAGAATCCTCCTCACTTAGTCTTTAAATATGAATAAAGCGAGAAAAACATGATATAGAAACGATTACATAGCTATACTGCAAAGGCTAAATATGATGTAGAGGGATTATTAATGCTAACTGCATAATTGAGTAATTGTTTAAGTGATCAATTGCTCTTTTTTATGGCTGATTATTGTTTCCTTGACGGAAGAATGCAATAGCACATATCGCCTATTATTGTGTACTAATACAATTGCGCTTGTGATCTTGAACTTTTGCTTAAAACACTTCGCATGATCGTATAGGTCACCTACAGGAGAGAAGCATTCTTGCAGGACACAAAGAACTCGTGCAGAAAAAGTGGTCAATCTTGCAACTGAAGCAGTGGAACACATTGCTTTTCTGAGGGGATTTTGTGAGTGGGTAGAGAATATATTTTGGGGATTCATGACCCCTGTATTATCGTGGGCGTTAAACAAATATACCATTCTCTTAACTCCTCAGAAAGCCCCATTACAATGTGACTGTGATAGATCTTTTTCGATGACTTTGAGTCACTTTAAAAAATTTAAATGATAGGTCACTTCAATTACCTTGGGTCACTGTTTAAAATGTAAACATGATAGATATCTTTTGATGACCTGGGATCACTGTGAATGTCAGGATGACTGCTCACTGATGTGCAATAGTTTCCTCTTGAAACAGCGGTAACGCATTAGCGTTGGCTGTCTGAGCTGGAAATTTTACAGATGAAGACATTTTAAGTCTCACTGAAGAAGAAGGAACATTTTCATGTAACATACCCCCCACCCCCACCTAGAAGCCAACAGTCATCCTAACCAATACTTTATAAGGAAATTGACACGATCTACTAATATGACCTTAGAAATCCTCCAAACTACCGCCCCCCCCCCCCATCCCGCCGAAATATATGATGGTGAGTGCTAAAGGTCAGCTTGATTCTCTGTGTGACAATGTAAGTGATTTGCTGACTTTGCTGGATTGAATTAAACTGACAAACTTAAATAATATTTATAAACATTCCACATACCATGAGTTTTAATTTAACCTTTTTACCAAACGTCGTACTAAAATAAAATCAAAATTTAAGTCCCACTTTGTGTATAAAGTATAGGTGTGTGGCTGTTTACTTCCTACCAAGTATTATTTGTTTGTACAAGAAATGTTCACTTCATCTAAAGGCGAATTATTGCATAAGGACCAATTCATGTTGATTAAATGGTGACAGTTTCTTTCGGATGTAAGCTGTCTATTGAATAAGTGCTATTAGGAAGGGTGCCCCCATTTATGTTGCACGCACTTTTACTGCGTCTGTCGTGTTACGTACACAGAGGTAAGGGAATACTGGGAATAGCGTTACCGTCACGAGCATTAAGTGGAATTCTGAGTGAGCAGATTTTATCACACAAAGGGAGATTATTCAACTATATTGCTATGTATACTGACCGATTACCTCCAATGGAGTCAAAAACTAAGTTAATAATAATTGAAGCTAAGCAAACATCTCGAATTCCGAATCGTGAAAGCATGATCTATGTCTAAAGTCTCAGAGTTCGTCTAAAACGCCGAATTCTAGTTCTGTATAAACGGAGATATATTGTGTGTATGTCAGGGAGAGAAGTACGTCTAAAACGCCGAATTCTAGTTCTGTAAAAACGGAGATATATTGTGTGTATGTCAGGGAGAGAAATACGCAGACAGAAAGAGAGAGGCAGATAGACAAAGTGAGATACTGAGACAAGATAGATACTGACAGATAAGAGAGAGAGAGAGAGAGAGAGAGAGAGAGAGAGAGAGAGAGAGAGAGAGAGAGAGAGAGAGGAGTCTTATATTAGAGAGTCGATAAAAGAATTATTTGAGAATATAAATAAACATATATATATTAATAATAATGTTCAAGGACAAATACGCAAATAATTTCTTTACAACACATACAGTAAAACACAATAACTAACACATTTAGTAGCACATAATAGATATGCATACGCATTCCTAGATAGTTCCCTGCATGCACACACACACAAACACAAATATACATAGCAGCAAGCACATACAATGGTGACAATCACACACATATACATACTGTGTCAGAGTAAATTTATCTATCCCTATTTCTAGACTTGATTGTTACATAAATTGTTAAATGTCAAAGTGTTTGTCTTTACTATTGTGGAAGAGAGAAAACGTTTATAGATTAAGATTCTCATCACCTGTAATTTGTTATGGATGATTAATTAATATAATAATAATCATAACCATTAACTAGGTGGTCACATACCTATTAAAACATGTACATGGCAGCAAGCACATGCAATGGTAACACAAACAGATATAAACATACCTATTAACCTTCTTATGATGTAAGCTGTGGTGGCAAAGTTTTGTAACAATGTTACAGGCTCACTTTGCCTGCATTAGATAATGGGTTTGATGTGTGCCTCCAGGCACACTACCCAAACTGTTCCAAGAATTCTGTAAGCAATCTCACCAGACCAAAACCAGACCCAACTTCTGCCATACGTTTCTGGAAAGGAGATTCACATAACCAATTTCCAGGAACCCTGTTGCCAGCAAGTGTAACAAATAGTGTAACAAATAGTGTAACAAATGGTGTAACAGCAAGTGTAACAAATAGTGTCGGACACACACAGACCGATGTAATTCAAGCAGAGTGCAGTAGTTTGCTGCATTCTGTAGCGGATAACATGAACAAGGCATGCTCTTCTCTGGAAAAGTCAAATCAAGGGACAGCAGGTAAGAATTAGGTCTAAAATGTTTTTACACTCTCATATCTCTGCAAAAGCATTCTTGGACGTACATTCCTGTAATAAAAGTCAACATTCTAAATACATAAAATCATCTCTGAGTCAAATGACAAGCCATGAAACAATACAGTAGTTCAAAATGCAAAAAAAAATATTTCCAAGTCCTATCTTTCTTTTATCAGTCAAATAACTCACCAGCTAATGATCAAGCCTTTGAAAAATGGACGTGACCACAGATGAAATAAAAATAATACGAACGAGGGATTTTTCTAACAGGTCACTCTTTGCCTGACTCTTATTGGTTAGATTTGTTATTGGCCAGTATCAGATCATTGGTTGCTTATAACTCGCCAGCTGTCTAGAATTGCTTAGCGTCACTGGGTGAGTTGTTTTTGGTTTTGTAATCCAGTGAATGATGGTCGAAAAACGGACGAGTGGTTTTAAGCTTATACAATTTATTGCTGTAATTATCAACATTATTTCATAGATATTCCTGCAATGCTTTTGAATCACATCTGAATGTTTAAATCTATCAATTGGAAAACTAATAAACATTTTTCAAGAAGTGTCATAGCAAAAGATTTCCTGACTGTGTTTATCAACCACCCCTCATCTGCCTTCCCGCTACTCTTCTCAGTTTAAAATTCATTTTATCGTTGATTTTATATAAATACCTATCATGTACATTTATTGCTACCGAGCCATTCGTTATGTCTACAGCAGTTTTGTCTATAGCAGATTTGTCTATAGCAGTTATGTCTATAGCAGTTTTGTCTACAGCAGTTTTGTCTATAGCAGTACAGTTTTGTCTATAGCAGTTATGTCTATAGCAGTTTTGTCTACAGCAGTTTTGTCTATAGCAGTACAGTTTTGTCTATAGCAGATTTAAAAATGTAAATGTTTTAACGAGCTAGAGCAGTCTTTCAGTGAAATGAGCTGAATCGGAGGTAGACTATTTTTAGAATTAACTTTCCAAGACCCGCACTTTCAGCCAAAGCTTCAAGAAAGGAGCGACATAGATAGATGCGTTAAGGGGCAAATTGACTTTCATTTTGAATAATAAAATACATTTGTGTGTTTAATAACTACATTAGAAAGGCATAATGGTTTCATCTCTTTGCCTGTTGTATCATCTACGTTAAACGTCAAAATGGTCTCTACGTTGTCTGTTGTATCATCTACGTCAAACGTCAGAGTGGTCTCCACATTGTCTGTTTTATCATCTACGTCAAACGTCAGAGTGGTCTCCACATTGTCTGTTGTAACAACTACGTCAAACGTCAGAGTGGTCTCCACATTGTTGAATCATATACGTCAAACGTCAGAGTGATCTCCACGTTGTCTGTTGTATCATCTACATCAAACGTCACAGTAGTCTCCATGTTGTCTGTTGTATGATCTACGTCAAAAGTCACAGTGGTCTTCACGTTGTCTGTTGTATCATCTACAGCAAAAGCCACAGTGTTCTCCATGTTGTCTATTGTATCATCTACATCAGAAGGGCGCAGTGGTCTTCCTATTGTCAGTTGTTTCATTTACGTCAGAAGGGCGCATGGGTTCCAATCCGATTTCCGCAAAATCACATACGTTGTGAACAAGTGACAGTACCAAACAGTATTAGTCTGCGCTTGTCAAAACTACCTGATTTGAAAAATTATTTCAGCTAATTTTTTAACTGGCAAACGCCATCAAATAGTGGTATATTATGCATCTATTAGAGGTTTTGTTTAACTCGTTACTACCCTGATGCAACCCTCCATCCATACCCTCCCGAAATGCACGCTTTGTTTCAGAAGCACTTGTAACTCGTCGCGAAAGTAAGATGTCCGGGCCTCGTTTATTTTTTCAGTGGTTTGTGTTTGAAATTTGTTTGACAATGTTTATATACACAGAGCGTTTGGAAACATCACTGTTTTCTTTATTGTTTTTGTGATACCTTGTCTCCCATCATAGCAACTGAGAAAGGTTGTGTCCCAGCTGTAAAGAACTTGAATAAACGTGAACAGCTAAACTCTTCAGACTTCAGTGTGTATCATTGTCTGTCTGTCTGCTTTGTTTGTTCGTTTATTTGTTTGTTGTTTGTTTGTTTGTTTGTTTCTTTCTTTCTGAATTTCTTTCAAACTTGTATATCTCTGTGCATATTTATCTGTCTCATTCTTTGTCTCTCTCCCTTGGCATCTTTCTGTCTGCATTCTTCTTTGCCTGTCTGTTCTCTTTCACACAAAACGTGACACACACAGGTGCACCATATCGTAATATTATGGTCCATGTATATCGATTCCTAGCAATATCAAGTCGCTTCAATTACGTCCCGTAGAGCATAATACGAGGAATCTGTCAGTCTAAAATACTTTTCCCATTAATATAGAACTTCTCGCAATTTTTTAAAAATAAAAAAAATGATAAGATATGAGGGTCTTTTGTGTGTATGTGTGTGTGTGTGCGCGCGCATGTGCGTGCATGCGTGCGTGTGTGTGCCTGCTTGGTATGAGCGGTGAATACGTGAGTGATTACGCGCAAATAAATGTCAAAGAGCTGAGACATTAAATATGTAATAAGATACAGTATATAAGGAGAAGGGGAGCCGCGAGATCTAGGAGATGGCCAAGCAAAGTAGGTAAACGGGGTCCGAGCCTTACTCACCCCGTCAATTATGCAAAAATGGGGTTGTTTTCACTCTATGTATCCTCTCTCATGTTCGGTATTGTCCTGCTGTATTACGATTCTGAAAGTGCTTAGTCAATATATCATAAAATAATAGTAACATGTAATCCATCCATCCATCCATCCATCCATCCAGTAACACCTGATAGTAAACAGTAATGGTCTTAGCACACACTAATAAACGCTTTCAGCACCACAGTAAATTCTTATTGGCACAACACAAAAAGTAAGCATGCGCCACACAAGGGGAAATAATCATATACCTACGACGTGACTCACGTAGAGGTGGACGTGGCAGGCGCTTGGACGTGTTGACAAAGATTAGTCTTTCTTCTGTCCTCTCACTTCATTCCGACAATAATTGGAAAAAAAAAAGTCTACTAAAATTCCTTTCTTCTGTTTTGATTCGGCTGTCACTAATAGGGTTCGTGCCGTGGTTTTCTCTTTGAGGTTGTATAAACAATGGAAAATTCCAGAGCGGACTTATTTAACAGATCTGTATCAATACGTCACACTGCACATTGGGCTTTACGTGCAGTCCGAGAACACTACCTGGAGTTCTGCTGTTTGCATGTGTCTGCATCACTTGGGGTGCGCGAAGACTTAGGATGGTTTAGATCAAGAACCTCACTTGCGGCTGCAAAGATCTTGTTTGAACATATGTCAATGAGCGCGTGTATGTATGTATGTGTGTATGTATGTATATGTGTGTATGTATGTATGCATGTGTGTATTTATGTATGTGTGTATGTATGTATGTGTGTATGTATGTATGTATGTGCGCATGTAGGCTTGATTCTTGCTGTAACTAAACACCCCTTGAGCTTGGCTCAAGCAGAAGACGTGTTTATCTGTGTGTGTAGATTTATTTGCGCATGTTTTTAAGTATGCGTATACTTGTGTGTTGTGTATGTCTATATTTATACATCGTGAATATGCAAGTGTGCATGTTTATATATAGTATATGTGTGTGTGTGTGTGTGTGTGTGTGTGTGTTTGTGGTTATAGAGTGTTTGTTACGTGAGCATATTTGGTGTGTTGTGTGTATATATGAAAACGTGTGTGTGTGTACTTTTTATTGTTTTAATATAAGGTCTATGAGGTCCGGGATCCTGTGATTTTTATTCAATATTTCTTTTTTCTTCCTCCTCATCATCACCATGAAATGTTTCTCTGCGAATGCTTCTGTCCTTATATATTTGTTCCAACCTGAAATGTTGAGTTGTTTATCTGTTCAAAACATCACTAAAATGAGTTATTTATTTGTCTCAACCATCACTACAGTGGTTTGTTTCAACTATCACTAAAATGAGTTGTTTATTTATCTCAGCCATCACTAAAGTGATTTGTTTCAACTATCACAAAATGAGTTGTTTATTTATCTCAGCCATCACTAAAGTGATTTGTTTATTTGTCTCAACCATCACTGAAGTGATTTGTTTATTTGTTTCAACTATCACTAAAATGAGTTGTTTATTTGCCTCTGCCATTACTAATATGATTTGTTTATTTGTTTCAACTTTCACTAAAATGAGTTTATGAAATTATATTTTCGACCATCACTAATATGACTTGTTTATTTGTTTCAACCATCTCTAAAATGATTTGTTTATTTGTTTCAACCATCACAAAATGAGTTGTTTGTTTGTCTCAACCGTCACTAAAATGATTTGTTTCAAACATCACTAAAATGAGTTGTTTCAAATATCACTAAAATGATTTGTTTCAAACATCACTAAAATGAGTTGTTTCAAATATCACTAAAATGATTTGTTTCAAATATCACTAAAATGAGTTGTTTCAAATATCACTAAAATGATTTGTTTCAACCATCACTAAAATGATTTGTTTCAACCATCACTAAAATGATTTGTTTCAACCATCACTAAAATGATTTGTTTCAAACATCACTAAAATGAGTTGTTCATTTGCTTCAATCAAGTGCCGTTCATTTACTTGTTCCAAGTTCCAACCATCCCAGAAATGGGACGCATGTATAATATAGTTACACACCAAAATGGTCGATTGCTTATTTATTCCAACTTTGAATTAAATGGGTGATTTTACTTGTTCCAATCGACAAGGAAATGTGCCATCATAGTCTTATTCAACCATAAGTGAAATGGGCCATCGTAAACTGTTCCAACCGTCATTTAAATGGGCCATCGTGAACTGTTCCAACCGTCATTTAAATGGGCCATCGTGAACTGTTCCAACCGTCAGTGAAATGGGCCATCGTAAACAGTTCCAACCGTCACTTAAATGGGCCATCGTGAACTGTTCCACACGTCAGTGAAAAGGCCGCTGGTTTAAGTTTTTGAGCAGATGGAAATGAGTATTTTTTCTGTTTTACTTTGCACTCGTCACTAACATGGCTCGATCGTTTCATCCATCTTGGAAATGGGCCTGTCTTGTATTTGGTCCAGCCACCTATATGAAACCTAAATTTTTACCATCCACAGACCACGTTTGCATTAAAATGCCTCACCTTAATGTCTTTCTACGTATTCAGTTGCGCACCATTATGCAAGATTATCAGTTTTTAAATTATTTGGGTTAAAGGAGAAGGAGGGATGGAGGGATTAAAGTGAAGCATATACGATTGGCAGCAATGTGGTTTAGAGAGATTTTCAAAAGTCACCGGACGCAGGTGTTGCTGAAATCTAAATGCTAACCTCTTGAATTTTCTCACCTGTAGCGAAAGACATTATTATAAATGTGGAGCAAGCAGCAATTTACTCTTTTTTACCATCTCAGTTTCACGGCACTCGCAGTTATAATTTAGCAAGTCTTAATCCCCACCCCAACGTCTCAGATTAATTTGGTGTTTGGTTTCTTGAAGAGAGAACTCTCCATCTCAGGTAAACCTAAGTTTGAAATGTAACGCCATTGTTTACGTTTTAGGTAAACGAAAGTCGCAGAGAATTCAAGCACTACTGTAAAAAGCAAAGAACTTTATCTTCAGCTTTCTCGGCGACTTTCCTCGCTCACACCCCAACGCCCTGAATTCCCCACCCGTTTTCTCAATTATAGAGGCGGTGTCGACATTTAAAGGAAACTTTTGAAGATCGGGGCGAGGCCGGGCAACACCTAAGTATCTTCTACTTCAAGTCAGTCCTGGTATCAATGACCTGATCTCGAGACCACCTCCATTCGAGGTCTCCTTCTCGACAACAAGCTTCTGTAAATTAACGTCCATAAGCCTAGGCGGGTGGTCGCGTGACGTCAGAAAAAGTGGAGTACCCGGATTTACTGTGGAACGTGGGTTCCTGTGCGCTGAGAGCTTCGTGGCTTGTGCATTTAAGGCAGGCTCTTTCCACTTCCTCACGACCCCTCCCCCTCCCGCGACAGTATCTTGGACTGTCTCCATAAATTAAAGATTTTGTTAGACCACAGAAGCAAGGTACGTGTTCTTTCTCCCCGATAGTAGGCACCCTGGTTGGCGACATGCGTGAAGATAAATCCATGGCTTACGCTCTGGTCGACGTCTGTGATTAACAGGGTTGGGGGGTAATTTTAAAAGAAAATCACATTCCAATAGGATTTTTCTTCTTTACTCCTTTGAAACATTATCAGAAGTCCTGGCGAGTTTGCATTTTGTGCATACCAGGCGACTTAATCTTTATTTTATTTTTTCATTAGGTTTTTTGTTTTTTTTTTTACCTCGGGGAGGTGGTTGCATATGTTTGTTTTGAGAAGAGGCAGGGGTTGGAATGACGTAAGGTTTCATAAGAATAATACTAGATTGTCCTTTACTCCATCAAGTCTTAGAAATATGGAACAGTTAGCTGTGGACTAGTGTCAAACATACCAAGTTGTTAGCTGTAGTCTTCTAGTCTTAGACATGCCGACTAGTTTTAGCCGTAATCTCAACTAGTTAGCTGAAGTTTAGTCTTAGACATACTGACTCAGACATGCAAAATAGTTAACTGTAGAGTAGACTCAGACATGCCGAATAGTTAGCTGTAGTCTAGTCTCAGACATACTGAATAGCTAGCGGTAGTCTAGTCTCAGACATACAGAATAGCTAGCTGTGATCTTGTGTGAGACATAACAAATAACTAGCTGTGATCTAATGTCAGACAAAGCGAGCAGTGAGCCGTGATCAACTTTGAGACATACCAAATAGAGAAACTTTGAACTAGTGAGACATGCCCAATAGCTAACTGTAATCTAGTGAGGCACACCGAATGGCTAATTGTGATCTAGTGTGAGACACACCGAATGGCTAATTGTGATCTAGTGTGAGACACACCGAATGGCTAATTGTGATCTAGTGTGAGACACACCGAATGGCTAATTGTGATCTAGTGTGAGACACACCGAATGGCTAATTGTGATCTAGTGTGAGACATACCGAATAAGCTGTGATCGTGAGAGACATACCGAATGGCTGCGATCTAGTGAAGCATACTAAATAGATAACTGTTATCTACATAAATCTAATAGCTAACTGGATCTAGTGAGACATATTGAATAACTATCTGTGATCTATCGAGACATATTGAATAGCTAACTGTGATCAAGTGAGACTAACCGAATATGTAACTGCGATCTAGTGTGAGATATACCCAATAGATAGTTGTGTTCTAGTGAGACATACCAAATAGCTAGCTGTGATCTAGTGTGGGATGTACCGAATAGCTAGTTATGATCTAGTGTGAGTTGTGCTGAATACCTAACTGTGATCTAGTGTAAGTTATGCCGAATAACTAACTGTGTGTGTGAGATGTGCCGAATAGATAGTTATGATCTAGTGCAGGGGTCGGGAACCTTTTTGTATGAGAGAGCCATGGACACGACATATTTTGAAAACTAATTCTGTGAGAGCCATACATTATGTTTAAAACTAAAAATTCAGGTAAATGTGTGCAATTCTGTGTAATTTCAACACTAAAAGTACAATAATTATGTATCTGAATTCTTTTTAATAACATTGTTATGCTGTTGCTAATCAATAATGAGTATTTCTTACCATTAATGCGACTTCTGGTGCTGCATGGCTTTGCTGATGGCTCTGTAGTCTGGTTGATACGTGGTGAGGTTAAGCTTCATGCAGGCGTTGAGACTTTAGCTCATTTGTAGAATGAAATATTGATATGCAATTATAATGTAGATGAAAGGAGTCTAAAGAAACTTTTTTTTTTTATAATCGAACATTTGTCTGCGAGCCAGATGCAGCCACCAATAGAGCCACATCTGGCTCGCGAGCCATAGGTTCCCGACCCCTGATCTAGTGTGAGGAGTGCCGAATAGTTAGTTATGATCTAGTGTGAGTTGTGCCGAATAACTAGTTGTTATCTAGTGTGATATGTGCCGAATAGATAGTTATGATCTAGTGTGAGTTGTGCCGAATAACTAGTTGTTATCTAGTGTGATATGTGCCGAATAAATAGTTATGATCTAGTGTGAGTTGTGCCGAATAACTAGTTGTGATCTAGTGTGATATGTACCGAATAGATAGCTATGATCTAGTTTGAGATGTGCCGAATAGCTAGTTGATATAGTGTGAAACATGCCGAAACTGCTAGTTATGATCTAAAGTGAGGTATGCCGAATAGCTAGTTGATATAGTGTGAAACATGCCGAAACTGCTAGTTATGATCTAAAGTGAGGTATGCCGAAAGGCTAATTGTGATCTAGTGTGAGGCGTGCCGATTAACTTGTTGTGATCTACTGTGAGTCGTGCCAAATAGCTAGTTGTGATATAGTCTGAGGTATACTGAATAGCTAGCCACGCTCTAATCTCAGACGCTCTGAGTGTCTAGCCAAACTGTCTGATTGAGTTCAAAACTTATTGAGTAGTTATCTATGATGTAATCAAATCTCAGATAAGAGAGAAGTTAGCAATAAATCTGATCGAATCTCATATTTAAAGCAGTAAGCCGTTCTATTGTCTCTAGCACAAGTGCATTTAGTCAAGATCCACTCTCAGATTCATTATTATACAATGCCAGGCAGTATATGCAATCATCCGTCAGTCGCACTCACTAACGGGTGGGTGGGTTATCAGGTAGTGGGCAATTAGTTATTATTCAGAATCACTAAGGTGGAGTATCGGGTAGTGGGCAATTAGTTATTATTTAGGCTGAAAAAGGTGGAGTATGAGGTAGTGGGCAATATTTATTATTTAGACTCACCAGGATGGAGTATTGTTAGTCAGCAATTAGTTATTATTCAGACTGACGAAGGTGGAGTATTGGTAGTAAGGAATTATTTATTATTCAGACTGACGAAGGTGGAGTATTGGTTAGTGAGCAATTAGTTATTATTCAGACTGACGAAGGTGGAATATTGGTTAGTGAGCAATTAGTTATTATTCAGACTGACGAAGTTGGAGTATTGGCAGTAAGCAATTAGTTATTATTCAGACTGATGAAGGTGAAATATTGGTAGTAAGCAATTAGTTATTATTCAGACTGACGACGGTGGATTATTGGACAGTAAGCAATTAGTTATTATTCAGACACATCTAGGTAGAGTATCAGGTAGTGGGCAATTAGTTATTTAGATTCATCTAGTTGAATTATCATGTAGTGGGCAATTAGTTAGTATTCAGACTGACGAAGGTGGAGTATTGGTAGTAAGCAGTTAGTTATTTTTTTAGAATGATTAAGGTGGAGTATTGGTTAGTGAGCGTAAACCCTAAAACTCGACCTATGCTAATCTAAACAGTAAAGGCTCGACCTATATAAACATAAACCCTAAAAGGTTAACCTATATAAACACAAACCCTAAAATTTCGACTTAACACATAAACCGTAAAAGACTGACCTGTCCTAAATTACTGATTTATATCAACATCCATCCATCAAAGACGGACATATATAAACTTAAGTCCTACAAAGATAAACCTATCTAAATATAAACCCAATAAAGACCTGTATAAACATATATCGTACAAAGTTCGACCTTCCTAAACATAAATACTAAAAACATCCACCTAAATATAAACATTAATCTTACATAGATCAATCTGTAGAACATAAAATTCTACAAATATCGACCTGTATAAATAATACATTGTACAAAGACAGACGTTCTTAAATACAAACACTACTTAAATGTCATGTTTACTGGCACAAGAGTTGAGACTAGAATAATGAAATTTAAAAATAAATCGAAACACTTTGCTATAACTTTCCCTCTGCTGAAGGGTATATATTATTATATTAATTATGTTGCGTACATATATGACGTCACTAGATTGCGCAGTGAGGTGAACAGGTTTAGCTGGAATGAATGTTTTATTCAGATATGTCTACAGTCTTCTATTCTTTTCATTATCCCATAATCTCCATTTATAATTAAATTTATTCGCCAGATCGATTTGTGTGCCCACTGTAACCTCTCTAAACTAAAATTCATTCGTCAGCTAACTTTTCTTTGTATTCATTCTCTTTAACTTTTACAAAGGTAACGCTGTTTTATTTAAACATGTTTATCTTGAGTAAATCCCCAAGCCATTACACTAAAACAGGCTTTCATATAACATGACATTTTTTCCATTCACCCTCATACTGCCATACTACGACTTTCTTCTTTACTCAGTTATTTTTTTCCACTTTGTTCTCTGTCTGTCTGTCTGTCTGTCTACCCGTTTCTGTCTTTCTCACACACATTAATGCATATACAGTGCTCGCACACACTTACACGCCCGGGCTCACACTTGCTTAATACAAAAAAAAAATTCACATCTCTCTGTCTCTCTTTTGCTTGCGCACACACACAATGCAACACACACACACATACACACACACACACACACACACACACACACACACACACACATACTCACACACTAATGCGAAGATACTCATTTTATTCTGCCTAACAGCTCAAACTTCCGCCTGGCATGTGAGTTAAGGGCTTAATTTGCACCAACAATAGAGATATTATAACCTCCAGAAACTCTACTGTATGTAATTTACTCCAGTGAACTGAAATCATTAGTGCTTTGCTGAAATAATACAAATAGTTAAAAATAGACACACAAAATAAAAACTTACGAGAACTGGGTTATGATATTTTCTTATATGCACACGCACAGAAAACATGTTCACCTTACATAAAACGTACATGAATCCGTAATATGTTTGTCTCTTTTTTGTAAACTAATTTGCAAGATCTCTTTCTTTCATGCGCACCAATATACATATTCAAGAACGCACACACCTATCTATCTATCTATCTATCTATCTATCTATCTATCTATCTATCTATCTATCTATCTATCTATCTATCTATCTATCTATCTATCTATCTATCTATCTATCTATCTATCTATCTATCTATCTATCTATCTATCTATCTATCTATCTATCTATCTATCTATCTATCTATCTATCTATCTATCTATCTATCTATCTATCTGTCTATCTATCTATCTATTTATGTGCATGAGTGTGTGTGTAAATGTGAGTGTGTGTGTGTGTGTGTGTGTGTGTGTGTGTGTGTGTGTGTGTGTGTGTGTGTGTGTGTGTGTGTAAAATGAGCTTTAACTTATATGTATCTTAACATGAACGAGAAGGCATTCAGTAAAATACGTTTAAAACATATACTGCTTACGCACAGGCACGCATACACACAAACATACACACAAACACATAAATACCTCTTCCCCCCCAAAAGGATCGTTCTTGTGTTTTTGTTTTGTTTTCAGACAACACCTGGATAATTACAACAGTACTTTAATAATATATTGCTATCAGATAAGATCGGGCATATGTTCTAGCGTTAACGTACCTTCTGTAGCATTTTCATCCTTTTATCAGTGGCCATTAATTTTCTAAAGAAAAGAAAATGCAATCTCTAAACGTCTTTCACATAACGCCAAAGAAAATGGCCCACACAGCCTACGCTTGTATGAGATCATGAAAGAGTAATCAGCACTATATTGCTGCTGTCTAGAATTGCTATGACCGAGACAACATATCTGTTTGCAATTATATTGTTTCCAATTTAATATACCTTAAGCCAATTTTAATAATAGTATTCTCGCGATGGTATTTATTTAAAGATTGCGAGAGCAGTCGGCCAAGGGAGATAACGTGGACGTGAAGACACACTTGTGCACCTCGATTGCGGAATGTGCGTCTATAATACCACCCACCCACCACGAAAGAAAAAAGTAAAGGGGAGATAAATGAAGACCCCCCTCCCCCGGAAGGACCAGAGGGAGAAAAACTTTGATTAACTAAGATCATAGAGAGTTTATAGTTTGATACACAAGTTTTGACAACGCAAAAACAGTCGTTGGTTATGATTATTATTATTAATCATCCATAACTAATTACTAGCGATGAGAGTCCTAATTTCTGTTATTAATAATTCTCCAGAAGACATCACTCGTCTCTCTTTCACTTGGCGGATATGTGGGTGGTGTAAACTTTTCTCTCTTCCAAAACATTAAAGACAAACATTCACTATCACACAATATTTCTGTAGGTGGAAAACGTCTTACCAAAGGAGTAGATAAATCTATTTTTAATCTATATTTAACGAGCCCCCCATCCACCCCCCATCTCTCTAACATATGGTTATCAATATTGATAAGAAGGTCAATAAATTTATTAAATTAAAAATTCAAATATACATGTAACAAATACAACGAAAATATTATTTGACATCGATATTTTCACGAGACCTCTTTCAAATACCTATATAGTCTTATACCCTAACACACTTCAGCAGGTTAGTGTCATTATAAATCACATGATAACTATTGTCAGAGAACATAAATTGAGTTATAGAGATAAGCGATAATAGTTTGTACATAACTTCGTCAAGACGATTTATGCAATATTCTATTGCACTTTTGTAATAAAGTCACAAGCTTGACGTTCACACTAGAATTGTCAGTTTCACTGTCCTTTGGCAAGCTGAAGAATGTTCTGTCAGCTGCTGTTCTCTCTAGACTATTCTGGGCGCTCCTTCACCATATTATTTCCTTCAAGCAGAAGAACAATGTAACAATTTCCTTGTACCAGAAATTCCACGTAGTCGAGTATACTTTGCCACCATACATCAACAGAGTGCAGTGTATACTTTGCCACCATACATCAACAGAGTGCAGTGTATACTTTGCCACCATACATCAACAGAGTGTAGTGTATACTTTGCCACCATACATCAACAGAGTGCAGAGTATACTTTGCCACCTTACATCAACAGAGTGTAGTGTATCCTTACATTTACACACTGGGGTAGAGACTTCTCGAATCTACCACAATCGTAGAGGTTTATAAATCAGTAAATCTGGAGATTCTGGTAAAAACAAATAGGTTGCTCATTCCCTGTAAAATATAATCAGGGAACAAATGCTAAGTTTCCAGTTTATTCATTTCTAACTCCATTCTTCCTTATATTCAAATCTCAACTTACAGTTTCCTGCAACTGTATTAGCCCGATACACACATACAGCATAATAAATACAACATAACAATTTTTTAATGAACGGGTTCACTAGAAACAATGTCAAGAGCTTGGCATACTAAATACAAGCATCATTGTTCACAATTTATTAGAAATAAGTCTACGAAAATAATACATCTCTACGTAAAACCCTGCATAATAACATATCAATAGCAAAATGCACAAAGTATTTCTATATCTATTCTCTATCAATCAGTCAGTTAACATTTTGGAATTTTGCTATTCGCATTCGTTAATAAGTCAAGCGAAAATTTATTAAATTTGATAAGCAGGTTTTAAAAGGACTGCTCTGATTAATTTAAATGTTTGTTTTTATTTATTTTTTTTTTACGAAGAAGAAAGTACGAATGTAACAGGGTGTTTCTTTCGTCCTGTCAAAACTACCTTCAGAATTGATTTGCACAGATTTCGCACGCCAGACACCAAGATATACATTCGTCTGTAACTGACAGCATTTTGGGGGGTTAGTAAACACAAAGCCGTCACCTCGCCCTGTCCAAAATTTAATTTTTCTATTTATTTAACAGTTTCTCTACGCCGAATCCTACAAATAGCGGTGTAAAGAGATTTTTCTTCTTAAGGGTCAAATAAGATACTGACCTTGGCCTGCCTCTTAAGTGCTCAAATGGAGAAGTAATTTGTAAGAAGTTGATGGCATCTCTCTCATAAACTGTTATCTTGGAGTAGTTAATGTGTCAGTCTGTGTTTATTGTGTTAGACTGCTTCCCCAAGAAGCTGGACCACAACCGAAAATAGTAAAAGGTTTGACGTCAATGAAAGGTGCAAGAGTAAGTTTTTTGAATATGGACGTTACCTCTTTAACGAAGAGCGAGAGGATAAACAAATCACCACAACCGAACTCTTTCTTTCTTTCTTTCTTTCTTTCTTTCTTTCTTTCTTTCTTTCTTTCTTTCTTTCTTTCTTTCTTTCTTTCTTTCTTTCTTTCTTTCTTTCTTTCTTTCTTTCTTTCTCTTTCTTTCTTTCTTTCTTTCTTTCTTTCTTTCTTTCTTTCTTTCTTTCTTTCTTTCTTTCTTTCTTTCTTTTTTCTTTCTTTCTTTCTTTCTTTTTCTTTCTTTCTTTCTTGAATTATTGTTTTTCAATTTTAAATGAAATTTAAACTAGCGATAGTGCTTAATGACTTCATCTCTTTGTGTTGAAATTGGTAACAAAAGATAAAATGTTCTCTTTAATCTTAAAATGCACTTTTGTGTAGAAATTGGTAATAAAAGATAAAATGTTCTCTTTAATCTTAAAACACTTTTGTGTAGAAATTGATAATAAAAGATAAAATGTTCTCTTTAATCTTAAAATGCATTTTTTTGTTGTAGAAATTGGTAACAAAAGATAAAATGTTCTCTTTAATCTTAAAATGCAAATTTTTTGTAGAAGTAAATAACATATCTTGCAAAATATCTAATTAAACAAAGTGTTTTCTTTTTAGTGTAGGTTATAGAATTGTCGCAGGACACAGAACATATATAAAATGCATGGAGTCTAGAGGTATCACCCTTTACATATTTTGCATGTTAATTCTGGAGGTGTAAGAGTAACTTTCTATTTCTTTTAACATAATTTTTCGATTTAGCAGTCTTCTATCAAATGTAAAAGTAGTTTCTAGATGCGTCAAACCTCCATATGCTATATATGGATATTAGATGTCACCTCCCCATACTTTACATATGGATATTAGATGTCACCTCCCCATACTTTACTTATGGATACTTGATGCCATCTCTCCATACTTTACATGTGGATATTTAAGTCACCTCTCCATACTTTACATATGGATACTTGATGCCATCTCTCCATACTTTACATGTGGATATTAGAAGTCACCTCTCCATACTTTACATATGGATACTTGATGCCATCTCTCCATACTTTACATGTGGATATTAGAAGTCACCTCTCCATACTTTACCTATGGATATTAGATGTCACCTCTCCATATTTTACAAATGGATATTAGATGTCACCTCTCCATATTTTACAAATGGATATTAGATGTCACCTCTCCATATTTTACAAATGGATATTAGATGTCACCTCTCCATATTTTACAAATGGATATTAGATGTCACCTCTCCATATTTTACAAATGGATATTAGATGTCACCTCTCCATATTTTACAAATGGATATTAGATGTCACCTCTCCATATTTTACAAATGGATATTAGATGTCACCTCTCCATATTTTACAAATGGATATTAGATGTCACCTCTCCATATTTTACAAATGGATATTAGATGTCACCTCTCCATATTTTACAAATGGATATTAGATGTGTTAACTGTCCAGCTTTGTTTGTCGATGACATACCACTGTAATCGGTCGAAAAACAAATATATGACAATGAAAGATAGTGTGGTAGTGAGTTGGGTTTTCAGAGTTTTGTTTCCAATGAGATGCCAGTGTATTACACTCCCTTTCCAGTCTGCGTGTTCAGACATTTTAATCATTACATCAAATAATAATAGCGACCACAAAGCGCTCACTAGTCTTGAAAGAAAATCTTAGCGCCTTGTAATACTGACACGTAAGACACACGAGAATATTTCAAACGAATTGCTGAAGACACGTACTGACACATAAGACGCACAAGAGAATACTTCGTACGAACTGCTGAAGACACGTACCGACACGTAAGACACAAGAGAATACTTCGTACGAACTGCTGAAGACACGTATTGACACATAAATATAGTAGACAAAATAAGGGATCTACATGCAAAAAAAAAATACATCATAAGGAAATCAATTGTTTACAGAGGGAAACGCGTAATTAAAATGGATTTTCAAATAAATATACACTTTGAGTAGCCAGAGCATGGAAGAGATCTGTTCTTGCAGACGACAAGAATGCATCTTGAAACATGATTATTGTCTCTTTGCTCCAGCTGATCAAGCAGCACATTCCAGTCATACAAACTCTGATAAACGAAAAGAACTTTAACCAGATGATGCACTTTTCTTCAGTAATGATTCTGAATATTTGTGCGTAATGATAACTGAATCTTCTGACAAGAGTTTACATATAAACGGAAACACATGTATTTAGTCTGGAACCATAGAGAGAAGCATGCACCTACCTCACCTCAAAGTAAATTAGCCCATCACTATATCTAAACTTTATTGTTATATAAATTTTTAAATGTCAATGTAACCCGACCTTGGGCACTGCTTGTGCTGATATTTTTAAATGTCAACATTGGAAGTAAACTACTCAGGTGGTGAATGTGCTAGAAACTTGCTGATGTAATCTAAACCGATTTTAGATAGATGGGTAATTTTTATTATCTGATGGTTAAGATTTGCAAGAACGAGACCAGCCAATGGGCTCAGTAAAAAAAATACTTGCTGTAAAGAATTATATTTTGTAATCACTTTGAATTTGTGGTGTGGCATTAAAGATTAACTTTATTATTATATAAATCTTGTGCAAAGTATTGTTGAATAATCTCTTCATATTACTGTTTTACAAAGTAGAACTGGTTAGCCTTGTAATATATACCTTGTACGATACATCTACTTTAAAGAAATTAAACATTTTTCACTCATCCTTGCTCACAATACAAATCTGTCAATAAGAGATCCATAACAGCAAAATTCGAAACTGTTACACGTGATTTTCGCTCTTCTTCTCCCTGTACATTTGACACTGATCTCTGATTGAGGGAGTGAACTTACTGTATTAAACTTATAAAGAAATGAAAGCAAATAAGTCTTATATCTAATGTGTGTTTACAGAGAACATATCTTCTGCCGTTTCATGCTCTGATATTCGCATACGAAGGCAGTCTATCAGATAGCGATCGCTTGTCTATGACATTTTATATACCCCCATGATATCTAACACCAGTATACTGATGGAGGACATACCGTTAGGCATCTGGTGTATGTAAATAGATGCAGAACGGCTCGCTTGATTTATTAAGCTTGTGTAATGACACCAAAAAACAGAACAACTGGTTTCTGATTGAAATTGAATAAAAATTAAACATATACTGATAATCAATAAAATAAAAACAGCACATTAATTGATATCTATGGGTATAAGTATCAATTGGATGATATATATATATACACACATAAATGTGACAGATGTTCTGGAATCTAGTGTCTATGTCTGGGTTGAATTCGAAATGATATTTGTTTAAAGATGGAAGATCGATTTTGTATGCAATGTCTCTGTTGCTGACTGACTCATTATTGCTAAAAATGCACATCTATCAATAAGAGTTCCATAACATCGAAACTCAAAACCCTTATAGGTCATTTTCGCTCTTGTCCTCTCTGTCCATTGTTGCCAAGGGTTTCTACGTGCCACACCCTTGTTAATAATCAAATATTGCACACAAAGAAAGCCTATTTGTCTTGGATCATTTCGCCACTAAACGGTACATGCATATCGCGCAAGTTAGGAGGCCGGCCAGAGGGAGATAAGAATTATCTGCTCTTTTTGTACGTGACATGACGATGTGTGTATATGTGTGCGCGTCTGCTGTATGTGTGTTTGTGTTTGTGAATTGTGTCTCCTGATTCTGCTTAGTGAGACGTGCTAACACAGCAGGACACGCCTCCGAGAATATTCAAAAATCTTCCTTTCTAGCAAGCGCGAAAACTACGAGTTTTTCATCTCCTTCGGTTCTTTAGTCCTCTCGTGGAAATGCATTAAAATTGCACAAAATGTAGACAATTTTTACTTTATCGCTGCCATAATCTTAGTTGCCCCCTCCCCCCCCTACTCGTTTATTCCCAATTATCCACACGTTTTGTTTTGATCACAGGTGCTAACGACTTATTTGTTACTTTTGTGTGACACTGAAGGATCATGCACCTGCCATGGGTGGGCGTTTTTAAAAAAAAAATGATTTTCTGCCACATGTATTTATACTTTGAAGCGGTTGTTTGAATTTTAGAATCAACCATATCAGTTATTTTCGAACAATGCGAGGCGGTTCAGGCGCATAAAAAAGATTAACAATATAGAAAGGAATATGTAACATTCCAAACATAACATTCTTTAGAAAATAAAACCCCGAAGATAAATCAATATAAAATACGCTTTAATGTACTACAAATTTATCAAGGAGAGATAACTCTAATCAATTATGCTCATTCCAAAGGAGCTATATTTGAGTGTTGTTTCATTATATTATTATTCCAGTTTGATTTTGAGAATGGGTATAACTATAATGAAAAATGTTACTGTGATAATGGCAAGGCGAAAAAGGTTTTAAAACACCAAATTGAATGAAAATTTTAAAAAAAGCACAATCACACACTTTACATTTCTAAAGATTGATATCTAATTAACTACTAGTATGAGTTCAAATGACAATAGCATTTATCACTGTTCAGATAATTTTTGTTTCTATCTATCTATCTATCTGCTACCTACCTACCTACCTATCTATCTATCTATCTATCTATCTACTACCTACTTATCTATCTATCTATCTATCTATCTATCTATCTATCTATCTATCTATCTATCTATCTATCTATCTATCTATCTATCTATCTATCTATCTATCTATCTATCTATCTATCTATCTACCTATCGATCGATCGATAGAGCTATCTATCTATCTATCTATCTATCTATCTATCTATCTATCTATCTATCTATCTATCTATCTATCTATCTATCTATCTATCTATCTATCTATCTATCTATCAGTAACATTGTTAAAATGTCACTTGACATGTCTGATTTCATGGTGAAAAATTTAAGTTTGATAATTTGCAAGCCACACCATTGAACTGATTACTTAGAAATTTAAGAACATCTTTAGTTTCAATATACTCTTTATTCTAGAGTAAGTTTTCTCAACCGGGGTTAAAGGTTCCCCGAGAGATATTGATTGAAAAAATATAAGCATCGTAGATATAGTAATTTTTATGTAAGGGTTCCCTGAAAACTGAAAGGGTTCCTCCAGGTTAAAAATGGTAAAGAAAGGCTATTCCAGAGGTTAGGAAAGTACTGACTTTTTAAAAATATGCCGTAGCATGTGAGTGCTTTGTAAATTATAATAAAATATATACCGGCATGCATAAGCTAACACTCTCCACATACACACACATATACATAAACACGTGCAAGCACATGTTCATAAAGCACACAAGCATTTCCATTCTCCCTCCACCCACCCACCCACCCCTTCTCCATCACTCATTGAAAGAAACAACACAGTAAAGCAAACATATTACTAACACTTTGTCTTTATTCGTTTGTTCTTTTATTTTGTGCTAGGTGAGTTGATCTAGCGCATTCTGCAAATGATTGCGCATAAGAGCAGAAGAAATGCGAGGTTCAATTTCTTCGAGACTCGTGTCTGCAAGACCATTGCTCACCGCTTTTTGGTTGTCGTCATCGTAGCCTGGAATTTTAGGTTTAGGTGTGGGTCGAATAGGCAGGCTTTCTTCTATTTTGATATTGATTTTTTTGGGAACACCTTCTTTGTACTCGATGGTAAATTCTGACGTAATGTTCTTATACTGAAGAGGCTCTCGTGTGTAGCTGAAATTGACCTTGGTGTAGTAGTCAGCCCCACTAAGGGATGGCTCGCTAAACATGAGTGCATCCTCCCCTTCCGGAATAGTGAGCTTGGCGAGAAAGTCAAGAGGTGTTGTCTTGTACTTGTGAAGATTGAGGTCCCGCTTAACTTCAACATAGATAAAATCTTTCTGATCAATACTTTGCATAAAGACGGTTTATATATAAATTATATATATATATATATATATATATATAATATGCTGAATCTCCTACCTATGACACAACCAATTTTAACATTGTCACCCCCCACAAAAACGACATCCACCCTTTATAACCGTAAACATTGTCGTCACTTTTGTCAACGACATCGTTGCCGTCATCAACATCACACACTTTGCAGTTCGGATTTTCGTCCTTTGGTAGCGGAGATTTTGAAGTAATTAATTTTTGTAAGCGTGAATGTCCGAGTACAGTAACTGTTGTAATTTGTTGCAGCAGTTAAGGTTATCATTGATGAATCCCAACTTTGTATATCTATCTATCTATCTATCTATCTATCTATCTATCTATCTATCTATCTATCTATCTATCTATCTATCTATCTATCTATCTATCTATCTATCTATCTATCTATCTATCTATCTATCTATCTATCTATCTATCTATCTATCTATCTATCTATCAATCTATCTATCTATCCATCCATCCATCCATCCATCCATCCATCCACCCACCCACCCACCCATCCATCCATCCATCCATCCATCTATCTATCTATCTATCTATACTATTTGTCTATCTGTCTACCTGTCTGTCTGTCTGTCTATCTATCTATCTGTTTATCTGTCTGTCTGTCTGATGGTCTATTTGTGGGTTTTACGACCTATTCGTTGATTTTGCAGAAGGGCGCACATGCCAATGAAAGCATTTATGCTTTGGATGTATACAATAGGTAAGGTGTGTGAAAGCGAACAGTTGGTGGATTTTAAGCTTTGTACTTCATCCAAGTATTGGTCACTTTGAGATAGACCAGTGCACACTTCTCTTTTCTGCCTATAATATTTACTGACAAGTCATGAACAAGAGCTTTAATAGAACCGATTAGAGATGAAATATAGCATTTTTGAAAATATTGTTCATTGTTTTCAAAATATAAAGAATTCTTTTAAAATACCTATTTTAACCTTTTAAATTTTAAGGCTTGGTGTCAACATATCATCATGGCAAATTCCAGTTCAGTTTTCATAGAACTGAAGATATGGACATTAAAAGTGTTCTCATGATATTTTGATATATGATGTATCTAGCGAAATGAACCTTGTAGGAATGATATAGTTGGAGGGTTGTATGATTAGACGTACAAATTTACACGCACTAAAAACATTTTTGAGATTTAAATGTTAACAGACTAATCACAAATAGCTGATTTATTTCTAGCCTATAGTGTAGTACATAGCAAAGACTTTTATTCAGGATAAAAGACAAAGAATTTACACTAGAATAAATTTTACTTGGCCATTATAGAGAAAATTCAGTATATCCCAAATATTCATTGTTCACAAAATACATTATACATTTAATACGTTAAAAATATATAAATCGGGTATATACCAACTTATGAAAAAATATGAATGAACTATGGGTATGTAAAAAGTGCATAATGTAATGTTAATATTTGAAATTAGGATTAAAATGTTGCTTATTTATTTTATTAAAATTGTATTTTAGACTACGTTTAAGAAGTTTCATATTTCGTATACAGGTCCACTTCAGTAGCAGACTGATGACGACCTTGACATTCATGGAGATGGAAAAGAATTGAACGTGTTGCATTATAGACAGCGAAATAAGACCTTGACCTGTCTTCTTAACAACAAAATCAAACCCAACAAAAAGTAAAAATAACACCAACCCGACAACAGTCATTTTGTTCTAAAACTTGTCTTGCTTTCTTGCCTTTTGAAGCCAGCTAAAGTGATGCAAAAGGCAGTGAGGATTTGAATAGCAGTATATTTCAACCTTCTGTCTTCCTTTTACAGATTAGACGCAGCATAATCAAATTCCTTTGCATTTCAGGTTAGCTCTTATACTGCATACAGTGTAACTAAATTCACGGACAATTAAATGTGTGCAGCTTGCATACAAAAGAGATCCTTTATTGTTGGTTAATATCCGTGTTATATATATAAAACATTCAACTTAAAGTGATATTATAATTCTATAATTTCAAAAATAACCGATGTTTATAATATATTTCTCTCTTTTTATGTTTGCATTTTAAAATAATTTAAAAAGAACACCAATATTTGGTTTAACTTCAGCCTTTGTCAACATCATGAGCGCAGTTGATCCTAGGTATTTCCCCTCCACTGGAGTGACAGGTTCGTTTCTTCACTTTATTTGGAGTGTTTTGTGTTATTTTCTTGACGTTTCCTTCCATCAATCATCAATTTTACGCCTGCGACAGTGCCGTTCAAGGTGTTCATATTTAAAAGATTAAAATAAAAATATGTACTAACAAAAAGATAAAAATCGAGCATTTCAATTTGGCTATTCGTATATGGCGAGCAGGCTAGTCAACACAGTGCTAGATTCCTGCAAAGTTACTTTTTGTGTGTGTGTGCTTTGTGTGTGTTTGTGTGTGAGTGCTATGATTGGCTAAATGGAATCACAGTGCTTTGTGATATTGTTCCGAAGATTCCCAGCGCGTTTTGTTGAAAATTAAAAAAAAAAACGCAGATGTGTCTTGTAGGGTTGTTTATACAAAATTCCAGAAATAAATACTTTGCTATGTAATGCTTTTATTGCCAACCGTGTATGAGCGAGTGTGTGTGTGTGTGTGTGTGTGTGTGTGTGTTTGTGTGTGTGTGTGTTGTGTGTTTGTATGTGTGTGTTTGTGTGTGTGTGTGTGTGTGTGTGTGTGTGAGTGTGTGTGTGTGGGTGGGTGGGGAGGTAAAGAAGCGTGTTCTGATACAAAAGTAAATCTTGTACAGCATTGATAAGCATGTATTTTGATTAGAAATATTATTTATCATTTGTATTTATTTTCTCTGCTACTACCTATTGCTTAATTAAAGAAAGCGTATATTGGATTATAGAGAAATCAGTTCAGGTAATATTAATACTGGCTGATTTTGATTTTCATGGCAAAGCTGTACAACGACAGAGAGAGAGAGAGAGAGAGAGAGAGAGAGAGAGAGAGAGAGAGAGAGAGAGAGAGAGAGAGAGAGAGAGAGAGAGAGAGAGAGAGAGAGAACAGAAAGACAGACAGAGAGAAGAGAGAGGAAGAGACAGGTAGTAAGAGGAGGAATCGAGATATAGGGGAGAAAGGGAAGAAGAAAGATAGAGATGGGTGGGTGGATTGAAGGAGAGAGTCATAGAGACCAATAGTCAACTGATAGACTATTATCAAGAGTCAGTCAAACAGAGACCAATAGTCAACTGATAGACTATTATCAAGAGTCAGTCAAACAGAGACCAATAGTCAACTGATAGACTATTATCAAGAGTCAGTCAAACAGAGACCAATAGTCAACTGATAGACTATTATCAAGAGTCAGTCAAACAGAGACCAATAGTCAACTGATAGACTATTATCAAGAGTCAGTCAAACAGAGACCAATAGTCAACTGATAGACTATTATCAAGAGTCAGTCAAACAGAGACCAATAGTCAACTGATAGACTATTATCAAGAGTCAGTCAAACAGAGACCAATAGTCAACTGATAGACTATTATCAAGAGTCAGTCAAACAGAGACCAATAGTCAACTGATAGACTATTATCAAGAGTCAGTCAAACAGAGACCAATAGTCAACTGATAGACTATTATCAAGAGTCAGTCAAACAGAGACCAATAGTCAACTGATAGACTATTATCAAGAGTCAGTCAAACAGAGACCAATAGTCAACTGATAGACTATTATCAAGAGTCAGTCAAACAGAGACGTTCAAAAGTGGGTCAAATGATTATTGATCAACAGTCAGAATAACAAAGAGATTGTAAATAAAATATAGACGACGAAAATTAAGCGAAAACATAAAGAAAGAAAAGCAATATCACTACAAAGCCTTTCTCAGCATTCCTTAAACCCAGCCACTTAGGACAACAGAAATCTCTCCTAAAATCTTCATCGTCACCATATCACTAACCACTCTGAATGACCCCTGACCCCCCCACATTCACATCATGCATGACGTCACCTTTATTCTCGTGTTCTACCTTTCAGAGTACTGCGTCGTTTGCGCACAAGGTCCGGAAACTCCGTATCCAAACGAAGATCTTCTATATGCACACGATTCCTTTCGATGATTTTGTCAATGCTGTGATCGATATCCTTATTTGTAGGGAAATCGTTCTTGGAAGGTTCCGGGATGTCGTCCAGACCATCAGCACCCGTCATTTCCATCTCAAGGACGGTCTTCAATTCAATGGGCACAGTACGAGCGCGTCTTGAAAGTGGGCGTGTCTGGCGAGAGGTTTCCTCGCCGTGAACTGGCTCCCTGGCATCAGTTGCGTTCAGCCGTGCGTCATTTCCGGCCAGCAGCGATTGCGTTAGTTGCGCAGCAGCCGAGTTGACAGCTTGGCGTAATTGGCGGTTATGCTTCTTCCTGCCTTTCACAGCAAAGCGTTTGGCAATATGGCGCCTGCTCGCGCTCTTCGAGTTATGCAATGATTCGCGTTTGTAAGATTGCATACGCATTGGGCGGCGTCCGACATCAAACGCTCGATCTAAATCTTGCAGATCTAACATTATCTGGTATAACTGTGGTGTCAGATCGCGGAAAGGCTTTTTTGTAGGGTTTGTGGATCTTGCTTTTCGGCTTTCGCCCATGCTTTGGAGCTGGGTGCTGTCAACTTCGGCACCGACATCTGGCAACAGATTTCTGCTGGTCGAATTGTTTACAATCCACTCGTAAGTATTTACTTGATCAGATTTTTCAAGTTTGGTTAGGTAAGTCGGCGGATGCAATAGTAGTAAGTCCAGGTTAGTATGACCTGTCAGGTTGTAAGCTTCAGTCATTGAAGAACTGTTATCCATTTCCAGTTCAGTCGATGAAGATACGTTCCCTAATATATGTTCCGTCGACAAAATTCCGTTTCTTACATTAATCTCTGTCGACAAATGTCTGCCTGCACTGGTTGTTGGTATGGAAGTGGTGATGCTAGACTTGTTGTGCGAATTATACTGTTGGGAGGTGGGCATGTCAACGTGGTTAGCGCTGATGGCTGCGGTCAGTGCGGGGTTCGAGTTGAAATTTGAGCTGCTAGAATGGGTGTGAAGTGGATTTGGGTGGAAGTTGCCGGTATAAAGTGTGGTGAGAAGTGTAATTATATCAGGCTTTTGTGCTACTTTTCCTGGCATTCCTGGCTGATGTTCCTCTGCATCTGTCTTGTCGTTCATATGAACGTGGATCTGTTTTGATTGAAGAATGGGCAGTTTGTGCTTTCTCCTGCTGGTCTTTTGGGCCTCCATTCTCTTCAGAGCGGCAAGAACTTTCATAAAATTTCCTACGCGATGGGCGCGCCATTGTCCAGTGATGCGTGGAGGCAGCCTGCGTCTTTCAAAGTCAGTCAAGAGGGAGACAAAACAGGATTTTGCATGATCTAACCACATTTGAAGCAGACACATTCTTAACCAAGAGTAAGGCCGCCCATGACCAGAACGAGCCAGCAAGTTAAGAATATTCACTGTGGTCTTCGCCCTACGTTCCGACGAGTCACCGCGACGAACTCCCTCGAGTACCAATTTCCCATCGCCCCTCTCTTTCTGCGTAAGTGTGTGCGTCAGTGACGTCAGCGATTCCACAGTTTCGTTCTTTCTGCCTGCCAGGGAAGAGCTCTCGTGATTTCGCAGAATCCACTGGCCGCGAAGTTTGCCGACAAGATTCGGTATGTTCGTGGCCTTTGTCAAGTTAGTATCGGCTGTCTTATTGCTGTGGCTGCCAGTCGGGTGTCGGTGAGAGCCGCTTGTCATTTCAACAGCCACATACTGCAAATACTGGATGAAATGTTTCCCTCCAAGCCACTGAGCGGTCGACGCACCCGAAGAAGGACCTTGCAGACGAGAAGTAGTTGCTACTGGGAGCCGCAGAAAGAAATATAAAAGGAAAATTCTAACCCACTGCATTCCCACTTCCTACCATTTTGGTCTGCCTACGAGTGAGCTTCTCTGACGTCATAACGCCTTAGGTTAGAGGACGGCGTGTGACATCATACCAATGACGAAATTTTCGTCACAATTTTATTTTTTATTTTTGTTATAGCGCAGGAAACTATGAGTATATATATAGATTAGTGCCTTTGCAAAGGGTTCATTTGAAAATATCTTGTTTGCTCTAATTATTAAAACAGAATTAAATAGATTTCTTCCTAGTCATTTACGCATGCGCAGACTTTACTGCGCAGTTAATGCTATGTACCAAAAGTAAAAACTATCATCATGATATGATCTTCCACGCTATCAGGCGTGCTTATCGTGTGTGTAGTGTGTGTGTGTGTGTGTGTGTGTGTGTGTGTGTGTGTGTGTGTGTGTGTGTGTGTGTGTGTGTGTGTGTGTGTGTGTGTGTGTTGGAAGTACCTCTAGTTGAGATTCGTGCCAGTTTCCGTTCCAGGAGCAAATTTTAATTATTAAAAAATATTTATGTCTTTTTACCACTGGGGCAGTTACATAGCTGCAGGCACTAGGCCGTCGAGGTTGAGACCCAGACAATCTTTGTGCCCGAGGTTCCACTTATGCGAGAGGTTAGGTCGGCCATTTTCTTCCGTCGTGTTTACTTTACGTACACCACAGTATTCATAGAAATAAGTGCCGTGAAATATTTTAATGAGTTCTGTTTTAGTTATTGTCATACTATATTTACATGAGGTGTTTTGAATGTATTAACTTTTAGATAACTTTATTCTATGTTGATCACGCGATGTTTTATTGTATTATGTTTAAGTTACTGTCATTTTATACACATTTTATACACAATTAGTAAAATACTTTTATTTGAAATATATTTTTCAACTTGTTTTCTTAACTACTAGTACTGCTATTACTGCACTACTGCAACTACTATAACACCACCACTACTTTATTACTTCTACTACTACTATTACTACTACCTGTATTTAGTAAAACTGGCTAGTTTCTAAATAGGTCAACAGTGGATTAACTTTCAGCTGGGAAAATAAAATTTCATTCGTTCATTCCTTCCTTTTGAACACTTTACGTTTTATAACATTCTTGGTCACTTTACAAAACTCTACGTTCTATAACATTCTACAACACTTTACAACACTCTACGTTTTATAACATTTTTGGTCACTTTACAAAACTCTACATTCTATAACATTCTACAACACTTTACAACACTCTACGTTTTATAACATTCTTGGTCACTTTACAAAACTCTACGTTCTATAACATTCTACAACACTTTACAACACTCTACGTTCTATAACATTCTACAACACTTTACAACACTCTACGTTCAATAACATTCTACAACACTTTACAACACTCTACGTTCTATAACATTCTACAACACTTTACAACACTCTACGTTCTATAACATTCTACAACACTTTACAACACTCTAAGTTTCATAACATTCTACAAACATTTGACAACATTCTACATTTGATAGTATTTGTGAACGGGTATGGTGTCTCTGATTGCTTAATGTGTGACAATATTCATATTTTAATAATTATTTTCTCCTCATTCAGGTTAATGAAAATTTTTGATTTCTCACATTAATGAAAACTTTAATTTTCAGGTTAACGAAAACTTTGATTTCTCAGGTTAATGAAAACTTTAATTTCCCATCTAATGAAGACTTTAATTTCTCACATTTGAAAACTTTAATTTCTCAGCACATGTAGTTAATAATGGCGAATATATATTTTTTGTGTGTAGTTCTAAACGACAGATCATTAACAAACAATTAACACCTTAAGCATATGAAGTTAATTCCAGATTCTCACGGCACCACAACTAGAAGAGTGTATCGCACATTGCATAATTATCTTTCCTTCTTATTGGTCAACTTGGAAATGAAAGTTCCACAATGATTTTTGACGACTGATTTTCGCTGACTATATTTCGAAGTGAACATTTTAGGATTAGCTTCTTGTAAAGAATAATCAACTTTTCTCACAGACTTTCCGTATTTGCAGTATTTATATTTTTACTTTATTTCGGGTGGTGGTGGTGGTGGTTTATTAACGAATCAAAACGTAGCTGTTAAAAAATGTACATGAGCACATGCGTCTCCAAAATGTTGAATTACTTTTAATATGAACATGTATTCATGTTTTCAAAACAACTCTCTGTGGAAAGTGAGTAATGGCCGCTATATCAGAGGATAAGAGTAGTAGTCATTAGTTTCAGCGTGTTGGAGTTCGCCATTGAGAAACGAGGTTTTGGTGGTATTAGTATTTAAGACAAGTACACAGCTATCATCTGTAAGACTGTTGTATCATTATATTGTCCTTAGAAAACACAAACACACATTCACACATATTACAGTACACATATCATACACACAACACACATCACGCACGCACACATACACATTACACGACTACTGTGTGACTGTAAGCACGTCTGGTAATCTCCCTTTCTTCCTACCGACGCCTTTTGCAGACAAAACCCAGTTCTCGTTTCTATTATGATCCTAGATTTTGTGAAAAACATGGTGTTGAAAAACTTGATTGGCATTTGACAGATTTTTTTTCATGGGGCGTCGAATGCAACTTTAGAAACAAGAATCTGGCGTTTGTGCGCATGCCTGAGAACAGATAACCATCATCACGCCAGCACACGCAAGTTTGAAAATGGAAACTAGTTGTTTCCCTTCGCTTTGTAAACAAAACAAAACACACAGCTTAGGAAATGCTGATTGAGGAGTATATCGTAATTCTGAGTTATTTTTAGTTTAAAACGGAGGATTAAAAGATTAAATTCATGTAGTGTAGAACTTTATTACGTTATAAATTGGCATGTCGCCGGCTACTGAATTCATTACACTGGGCAACAACAAATTTGCTGTCTAAGATTTTTTGACGGATTTATGACAGTTTTATTGTGCTGGATCAAAATTGATATCGGGTTTTCTTTAATCAGGTCAACTTTTTGAGCTATTTTTGATCAACGTTTTGATCTATTGCGACATTATATTTTTTGGGTTTTTTTTTACATTTAAGGGTATTTTCTATTTATATGATGTAAAATTCTTTCTTATTTTTTTTAAATAAACAATAATAATTTGTTTTACATTATTATGAAGAGGTTACATAAGCTAATTTTTGAATAATTGATATAAATAATATTTTTCTTCTTTAGGTAATGAAATGGAATTGGCCGAAGACATTGCAAAAACAAACCCGTTGTATTTTGCTGCTTCTGCGGCGAATACACCATTGTTCTTAACAGGAATACAGCAACAGGTTTTATAAAGCGTGCTTACCATGTTTATTTTGGTTTAAAACTTGGTGATCTGGGTAAAGTTTGGGCGCCACACATGGAATGCAAGACATGCACCGAGAATCTTCGTCGTTGGACCAAGGGTAAGAAGAGTTGTCTGAAGTTTGGAATTCCTATGGTTTGGAAGGAACCGACAAACCATGTCACTGACTGCTACTTCTGCGCTATTGATGTGACTGGCATTAACAGAAAAAACCGGAGCAGCCTTAAGTATCTTGATTTTGAATCAGCACGTCGTCCAGTAGCTCATTGTGATGAAATTCCAGTACCTGTCCCTGGAGAACTTGCTGACATTAGTGAAGAAAATTTCTCTAGTGTTGAAGAATATGAAGAAGAAGAATTAGTGGTTCTTGATTATGATGTTCCAAATCCTTTTTCGCAAAAGGAGCTAAATCTAAATGATCTAGTTTGTGATCTCAGCTTGTCAAAGTCGTCTGCTGAACTGTTGGCATTCAGATTTAGGGAATAAACGTCCTTTCTGACAGTGTTCGCATCACTTTCTACCGCAACAGACATCAAGAGTATCTCAGTTTTTTTTCTCTACAGAGAAGGACCTGATGTACTGTACAGATATTGCACAGATTCTGCACAAGCTTGGAGTGCCACAGTATAAACTTGAAGATTGGAGATTGTTCATTGACAACAGCAAGCGACCACTGAACTGTGTTCTGCTACACAATGGTAACCTGTTTGCCTCTGTACCTCTAGCTCACTCGACTACACAATGGTAACTAGTTTGCCTTTGTACCTCTAGCTCACTCGACTACACAATGGTAACTAGTTTGCCTTTGTACCTCTAGCTCACTCGACTACACAATGGTAACTAGTTTGCCTTTGTACCTCTAGCTCACTCGACTACACTGAAGGAGAAGTATAAAGCGGTGAAGTACATGCTGGAGAAAATTCGTTATGATCAGCATGAATGGTTACTTTGTGTTGACCTGAAGATGGTAAACTTTTTGTTGGGACAACAGTCTGGATTCACCAAGTACCGTGCTTTCTGTGTATGTGGGATAGTAGGGACAAAGCACAGCATTACACGAAGCAGGACTGGCCTGTACGGGAGGAATTGGTAACCTTGCAAAGCAAAGAACCTCATAAACAACCCTCTGGTGAACAGAGACAAGATACTTTTCCCACCGCTGCACATTAAGCTTTGGACAAGGATGGTGGCTGTTTCGCTTACTTGTGCCATGATTTTCCAGGGTTGACCAATGAGAAGATGAAAGCTGGCATTTTTGATGGTCCACAACTCCATAAGCTAATCAGAGATCCAGAGTTTGAAAATTCAATGTATGAAGTAGAAGGCTTTTGTTCTGGTCGTGAAAAACTTTCTTGGCACAAATAAGGCCAGGAACTATGCAGAGCTTGTTGCCAATATGCTGACTGCTTTCAGAAACCTTGGATACAACATGAATATCAAAATGCATTACTTATTCTCACATATGGATCGGTTTCCTGAAAATATGGGATCTGTGAGCGACGAGCAAGGGGAGAAATTTCATCAGGATATGAAAGAGATGGAAACCAGGTATCAGGGACGCTGGGATGCAGTCATGATGGCTGATTACTGTTGGACTCTAAAGAGAAACATTCCTACTGTGAGCATTCTAGAAGTTCGAAGAGACGGAAGTTCATGTCCTGAATTTTGAACAATGATGACCTAATATTGAATTTATATGTACTTACCGTTATCAATGTCTACTATTCAATGTACACTAATCAACTTTTGTAACATTTAATAAATGAATTGTGTTACAAAACGATTTAAAAAAAATTAAATTAAATTTTAATAAAAACCTATTTTGGAAGAGAAATATTAACAAAAATTGCCTAATAATGTTACAAAAATGTAATCGATTTAGCTATAAGATCAAATTTTTAAAAATCGAATTAGATCACAAACCTGACCTGATTAAACAAATCGGACGTCATTTTCAAATTTAGCAGTGCATAATTGTTCTAAATCAGTTGAAATATCTTAGACAACTTTCAAAAAAATGTTTTGTGTGGCGCAGTGTTATTATTTTAAATCCTTGTATTCAAACGGGAACTTACATACTGAATATTTTGACTTAAGAAATGCTTCGAAACTCCTTATTTCAGGAATTCAATTACAGCAAAGGTCTGGCTCTTGCCTCGAAGGCAGAAGATCTGGGATAGAAGTTCCTAGTTTTGGTCACAGTGAATTTTCCCGATCGATCCTCATCCTTGATTGAGAGGTGACTTGAACGGCCAAATAGCGGCGTGGCTTCGTCCCTTCCTCCCCCCCCCCACTCTACCTTTTCGGCAATGAACAACAGAGACTAACTCACATCCGATCATTTTTAGGCTAAAGAGTGAGTTCCTAGTTCATGCAATGTTGTACGACACATCACGAATAAAATTCCAACAATGAGCAAGTTCTGATCACTGATTTGAAACACGCTACCCTTTTTCATCTCTGCACGGGGTCGGAGCAAATGCTCACTCTTTACTCTCCCACCTTTAAATCCCCCCCCCCCCCCCGCTAAGAAGCTTAAGTGAGTTTATTTAAGTTTAAGAATATTAGCAGCGCAACGCCGTGCTAAAAGAATTCTGCCCAATATTGCTTTACAAGAATTATTCCTCTCTCATGTGTACTTTAATTTTCCTTCCAGGTTAATTTGTAAAGTATTTGCGAAATCTCCTAACCCCCAAACCCACAACAAACGTAACCAAAGCCCATATGTGTAAGCGAACTGTTCAGTGATTAAAAATAGTACTATTTTATTAATTTTAAAGTTTGTATGATGAATCGTTCGGTATATATTACTACAAGACTCTGCGTACATATTAGGTGTGTTTTCTGAAATGTCATTCTATCTGACGGAGTGCGATCCCGTAAAAAAAAAAAAAGTGTGGTTAGTGGTTAACTTGAAGCAATTCCCACTTCAGGATTTACTTGTGTTCTTACAAAGTACTCAGTATGTTTTGGCAAAATAATATTTCATTTACGAATACACAGTTTGCACACTCAAACACACAGTCACGTACGCACGCACACACACATATATACACAGTAAACATGCTTTCAAAAGATAAATGATGCTAAACCTGAGAGAGAGAGAGAGAGAGAGAGAGAGAGAGAGAGAGAGAGAGAGAGAGAGAGAGGAGAGAGAGAGAGGGAGAGAGAGGGGGAGGGAGAGAGAGAATCACAGAGACAGAGAAACAATTAATACATTTTATATTTTAAAATTGTCTGTAGTGGCTGAATAAGACGGAGGTTCGAGTTCCAGATCCCATCCAGTGAGTGTAGGACAAACGTGCCATTTGATCTACCGGGTCTAAAGCCAAACCAGGAGCTACCCGCTTAATTTAAGCGCCAACAATTAAAGCAGGAAACATGACCACAGCGGCGTCAGCCGGGTGTTTTCATTGGAACTGTGCACTGCCGCTTCGCTGGGCCGCCGGAATCTCAGCGCAATGCCGTCAGGGTTTGTGCTTTTCGCTGTGGTTAGCAAGATGAGTGATGAAAAAGAACCACTTGATATCCATTGTCGGTAGTTCTAAATAGGGGCAAAATATTTAGTGTGTTCATAACATTCCATCGTCACGAACAGACGATGAAATTTCAGAATGTGTGTGTACCAGGCGGCGCTGACATGAGGCATAGTCTACATGATCTGATTCCTTCCGCCAGCGACAGTGATCGATGGGGTCTCGCGCGCAGGAGGACGTGCGCGCATGCGTTAACTGTAGTCCCGCCATGATGGCTTTGTCCCGTGTTGTCGTTTAAAACGACTTAAATTCAATATCAAAAGCCGAAATGATGACAAGCAGCTTTGCTTGTGAATGGCTGGAGGACAGAATGTGTCATTCATGTGGTCGGCCCGATGTCAATAGAAAACATTCGAGTTATTTTATGACCAGTATTTAAAACTCTCCGCTTGACGCCAAATAAAGGGGGATAATCATTTTTTTTCAATGCGCGTGAATAAAGGATTAAGCGAGCCAGAGTCAAGCAACCGTGAACTTTCATGATCTTAACGTTATTTGTAATAAGCTTAAATGCAATATATAGAAAAAGAAAAATATGTGCATCTAAATAAAAATATAATCAAATATGTGTCCACTGTCCACTTAGTTGAATGGAACACTATAACTACTGTAATAAATACAATTCCGAATATATACATAAAACACAAATAAATAAGTTTTTCACATGCACAACAGATTAATGAAATAAAGAAAGATATAATACAGGGGGAGGAAGAGAAGGGAGATGAGGGAGAAAGCGAGGAAAAGAAGGCAGTGTGAGATAATACATTTTATGGCCTTTCTTGAAGTAAATTAAGCGAACCTTATTGAACAAAGGAAATGTGTGTTGTTTTGTAAGGTAGACATCTAAATCTGTCACTTCCACATAATCAGCATATGTTGGGATAGTGGCCGTTGTGACGAGTTAAAAGTGCCCATGTCTCTAGATGAAATTAGTAACGTTGTGATTTTTCTAAGGGTTTTCAAAGTGACATGAAATTTGTTTCTATGGGTCTTCTGCCACCTGTTCCAACGGTTCTTCGTACATGCATAGTAGCCGTTGAATATGTTTTTTATGAAAGCAGAGAAGCAGATGAATACACTCTCTGGATGACAGAAACCGTTACAAGTCATTCTGGACATACAGAAGCTGGCTTATGAACGTATGTGACATTATCGAATATGAGTTATCGATGCCATTTCATTTCATTTCAATAATAAAATATTTCTTAATAAATATGCATTCAGCCTTCAGAGACGGACGCACTGACATGCTGTTCTTGAATAACATACTACTTGCATGGAAAAGCTATTTCTCTTTGTCTGGCGCCACGACGCGGAAATGTCAGCAGTATATTATGCAGTAGTCATATCATATCCCTGTTTTGTCTTATGCGATGTCTTGTTTCAATTTCTTGTTTTCAACAATCGCCTAACGCTGTGAGAACTCTCTGCCTTTCAAAATGTCACCAAGGGCGTGTACTCTTGTTCGCAAGAAAGCAATGTTACACTTTCTTCCATTCAAGGTCACGAACTAATTTAATTTAAATAATCAACCGTTGAAGAAAATCAGCGCATTGCGTATTACTAGTTTCATATGATAAAAAAAAAAGTGCATTGAGTATACTCCCTTTGAATAAAGTACAGGATGTGCAGAAAACACGTGTCTTTTATTTTGAAATCATCCAGGTCAACGTTTAGATTACCTATTTTTTTTTTTACTGTGCTATTATGACTGAAGTATTATTCTATTACGAATGAAAAACTATAAGTGATAAAGTCACTGCAAATGTGAGTTTAAGTCCAGTCCCCTCTTGTTCGTCTTATCCTCACGTCCAGTTCACTTACTTAGGTCCCAAAATCCTTGTGGTCTTATCTTCACTACCAGTTCAGTTACTTAGGTCCAAAAATCCTTGTTGGTCTTATCTTCACGTCCAGTTCACTTACTTAGGTCTAAAATTCCTTGCTGGTCTAGTAATCCTTTTTAGTCTCATCTTTAGTAGGTTCAATCTCTTTCGATTGTCTCTTCTTTCGGTCCAGTCACCATTGTTCTCTTGTGCACCATGTCGTTAGTACTGGTCTATTCTTTCTAATCTCAAACGGAAGCACAGTCCACACGTGTTTCCCCACTCAGTAGCCCTCAGTAGATCAGTTGTGTGTCTCATCCTTATGCCCAATCAATTCCTGTTCAATTCATCTTTAGGTCGTGTCTTCTATTTGTTCGTCTTATCCTCAGGTCAAGGTCAACTATTATCCATCTCATCCCTACGTTATGTACACTCTTGTTTTTCGAATAATTTTGTTCTAGTCCGCTCTTACTCATTGCATCTACAGGTCCAGTCATCTTTAAGTACAGTTTATTCGCGGTTTGTCTAATCCATTTGCCCAGTCTGCATTTGTTCATCCCATCCTTATGTTCGATCAACTGTTGTTCGTCCCATCCTTAGGTCCAGTCTACTAATGTTTTTTGCAACTAAGTTCCAGTCCATTCTTAGTTTGCTTCATCCTCAGATCCAGTTCACTAATTTTCATCTCATCGTTTGCTCCAGCCCACTATAGTTTGTTTATTCTTTATGTTGAATCCATTGTTCCTCGTCTCATCCTTGCTCCGGTCCACTCTTATTTGTTTCATTCTTAGGTTTAGTCCATTTTAGTTCATTTAGGTCCAGTCCACTCTTGTTTGCTTCATCAGTTAGGTAAAATCTACTTTGTTTATCTCATCTTTACATGTAGTCCACTGCTGTTTACCTCATCTTTACGTCTACACCACTCTGTTTTATCTTATGTGTCAAGTCCATTGTGGTTTATCTTACCATTATGTGTAAGTTCACTTTAATTTATCTCATTCTGCATTATATTGTATATTGCTAAGATCTTGCAGGAGGGAAAATATGACAAAGTAGCAATTTTAGACTCTCAAAATGTGTTTCATTTTCATTTTTTTACCAGTCTAAATCACGCACTCAACCGTTACGCTACAAGTCAAATTCTTGGGTTTTGCTTTAGAATTTCTGTGCATATTTCACTAATAAGAAATTGATTAATTCAAAGACGATCAATTTGGCGGATAATTCAGAGAAAGCGCTAACCTAGAACAATGATATATGAATAAAATAAGTTGCAAGAATTACCAATAATTAATATAATAACAGCAACAGTAAACCAGCCCTCAGAACACATTTCCATGACGATTAATTAGGCGAGATAATACTGAGAAAACGCTAACCTAGGACAATGATATATAAATAAAAGAAGTCACAGGAATGAAAAGTAATTAATACAATAGCCACAATTGTAAACCAGCCCCATATGCACAAATAAAACCAGTTATAAAAACAGCTACAACAGACACGACAATCCCTTAAAAAATAACGAAAAACAAATTGTGTTTTATTCAAGAGGAACATCGGAAGGAAACTCGAAATCAACAGCTGTTAAATGCTTTGCCAAACCGCTTTGTGAATGGTATATTTGTTGAGAACACTGCTTAATGCAGTCTTTGAAAACACTGCTTAATTCATACGTTGTAAAAGTGCTTAATTCATTCTTTAAACAATTTAATTCACTTTGTGTATAATTTCTAAATGTTCTTTGTACAAGTGTTTACATAATTTTTCATAAATACTTCTGACTTTCGTTCGTAAATACTGTTTCATTAATTCATAAAACTTAGAATACTTGACAATACATGTATTCTCTTTCAAACCCACCCAATCACGCACGCACATATATACATACACGTGCACGCTCTCTCACACACACACTCACAAAACAACAAACTCCAAAGACTAAACCAATTTAATTATCCTATTTTACTCAGTTTAATACCAAAATTGATATTAAAGGAAAAATGTTTGAAACATTATTTTTTTGATAATCTTAAAATGGAACTAAATGAACGAAAATATTCACACATAACTGTAGATCGTGCGCGTGCACACACGCACGGACTCAATCAGTAAATATAAATTTGCACAAATTCAGTGAATATTAACGAGTCGTTTATTTCGTAAATGTACTTCTACAGGTGGTAGATTCTTAAGTGGCGTGCGGCAATAAATAAAACAGACGCTAGACAAAGACAATCTCTAATGTAAAGTGCGTCTTGCAGGTGTGCTGTAACGAAGCGATAAGGGAGACAACCTTTAACCCGATCCAGTTCTTTCCCTTATATTTCGAGGGCACGTGCCTATTTTTTTCCTTTTCATTTATTACTTAAAATGCGATTTTCTCATATGTATAAGTGAATTATTATTATAAATTAATAGATAGGATGATAATGTCTTTGTCTTTGACAGACAACTTAGAGTTTATGGTACAAATACTTTGTAAAGAAATAAATTAATTGTATTTTAGGACTTAAAGACCTAAAGATGTAGTCAAATAAATGTTGGCAAATCTGCTCTTTGGATGAATGTATTAAAATGACATCAGAAAGAATAAAGCCGGAAATCTACATTAATTAAATGTATACCACCATTAGTGAATGATTACGTTTTAAATTGTGTGTATATATATAATGTTAAGGATAATTATTTTGCAATAGCCATTAAATACACTTTGATATAAATGAAAAATAAATATATGATTTATTAGACAGACAAAGGTTCAAAACGTGTTTGAGGATAAATTTTAAATCTAGACTAGCTCTTTTCAAACGTAACAGTCTTAAAGTTTCTTGAATTTTCTGGTGGCAAAGCGTTCTGGCCAAATGCTTTGACACATGCACGCGCATTCACACAAGCACACACTCACACACACACACACGCACGCACACATACTTATAAACTAATATAAAAACAAGAAAAACTTATCAAAGACTTTGGTTACTCTTAAAATCTTTCTTGAAACACACTTAGTGCGGAATTTGAAACGGCCACATAAATATTTTTCGTAGGTTTACTTATCTGGCAACTTGTGAATCTTATGTATACATCCTAAAAATAAACTCCATTACATTTTCGGGTTTTAGTCTTAATCAACTCATCATTGATACATTTATATAAAAATCATCAACAAGACCTACCAGCTATATTTTCAAAGTAAAGATTTTTGTCGTAGAAGAATTATAATTTAGTAACGTCTAAACTCAAAGTGCTTATTTATCCCCATACCTATATTATAGCGCCGTGCTGTAGTGCCAGACCGAAAAGACTAACAGTAGACCATTTTCTCTTGACCAATCAAAGTTAGAATTTAGAATCAACAAGATCAGTCAATCAAGCATGGCGCTGAATCGATGTTTCAGCTTAATTTACTTAGTCTTTCATTATAAATATTAAAATAATAAAACTAACCCTAATTCTAAACCTAACTTTAACCCTAACCATCATCTTAACCCAAAACTTAATCCTAGTTTTAACATTAACTCCAACTGACCCCTAACCTATTGTATTATCGAATGCAAGAATACAACTAGTAGGTAAGTAGTAGACGAAATCATAAACATACAACCATTAGGTAAGTAGTAGACGAAACCATAAACATACAACCATTAGGTAAGTAGTAGACGAAATCATAAACATACAACCATTAGGTAAGTAGTAGACGAAATCATAAACATACAGCCGGGACATTTCGTTTCAATTTTATTTTAAATAAAAACTATCTCACCTACTTATACAGCCAAGACTTACGAATAATAAAATGAAGAAGAATAGTATAGCTTCATTACATTAGTTTTATGCATTATGCACGTACTTGAGGTCAGAGGTTAGAGGTAGGGCGTGGCTTGTTTCCAATCAGTGTCGGTAATGCTTATACACGTACGCATGTCGGGATTCTTTTCTTTTCTCTTCTAATGCTGAATCTCGATATCGAGGCTTGGAATTTAGTTCATTCACCTGTTGTGACTTGAACTGCACAATCGACTCTTTGCCAATTTAGCAAATGTGTAGGATGATGATGATGACGACGATGATGATATTAAAATATATTTATTCATTTGTAGTTAGAACCACACAGAGCGGCTCTTTTAGGTCATGTCTACTTCCGTCCAGGTAACCTTTGACCTCGTCGATGGAGATCCTGTTTGGATTTCTGACCTAAATATTCAACCATGATTAACTGTGATGCCAATAATTGGTTTGTATAACCTTGAGAACAAACTCGTACGTGTTTGGATTATCTGACCTAAATATTCAACCATGATTAACTGTGATGCCAATAATTGGTTTGTATAACCTTGAGAACAAAATCGTACGTGTCATGTGAATTCAAGACCCACACCCTTGCTTCAGAGAATGAAAACTTTATATACGTTTTGGCAGTTGGAAGCTAGAATTAATTATTTCACGTTTCGTACTCGTTCAGTTTCCTCGATAATGTACAACCTCGCATAAGTCCCGGGTAAAAAAAAACGAACTTTGCCGTTTAACAGAGTACTTATGATTAATGACTGAAATGTGGAAAAAGTTCATGTACGCCATATTGCCTCGAACGGAAAGCACATAACACCATAGACTGACAAGGGAGTTCACCTTGAGTAGTTATTCTTGCCCATGTCCATCATCTCAGAAGTTGTGACACCTTCCCTGCATTATCTCTCTCTCACATACACAAACACACAGTTAGCACGGACTTTTGTCGTCTGAAACAAATGAATCTAATACCACGCCCTCGACCCCCCTAGATAATAGTATCCATCAAAAACAAATCCAACAGCATGGATCACTTATTTGTCAAACTAGAAGAACTCTTAAAAGTTATCCACCTTTTCCTTGACAAGTGCATTATTAGATACTTGTAACTCTGAAGTTACAAGATGAATGGATACAGGGTACAACTAGTTAAGTATATTTTAACTGAAAGAATAAAATAATATTTCAATATTTCATCTCATAGCAAAACAAAATAACACTGCAACGACTTTGACCTTCCAGCTAAAAAGTAGGACTTTTCAGGTTTTTGCTGACTTGTAGTTTCTGGGTATCACTTATGCTATGACCTAATGAAATCAAACTCAACAGCTGCCATCGCCCTGTAAGCATTTGTGACAATCCTTCCGACTCCCGTTGGCTTTAGTGTAAAATGGCCTTTTACACGCGGAATGGAAACCAGCCAGAAAAAGAAGAAAAGGAAAAGAAGGAAAGAGGAGATTACTGGATCACCAATCTGACACCTTGCACTCTTTCTTAGTCGTTACTAAATTAGTGCCGCCGTGTAGATTTACAAATTTGCTCGTAAACCATGTAATGGGGCGAACTGGATGACACCACCAAACCGACGGTAGCAGTTACGTCCCCTCAAGAAAAAAAAATGGTCACCTCTACTGCATTAAGATATGTTCAGGACGGTATATCTTGCAGCCGTAAGCAGGTGAATTTTCTGGATGAAAATAAAACTACATCACTATCGTTACCTAGTTTTACCGTTTGGACTTCTTCTGGTTCACCGAGGACAACCGTCAGTACTCCGCAGACCTTGAGGTCGATGTGGTTCATTTCTTCTGAATGTGATAGGCCTTCTGTTTCGCGCGTCGGAGTAAAGTTTAACCCTAACTCTCTAACGATTGGCAGAGCAAAGCATGGTTTGTCAAGGTCACGCGAAACTCAGCTTAGCAGGGGAGTTTTATTTAATGTTTTGTTCTTTGTAACTGGTTCATCTTTCGAAATGTTGGTTTAAAATAGTTTTCCCTTCCCGCTATTCGCTCAAAAGATTAGTACCACCAAATGACAGCAGTTCGTTATTGCTTTAGTTTATCGCCGATTGCTGAGCAAGGATAACTCTTTCAGCATTCCCCCGCCCCTTCTCCTGAATTTAGTAATTGTGTTCTGGCCTCTCTCTCTCTCTCTCTCTCTCTCTCTCTCTCTCTGCTAAACTGTTAAGCAAATTAGCAAGAAATAATCTTTAAATTACAGGTTGTCTGTCCAACACATCTGTTTAAGTGGTATAATAAGTAAGAATTATTTTTTATAATGTGACTTTAAATACCGTCAAAGGAAATATGGGTAAGGGAAAAAACTTTCTAATTTTAATTGTTACATATAAATGAGTACGACAGATGTAACAGTTACATGAATGCTAAACTGTGCAAAGGCATATAATTTGAATGAAATTATTATATACAATGTTAAATAGTGTCAAAGCATCAAATTGTAATATTATTGTTATATACAAAAAATTGACAGATGTAAACAGAATATAGGAATGCTAAATAGATTATTAATAGTAATATATTTATTACTCAATATGTAATTTATTTATTACTCAATATGTGTACTCTCTATCAGCGAAACAAGCAATTGCTAGCTAATATCTGTGATACGTGTGTCCCATTGTAGTAGAAAGCACGATATTGTATCAGTACATGGTAAATAAATTAGATATATGTTTCACAGTACACTGTATATACACGTACATAAAGTAAATCTTGTCTCTCCAGCCTTCATATCTCCTTTTACTTACACTAATTTTCTCCCTCTCTCCCCATTTCTTCTTCTCTTACTTACTCATGTACACACTCTCCTTTCATTTCTGTCGTACTCACTCATTTCCTCCTTTTATCCCCTTTCTTCTTAACTTACTAAGTCACTCTTACACCCTCTCTTCTCTTTCTCCTTGACTCACTCATTTCCTTCCTCTCCACCCTTCCTTTTCTCTTGGCTTACTCACTCATTCGTTTCCTCTTTCTCTCCCCAGTCTTCTTGACTTACTCACTCATTTTCTCCCTCTCTTCCTCCTTCCTTCTTTCACTCATGCGTTCTCTCATTTCCTCCCTCTCTCCTTCAATCCTTCCTTCCCTCACTGGTTCACTCATTCCATCCCTTCCCCTCTGCCCTCTGTCCCTCACCGACTCACTCAATCACCCTCCCCCTCAATCAACTACCGGCTCGTCTGCTCGCTCGCTCGCCATGCTTATTACTTGATTTATTCGACTTTATAAAATAAAAATTGAATAATGTCAAACGCGTATTGTTAATGTATGCTGGTTTCTGACAGAATCAATTTTGTTTGAGATTTTAGGAAAAATAGAGATAAGAGTCCTGTTGGGCCCTCCATAAACCAAAACTAGTTTACTCCACAGCAGTCTCAAAAATTATTTAAAGAAAAAAAGGCCAATTCCCGTTAAGTGAACTGAATGAAGACGTCTGCCAACGTTGAAGCTCGTTGATTAGTAGCATTTTCTGACAACTTGTAACAATACTCTATTTTTCAGTTTGATGTACATTATGTTTTTATATGAATATTTAAAAGAGTTACTCCCCTTATCGCGTACTGGACATTTGAACAGCCTTGAAGAAGAAAAATCTTGCAACTATGCTTTGATGGCATGTATTACGAAGAAGCAAATGTCACCGATTTTGTTTCTCAATTAACAAAATACTGTACCCTTCTCTCTCTCTCTCATTTCCTTATTCAGACCGTGTTTTTCCATACGGTAGTGTACTGTCACGTTGTTATACTTTGGGTATAGCAGTCCTCTACTCCATCTACTATATCTGTGACGTGACGTGACGTGACAATGAGCTCGGTCGTTTGCTAGTATGCTAACCTCTCTTCATGGCTGAAAGTTTGGGTGATGGGCACAGTCTCTCTCTCTCTCTCTCTCTCTCTCTCTCTCTCACACACACACACACACACACACACACACACACACACACACAAACATACACACATATTTTTGCAAGGTGTTCTCACTGAGAGGCCAAACTTATTTTCTCATCATTAGTATCCTTGCCGGCGTCAATTCGTTCGAATGTGTCAGTTTGACACGTCCTGTATAATTCACATACAGATGCCCCAAATCGTAACACACAAATCCTTAATTTTCCTGTTTTTAAAGATTTAAACCTGTGACGCCAACGCCACTTAATTAATAGATATTTTTATTATTAATTCATTAATCATCCAAAACTAATTATAAGTGATGAGAATCTTAATTTATTAATAAACCTCCAGCAGACACCACTCGTCTCTTTCAGTTGGCAGATAAACATTTTCTCTCTACCACAACATTACAGACAAACATTTACCGTCACACAATATCCCGAAGGTGGAAAACTTATTTCTAAAGGAGAAGACAAGCCAGTCTTTAATCTCTATTTAGCGAGCCCCCATCCATCCACTTTCTTCTCCAACATACGGTTATCAATATGCATAAGAAGGTCAATAGATTTAATAATACATTTATTAAATCTACAATAAAACATACATATTGTTGTTGTTGTCCTGCCGTCAATCAGCATATATACACTGCATCTCTCCTTTTCATCCATCTTCTCTCTCTCTTACACAAACACGCACGCACTCACGCACGCACGCACACACACACACACACACACACACACACACACACACACACACACACACACACAGAGCAAAATTACATAGCATAAGTAGGTCTCACTCAGGATGCAGACATGAATTCAATTTCTTACAAACGTAAATGGACAAAGGCAGAGTGCGCAGTGAAAACTTCCCGTGTGAACCCCGCCTTAAGGAGGAAATTTCGGCTTGCAGTCTTCAGCTGCTTGACGGTCCTGGGAGTTTTAGTTTCCCCCCTCACGTCACAAAGTGTGGAGGAACTCATTCGTTTGCTTACCTCCATTGGCGCCTGAGACGCGAGACTGAGCAACAACAGTTTTGTCATGTCACCCCCCACCCCTTCGACAGCAATATGAACTCCCCCTTTCAAAGTTAGCGCCTCTCTGGTTTTTTATGATCTCTGAACTAATGAAAAAGCTATTTTTTAATACTATATATACAGTCGCCATTCTCCGGGTACATTTGGTCCTTTCCACAAGTTATTTACGAAGGACACTGAATGCAGGCATTAAAAAAAATTATATCGATCGGTGCCTAAGGCTATCGTTCGCACGATGAGGGCTATTGACATGTATTAGAAGAGCGCTTTAAATTAGGCTTCGGGCGTTTCGATAACATAATTATGATAATTGGTCATTATACCGCACAAGAAATATTTGAATGAATTATCAAGATTGCTAACGTTTTCGAGTAGGCTAATTGCTCCAGTTATGTACCACGTATAAAACCTGCACTATTATGGTGCTATCTATCTATCTATCTATCTATCTATCTATCTATCTATCTATCTATCTATCTATCTATCTATCTATCTATCTATCTGCCTGCCTGTCTATCTATCTATCTATCTATATATATATCTGTCTGTCTGTCTGGTCTGTCTGCCTGCCTATCTATCTATCTATCTATCTATCTATCTATCTATCTATCTATCTATCTATCTATCTATCTATCTATCTATCTATCTATCTGTCTGTCTGCCTGTCTATCTATCTATCTATCTGTATATATCTGTCTGTCTGGTCTGTCTGCCTGCCTGCCTATCTATCTATCTATCTATCTATCTATCTATCTATCTATCTATCTATCTATCTATCTATCTATCTATCTATCTATCTATTGTAATGGTTGTATAAAATACCAGCAAACAACACACATTTTATGCGTGCTATTTAATTTATTCATTTATGTATATATTTATTTATTGGTGGTGATCGGTAATGTCAGAGTCGCAAAATATTTCGCTACGGTGATTAGAACCAGTATTTTTATCTACAAAATATATAGGTCTGAAGTCGAAATAAAACTAACCTGTCCTATTTCCACATACTGCATTATGTCCTAAATAAATATAATGCTATTTGTTTGCTGCTTATTTTGTGTCTTACAGAGCTATCTGTGGGGTGTCAGACTTAATTTATATTTAATTCAATGTATACAACACTATTTCACATTAAGACTATCATATCTTACGTCTGCAGATTTAGAAAGTAGAAAACAACAATAGACAGTACAGATTTGTCCCAAAGGCCTTTGAGAAAGGAAATCCTGACGTCCAGGGCAGAGGGAATGTGCACATGTACATCAGATATGAATCGAATCTATGGCCTTTGCATCAAAACACTTTCGATGAAGAAGAATCTCTGAAATCGGGAGAGTGATTTATCTAGGTTTAGCACTGTTTAACCTCACGCAATTTTCAATTTTCTACTAATGTACACAGTCCAATCTCAACATTCTCCGTCTTGCTGAGAGAAAGCGCTTTAGAGAAAGTCTTAACAGCTATTTGCCTCTGTCAGGCTCTCTTCTCTCCTCCCCAAGCTTCCCCCCTCACCCCGACACCCCCCAAAAGGGAGCGAAATGTCACCTTAGGTTGAAAGAAGGCATCGCAGCTACAATCTTCTTCTCTCTTCCAAACTGTCCAGCTGCCACCTGCAGTTGTCAGCCATAAGCTTTACATCACCTGTGTACCAACAAGGCGCGCGAGGCGTCTGCAAACACAACACACGTGCAAAGCGTAGCAAGATGGGAGAAGGATGAGGTGTGTGCGTGGGGGGGGGGGGGAACTCAGTTTGCCCCAAAATAAACCAGGGGCCACACTTTTAAAAAGTCTTGAGACTTCGCACGAGATTAATTCAGATGTTGGCTGCTAGGCCACAGCGAGACTAGTAGTTACATTGACAATCCAATTTAACCAATTATACCATCATGAGCCTACTACCTACTGATCCACCAGCGCGGGGGGGGGGTGTCGCTTCCGCTTTAAATGTTACCATTGAATTTGTACAGGGCGCACATTACAGGACATGTCACCAGTCCAATGATCCTTACCTGCGTGCATATAATATATGTGTGTGTTTGTGTGTGGTTGGTTGGATGGATGGTGGGTGAAAAAAACATCTCTCAGAACATATTGTAAAGAATCGTGTTTGCTTCCCCCTCCTCCCACCTCCAAGTTTCGTTTGAACAATGCAAATCCAATTTATAACTTCTGTAAAATAAAGATAATGTGCAGCCGCCACCCACCCCACCCACCCCAAAACGAAAAAGAACTATAACAACAAGCAAGCAAAATACAACAACAAATAAAAGATGCAAACAAAGAAAAACAACAACGAACAAACAAATAAACAAAACGCCCAATCAAGGAAAATCGAACAGTAGCAACAAATTTCTTCTTCCACCTCCTCAAGGACAATTTTATGTCTTGGTATCAAATTGTACCCTTTGACCGATACAGAAAGGAGAGCGTGTAATGGCCGTTCACTATAAAAGTCAGTAAGGCTGTTGATTACAAGAATAGCTTTCATTCAATTTCATAGGAACAATGGGAACACTATGCGTGTAGTTTTAGAAATATTTATATTAGGAAAGTTCACGTTATCAGAAAATCTCATTTGTAAGTGTACTAGTGTTCCGTTAAACAGAAGTTCTCGTAGCTTTGAACGATGAATGAGTTAAATAAGCATTCAGAAAAAATATTCAGAAGATAATAGTAATAATAATAATGATCTATGATAATGTTCATGCACACATTAAGAATGTTCAGGTTAGACATATAATTAATGTTCATACAGCTGTACAATAGGAATGCATGACAGGAATCGTCGGACAATTGTCCGTGCAATGGGAAAGTTGTTGTCGTATAATGACAGGAAAAATTAATTTCACGAAAGAAAAGTTCATTTGCACAACAGAGATTCCAAACAACAAAAATTTCTTATATAAAATAGTAACACTCTTATATTGTCTTAACAATGTTTATTTAAACAATTCACAAAAAATAATGCAATGGAAATTCTCGGCCGCACCAGGGGATTGTTAAAGATCGTTCAGATAATCACTAGAAATGTTCCGTTTTTAGTAACAATTGTTTGGGTTTAGTTTAGAAATGCTCAAGTTTAGTTTCGAAATGCTCAGGTTTAGCTTAGAAATTGTTTAGATTTTGTTTCGAAATGTTCAGGTTTAGTTTAGAAATTGCTTAGATTTTGTTTCGAAATGTTCAGGTTTAGTTTAGAAATGTTCAAATTTTGTTTCGAAATGTTCAGGTTTAGTTTAGAGATGCTCAGGTTTATGTATGAATTAGAGACAAACCCATTGACAACTTTCGCGTAAAAGAATGCACACACACATACACATGCACACACACACGCATACATTGCATATCTTTGTATATACACATTACAGTTGTCCTGAAATATTAAAAAGCTTTGTCAAACAAATTGAACATTATTTTATACAGTTGACGAAATCCGTTCCATACAGTCCTTAGAAAAGTAGAACAATTGTACTTTTAGAGTGAGTAAATATGCGTAGAAATGACAAATCTAGGGTTGGACTTTTAGCGATGTCTTGAACTATTGTGTCCATAAAACTTTCAGGTCACCCTACAAGAACTTATCCTACATCCTACAAACTACTTTACAAGAGTGCGACGTCACGAAACCCTGCCCTGAATTAATGACGTTACCCCAAACTAAAATCACCCATCCCCTTTACCCTCTCTCCACATTCAAACGCATAAAGGCTGAAATTCAAATGTATTGTTTCCATTTTGGGGATGCCTTCAATGCATTATTGACCCGTGCAAACATGGATGACTTTGCAAGTCAATGTTATTGCTACGGGTAGTTCGCAGACGACTCGAGAGGTCGTGGCAAGAACCTGTAGTCATGTTTGCAAGATTACCAGACGTATTCCAGGAATGTTCGTCTTGTCACAACTAAGTAGCCTCCATTCTCAATCGCTTCTGGTTGGAAAGGGAAGTTACTCTGGTGTCAATTAAGTTAATGACGTTGTTTTACGCATTTGTATTGAAATTTTAATTCTAAAGAAAGAAACACGTGAATGAAGACAAAGAAATAATTGAATTATAGCTGGTTTTTTTTTATGAAGAAGTAAAGTTTATTAAATTATCAATTTAATAGACACAACACTTTCTGAAAACCTGTATCGTTTTAAGTTTCTGGTGCAGGTATTTTAAGTACCAGGCCTGAAAATGTTAATGAAGAAACCTCACTTTAGGGGATAAAATCATGAATTTTTAAATAATCTGAGATCAAGTGTGAATGAATTCATAATGCACAGAGATATTTTCCCTTGAAATAGTCCTGTACGATTTGACACAGTCGGGTGACTAATATTTGTATATATTTTTAAGCGTTGAATGCATGAGGTTGTGGAGCCAGTTTATGGATCCACCGAGTGTAACACTATTACTATTGTAGTAGTATACAAGTTAGGTCAAGACGTTTGTGTTGTGGCATACACATTACAACAAGACAAATTGCGGCACACATATTACCTCAAGACACATGTATTGTAGTCCACACATTGCAACGAAACATCTATATTGTGGCAAACGCATTATGTAAAGACATTATCGTTCTGTTGCACACATTAGAAGACACATTATGAAAATATATCTGTATTGTGGTGCACACATTACGTCAAGACATTTGTATTGTGGAGCACACATTAGGTCAAGACACTTATATTGTTACACACACATTACATCAAACGTCTGTATTGTGGCACCACTTATTACAACAAGACATCTGTATTGTGGTACACACATTACAGTAAGACACATTACGACAAGACATCTGTATCGTGGTACACACATTACGTCAAGATATCTCTATTGTGGTACATACATTACGTCAGGACGTGTATTTTGCGGCACACACACACATTACGTCAAGAATCTGATAGTGGTACACACATTACGTCAAGATATTTGCATTGTGGTACATACATTACGTCAGGACGTCTATGTTGCGGCACACACATTACGTCAAGACTTTTGTCTTGTGGCATACACACTATAACAAGACATCTGTACTGTTGCACACACATTACGACAAAACGTATACTGTGGAACACACATTACTACAAGACATTACACCTTTATTGTGGTACACACATTACGACAAGATATCTGTATTGTGGTACACACATTACACCAAAACATCTCTGTTGTGGTACACACATTACAACAAGACACATTACAAAAAGACATCTGTACTGTGGCACACACATTACGACAAAACGTATACTGTGGAACACACATTACTACAAGACATTACACCTTTATTGTGGTACACACATTACGACAAGATATCTGTATTGTGGTACACACATTACACCAAAACATCTCTGTTGTGGTACACACATTACAACAAGACACATTACAAAAAGACATCTGTATTGTGGTACACACATTAATGCAAGACATCTGACACTGTTCATTGGTCTTGTAGATTACATCTGGAATAACAACAAAAATGAACTACTGATAGAAGCAGTAAAGATGAGTGGACTCTACCAACACCCACAAACAGACAAACAAACGTGAAAGAAAACATCGAAGCAAGCATTAGCAAATACCTGGAGCCAAAATCCTGTTCATGGTAAATATGCACGACAAGCTGATGAAATATTAACAAAACAATCAACAAACGTAACATATCGTTGATGTCGCTGTTCCAAGTGATAGAAACATAAAAACAAAAGAAAGAGAAAAAATAGACAAATACCAAGATCTCAGATTAGAAATCCAGAGACTGTGGAATGTAAAAGCAGAAGTGATACCTATAGTGATAGGAGCCTTGGGGAACATAACATCTGAACTGGAAGGCTATCTGAATAAACTCCCTGGAAACCACAGACTCGCTCCCTACTCAAAGCAGCGCTCCTCAGAAGTGCCCACATCGTCTGTAAAACCTTGGATCTCCCAGAATCGAAGTCGTGGAAAAAGGCTGAATAATAATAATAATAATAATAATAATAATAATAATAATGCAAATATAATAATTACTATTAAAGTAAATAAATATTTCAATTACTCTTTGTCATTTGTGATCAGCATGCCATATATCCGTAAGATATTATACACCTGCCAATTTTGTTTCCATGGCTGCTGATGGAGTTTTTACTGCTGGTACTGTTAATTACATCCTCATCATCACCGTCGTTGTCGTCAACATTATTATTACTATTATTATTATTATAGGAATTTAACTGTATTTATTCAAAGAGTTGTCTGCATGCAATGAAGCATGATCGCTGTTCGACACGCTCAAGAGGTCTGTGTCCAAATCAACAGCGCGCACTGCGCTCACACGAAACATCAGCGCAATGATGTGCGACGACCTGGAAAAACCGAGGACGTATCTCTTTTAGTTCTGCAAGGAAGGAAAATACCCCAAACAAGAACAAAAGCAAGATAAACAATAACATTCTCTGTTCCGGATCTAAATTGAAGATCATGAAAATTTAATTATTATAGTCTGGGACCACAAATTGAAGTAACATTAACAAATTTATTTTCCTTACCACCCATTTATTATTAAAATTTTAAGTTTTTTTATTTTATCTCGCTTGAATGACATTATAAGAACCTAAGAACGTAAACACAAACTGGTAGTTCCGAACCAATAGGGTCAAGGCCGGACAATTGAGTTTACAAATTAAACAGCAAGAACAAAAGAAAGAAACAAAGTGAGAGACGATTAGTCATTTTAATGTAATTTCTTCATTATGTGCACTTGAAGTAAAACACAAGAACTTTGATGTAGGTAAAAGAAATATGGATGCACATACTTTCCATTATGTCAACGACGAGTATTTGTACTCCATCCACTCCCCCACCGTGAACTCCCTCCCCTTTCTTGTTTGTTAGGTTTGTTAGCTGTGCCCGTGTGCTAACGGCTTTTGTGAACAAGACCCTAAGCTTGTGTACGCTCCGCTAAACTCGGGTTCCACACTCGTCTCCTTTGACGCCGTCGACGTTATCCGATGTTTTACTGACGATATCCCGATAGTTTACTTCCCCCGGCTTTTGGATTCGAGAAAACATGTCAGGACCTTCCATCGGTTGGTTAATACGCGCCTTTCTTTTTTGCCAACAACGCAAAGCTGGGGTGTTCCCCGGTTACCTACACAGAATACCTTTGATTTCAGTGTTTCTTTTACAGTGTGCTTATCTTCCCCCACCCGCTGCTTGTAGGTTTTCTACCCCTCTAATCTCTTCCCTCTCTCTCTCTTTCTGCCCCTCTCAAGACTCCCCCCTTTTCTACTTCTCTACTGCACACAGGTTCTTGACCGATCAGTAGGTTGCACAAAGAGGGACAATGAAGTAGAGTAATTAGAAATTGGGTCTTTATGGGGGAATCATTAAATTATTTGTTAAAGAAGTGAACTAACGTATACTGTAAAACTGAGTCATTGCAAACTTAATTGTTTCGAAGAGTGATAAAACCGTTACTACGGCAGTCTATTTTCGTCTGACATTTGTGAAGGGAGGATCCACCACTACGTGCCTTTCAACTATAGGTTCGAGTCTTCTTGGTAATCAACGTATAAAGGCGTTGTTGTTGTGGTTGTTAATGACAAAGTCACGAATGGTAAATATAATATTTGTGTCTTATAGAATATATAAGAAAGTCTTGAAGACAAAAATAGCATCTAATCATTAAAATAATTATAGTTAAATGGTGCAGTTTGAATGTGTATGAACAATTTATTTGAAGTGGAATGTATCTCGGGTTGTCTCAGTGTACGCTGACTATTGCAGACAGTTGTTTTAATAATGCGTCTAAGATATCAGTAGTGACAACATCGACGTAGGATGCCAGGTTCGTCAATGGTATGCATTAATGGAAATATGGGCGTTCTCATATGTAATCACACACACAAACGCATACACACACACACACACACACACACACACACACACACACACTTTATATCTATCTCTCCCTCCAATATCTCATTCATATACATAGGCCCTCATAAACATTCCCCCCCCCCAACACATACACTCACTTCCCCCTCTCTCTTTCACTTATTTACACAGGCCCTCAAAACACCTCTTATACACATTCACCTAACACTTACTCACTCACTAACACACATTCTTTAATATCTCACCCATGCATAATTGCCCTCAACCCCCACACATATTCACCTACACTCATGCACACACATTCTCTCACTCATATATACATGCCCTCATAAACACCTACAACCAACCACACATTCACATAACACACATAGCACACACACACACACACACACACACACTCTCTCTCTCTCTCTCTAGTATACACAGTCCCTCATAAACACCCCCTGTTCACACATACCTAACACTCACACACACACACACTCTCTCTCTAATATGCACAGTCCCTCATAAACACCCCTGTTCATACATACCTAACACTCAAACAAACACACACTCTTATACACACACACGTGCACACACCCATACACATAATCTCTCTCTTGATTATCATCACAGCGCACTTCTTCAGACGGCTCACGTCTTCAGAGGGCTCACGTGCGGTTATTGCTATCATCGTTCCCGTCAAAGGGATGTAATTAGAATTCACCTTTGTGGAAAGGTGAGTGAGGAGAAACGGAAGAGAAATTAGTGACTTTTTCTGGGGTGGGTTGAGTGGGTGGCTGGTAAGATAAGATGTCTATTGATTAATATCTACCACCCAGGACTTCCGATAACCTTCTACAGTCACTAAACGCATCTTCTGGCTAATCACCCATGCTGGCTACAAAGAGGACAGACGTAAAGATGACAGTAGAAAAATAGATGATTTGAAAAACTCACTTTTATGGTAACACCGTATACTTTCTGCAGACTTCAAACGGTAATTAGCTCTTCTCGTGTGAAGAGAATCGAGATATATAGTGTCGAAAGAATATTTCACCTTTACGGTTGCAGGAGCTGGAGTGATGTCTAGCGGTAAAGCGACACCTCTGAATTGTCAATAGCAAGAAAGGTAGAAATATCTAGTCAGACCACGTGGTACAAAAATTATTCGCTCTCTCGTGACAGGACGCACCTTACCTTTGCTCCAGTATTTTAATCCAGCAGCCTACCAGAATCAAAGAAAAGAAGTACCGGAGTCTCTTACTACTCCTTTGCACTTTTTAGGGTATTACTAGCAAAATCCCCAAGAGGGGAATAAAGGTGAAGATGATGAGGAATTGGTTGTATAATCGGTGAAGGAATTTTACTTGCTGAGTATAAGAGAAAGCATTGGGTCACGAAAAAAAAAAAGACGGAACAAAGTATTTGAAAATCATAAAACCTATGGACTACGATTTGACTACTCACAACCAAGAACTTGACAATACTTTTGAAAAGATGCGGGGTGGGGGTGGGGGGGTGAGGGGGCGGGCTTGAGCTATCTTCTAGAACTATCACTTTTCTATTCTACATTATCTATCATTCATCTTTCTAATACATGTGGCCAGCCAGGAGTAATTGGGAATTAGCCTAAGTTTATGGACTGCTCAGGGTGGTAGAGAATTAACATCTTGCCATCTCCCAGCAAAAATTCACACACTTCCTGTACAATTAGTCATTTACTAAGCTCCCAATGAAACTTTTAAAAACAAGACAGAAACCACAAGAAATTTCTAACTAATGAAAACCCAAAACCTCACACACTTCCTGTACAATTAGTCATTTACTAAGCTCCCAATGAAACTTTTAAAAACAAGACGGAAACCACAAGAAATTTCTAACTAATCAAAACCCAAAACGAGCGAAATAGGAATAAAAAGAAAGAACAAAGAGAAATGAATGAATGAAACTATTACCAACCAAGCAAAATGCAATGAAATAAATGAATGAGGGAAAGAAAGAACAAACAAATAAAAATACTCAACAGAAAAGCTAACAAACAAACAGAAGAGAAAACTTAACTAATTAACTAACAAACAACACAACTAAAAGAACAAAAATCAAGAACAGCAAAACCCTTTACAGATAAAATATCGTAAAGAATAAACAGAAGGAAACAACACCAACAAAATAAAAATAGCAGAAACACAAGAAATTTCACGCTGTGCCCAGAAATTTCCGGAAATACTGAATGCCAGAACAGCCATCCATCCTCTTTGCCATTCCGCTATTAATTCTTCTTCTCCCTTATTGAACTTTGACTCTCATTAAATGTTGAGCATATTCTCCACAAATCATTAACTTAAGAATGCCATTCCGGTGACAGTTATTGCCACAGGTTATCAAACTGCCATGTTTTGTTATTGTCTACTGCAGACTACTTTACCAGAACGCGCGAAAAGAAGAGGGGTTACGCAATTGTAAGAACACTAGCAATGTGCTCAAGTGGCAAAAGCAGGCAATCTACATCTGGTTGGGAAAGTTAAAGACTACACTGAACCATTCGATCATTTCTTTGGTGATAGTTGGCCGAGTGGCTAACACATCGGAGTGGAGGTAAGCGAAGTGCCGTGTGCTACTGAATGCTCACGGTTAAGATACAACCCCATTTGATAACCAATAGGGAAAAGTCCAAACCAAATAAGTTATTACCCGGAGTGGTTGGAGAGAACCGGTCAAATTTCATTTGTATGTACATCAAATGCCCCAGTGCATTCACATCTTCCTTCTCTCCATTCTTGGCGCTAAAGTTACCCCCTTCGTGAAATAAAATTACTTCCCAGACGATTGAGGTCTGCAAAACAATTGACAATGGGAACTCAAACGTCTCTCTCTATATATAATATAAACGCGCCAACCCATTTGTAACATGTAATATTTTATATTTTGCAAAAATAACTTTTATCAATCCAACCCTTTGTTGCTCTACCTCTGTGTCTTCCGCCTTTAGTTTGGATTTAACTCGACGTTACCGCGACTATCAATGTGAAATTAAGAAAACAATCTAGTAAATAGAAATAACAAGCCACTAAAGAAGAAATAAAAAAAACCCAAGAAATGTTAGTTAAAAAAAATTAAACAATTTTCGAACATGTGTGCCAATATAAGCTGCTTAAACAAAAAGAAAAAAACACATATTTTTTAGACGAGAGGTGGTGTGAAAAAATCACCGTCCTGGTGAAACATTTACGGGCCTATCAGTAACAAACAACAACAGCAAAAAAAAAATTAGAAAAACAAAAGAGTAAAAACAGCACAGGACAGAAATACAAATAAATCAGAACAAAAGTAAAATAAAAAATGCTTGCCAAAGTGACATGCTTGATGAGTGTTAAGAGCGAGAGGCAGTTGCGGAGAATTTTTGTGCAGACATTCTGCACTTGGTATCCCCCGGGTGGAATAGTAGTCGTTTCTCCTGGCGTCGCCAGTACTCATCTGATCCAAACGTATGCGTCTACCATCTGGACGTGAGCGGATTCATGCATGCAGACTCAGCTCTAAGCCCTACCACGCCCGCCATTCATCAAGCATATTTTGCTTGAGTATCTAAAATCAAGTTTTCCATTATTAGGCAACTTTTAATATGCTTTAATGTGTTGACAAATAGAACGTGACGTCGTTGAAAGTGACGCTCCAGCAAGTAGATCATCTCAGCATTAAGAACCAAGCCTGCCGTCTTCAGGTGGTGTTTAATTTGCGGCCTCGTCACCACTACCTTAGAGATACAACAACCGGCCACTTGGAACCAAACATAGCAGAGACAATCAGTAACATAAACAAGAGCAACAAGAACAGTACAGGAAACATAATAATAGTCAAAATCATCATCAGGACATTGGTGTGTGTGTGTGTGTGTGTGGTGATCATTCCGGGCGTATGTATCTACTAAGCCAGACTTGGTATGATCCTATCCTGGGCTCTGTTACAAACCCCCCTTCCGCCTCCTTATAAAAGTCAAAAGATCATCATCCACTACAAAGTGACGAAAATAAATAAAGATGAGAAATATCTGCAATTGAAGAAAAGGAAAAAAGAGGCAACAATCAACACACACACACACACACACACACACACACACACACACACACACACACACACACACACACACACACACACACACACACACACACACACACACACACACACACACACACACATATATATATATTTCTTACAAAGTTTCTTCACTTGCTCAACAACTCATGCCTTCCATTTAACGGCTTCATTAACTGTCACTTTTAATGTCTGCTTTTACAGGAATTGAAGCTGCTACAATTAATAATATCATCGGTCTCGTCATAACGATCCACCGATATCTATGGACAAGACATAGATATCTATGGGCCCTTACGTTGGCTGTGTCCAGGGCCCTCAAAGGTCTTAATCCGGCTCTGAGTGACGTCACTTTTTATATGCTTAAGATGTAAAACTGTAAATGTACGTTTTAGAATGAGTATGATAGAAAACTCACATAACGTGAGAAAAAGTTGGTTCCACCTCGCCCCCATTCCACCCCCACCCCCCGATCTCAAAAGGGAATCAATGATGCTCACTCCATTGCATTCAGTCTCCATTTCAATCGAAAACACTACTACCGACACTGCGATTCACTCTTGGCTCTGTGAATGGTTGCTGAGATTAGCGTCCCTTGAATGTGCGAGCGTGGCGCTACATTGCAGAGGAGAAAAAAAGGTCCCATAATTACGGAAAACACAACCCCTCATTATGATCAGTGATAGTTGTGGAAATACACTGTATAATATTCTCGAGATGTATGTGTGTACTGGAAGTCACGATCCTGTCATTTCTTGCGTCAACCACACCTGTAACTGAAGCAGTCACTTACATGCGAGTGTATTTGCCTTGAGGTAGTGATTTATTCAGCGTTGCAAGGCCAGGTAACTCGATACGCTAGATGTGGGCTTAAAGATAAACTTTAACCGCTTTAAAGTTGGTTAAAAGTTCAACGGGGTCCTTTTCATGTCTTGCCTTGTTTTCCAGTTCATAATATTGCGGATGCGTTAATAACCGGAAAGAAGGAGCCGTTCGAGTTTCTTCGTACCGTCTGTACAGTTGACGAACAGGAGTACATGATTGCTGCTCTACCTGGCACCAAGCGTCGAACACTCTAGCTCATCCTGGCGTGTGAACGCTATTCGTGCTTGTTCGTTTATATTGGATATAGGTTAATGGCATCTACACATTGGTTTACTTAAAATCTGCATGAAATCTACAATTAAACAGTACAATACAATACAGTCTTACTAAATATACCTTAGATATCCAATGACACTTTGGTATACAAAAGTCTGCCTTAAATATGCAATGGCACATCTGCCTTAGATATACAATGACATATACACTCATGCACACACGCACATTCGTACACACACACACACACATTCATACACACACACACGCACATTCATACACACACACACACGCACATTCGTACACACATACACGCACATTCATACACACACACACACACGCACATTCATACACATACACGCGCACATTCGTACACACACACACGCACATTCGTACACACACACACACACACACATATACAATATTTATTAAACCTTTACCAAATGAATAAGAACACAAACGTTCGTGATAACTGGACATTATCGCACTCAACTATAATGATGGGTCAAAAGTACAGGTTATATGTGCCAAGAGGCGCCTACGATGACATTACAACTCATTTAAATTGTCGCGTTCAAAGATGGTAAAAACGTCCACACTAAACATAATCTGCGAATAAACAAAGAAAACAAATTCGACAAAGAAAACAAATTCGATATTCACGCTTTAAGAAAGAAAGCTGAAATCCTAACGTCTTGATCATGGCCAGCCCCCCGTCCATCATTGAAATTATCATCATCCAATCTTTAACATCATCCTCACCACCAGCATTACCACCACCATCCTCACCGAGAAAATCCCAATTTTGACCTATAATAACACACACTCCAACAATAATACAATTAATTACATTTCACACACCAACAGTACGTTTCACAAACTACAGTATTAAAATTCATTCACTTTTCAACCTCAGCAGTAACACAATTCGTTACCTTTCACGCACCAACAATAATACAATTCATTACCTTTCACACAACAACAGTAACACAATTCCTTATCTTTCGCACACTAAGAGTAGCCCAATTCATTCACATTTTGCACGCCAACAATAACACAATTCCTTATCTTTCGCACACTAAGAGTAGCCCAATTCATTCACATTTCACACACCAACAATAACACAATTCATTCATATTTCTAAAGTCACAAAATTAGTTCACCTTTCGTGCACCAACAGTAAAACAATTCATTAATTTTTCAGACACCATACAGTAATGCTATTCATTCACATTTCACAAGCTAACAGTAACACATTTTATATAAGCCTAAAAAAAATAAATTAGGAAAACACACCCTGTATTTATTAAATTCCTAAGACGAAGAAATGAAGAAAAACACGAAATTATAGAAATCATTTTATACTCGAGAAGTTGAAGCTGACTGATTGTTGTGATTCTAATTGTAACAACTGTTATCAACACTGCGAGTAACAATCTTTAAGTAACTGCAGTTCTTCTTTGATTGGGATTATGGCAGTTTCAGCCTGAGCCGATTTCGCTGTCTGGCGCAAGGTGGGCCACTAGAGGGGCGTTTCAGAAGTGGATGTACAGAGTGGAGCATGGTTGATAGAAAGTTGAAAGGATGATGATGGTGTATGGGAGTGGAGGTAAGTCGACTGTTCTGCTTTTAGTTTTAGTTTTTAGTTGAGTCACGAAAAGTGAGTGATTCTAATTTTCTAGCCTTGGTGGTACCTGTTGGAGCCTATTTTATATACCTATTTTCTCAACCTTTTATTTCCACTGGACCATTTTATATTTATTTTATTTTTCTAACAGTTATAGGTTTTGAGACATTTTTAGGTTTACAGTTAGTGCAGTCACTTACACAAAAATATATCATTAATGCAGTAGAATTAAAGGTTATGTGTTATGACATAATAAACGAATAGGTAACTCTTCAAGAACTTTGAGCACTTCTGGCATTTTTCTCAAAGGGTTTCAAAAGTGTGAGCACGTAAACGTGCTTCGTTGTTAGTAGGCGACTATCGGGTACTCCATTTTGTATTTGGTGTGTTTTGTGGTGAGTAGGCATATTATTGCATACCACACTAGATTATAATATGCTAATGAAGTTAGAATAAAAAGATTTTTTTAAAAATTGCGAACAGCTCAAAAAATCCATTTTTTTTTTTAAAGAAAGGAACAATAAACCTTATTAAGGAATTCGACTTAAAAAAATGTTTAACAATAACAAAATCCTGCCTGCACACAAGATTTTTTGCATGTTGAAATTATATTCATTTCAATTTCTCTAAGACCGTTCTCTTTTCAGCTTATCTACCGGTGTTGACACGCGCATAGCCGTCTCTTTCTACTCTTGGACTGCCAATCATATCGGACTGAAATGGACCACCGCGTGCAGTCGTTCCCCTTGATCAGGCCGGAAGTTTGCAATGGAATGGAGCGTCACGCTGTACTTTATATTCATCCCAGGTCTTTCACTGAAAAGCGGCTACAGAGCACTACCCGAGCCTTTATGCTAGGAGTTGCGAGCATATCTTAACGACGGTTTCCGGTTGGTTGGCGTGTTTAATGGTGAAGGGATTAAAGAAGGTGAGGGATTCCACTTGTGCGATTTTTTTCTCCTCCTGAAGGTAGCACAAAAGTAAAAGAAAGGCCAACATAATGTAAAGTAAGGCAACAAGAAAATCAAACAACAATAAAATGGAAAAAATAATACAAAACAAAGCAAGCAAGCAAAAAGAATAAAATTAAAAGTAAAGAAATACGAAACATAACTGTCGAATAAAAACAACAATTCAAACTGAAATGAAAAAACGCAGACAGCAAATCAAAGAAAAAGGGAGGTGGGGTGGTGGTTGTGGAAAAATTAAATAAACAAAACAGCCATGACATTAAATGGTAGCACAAAGCAAAGAATTCCAAAACAGAAAGAAAGGCCATGACATTAAATGGTAGCACAAAGCAAAGAGTTCCAAAACAGAAAAAAATGCCATGACATTAAATGGTAGCACAAAGCAAAGAATTCCAAAACAGAAAGAAAGGCCATGACATTAAATGGTAGCACAAAGCAAAGAGTTCCAAAACAGAAAAAAATGCCATGACATTAAATGATAGCACAAAGCAAACAATTCCCAAACAGACAAAACTAAAATACAAAATAAACAAAGAATAAATTTGCAATCAAGGCAAGGAAAAAGTAATAGATGAAACAAATGAAATAAGCAAATACAGAAAACAAAAATAAAATACCAAATCAAAACAAGGCAGTCTACTCTGAAACGAAAGGGGTATAACACCGAGACTAACACAACTAATTTCTGAACGCCACCTTGTTGATGGTTATTATTATTATAATATTTATTAATTAATCACCCATAACATTGCAAGTGATAAGAATTTTAATTTATATTATTTATAAGTAGAGAGTGTCAATCAGCACTGGATTTAAAACTGATGAAACATCACAGTACTTTAAAAAATGACGTTGAACGTTCTGGTGAGATATAACATTATTGTATAAAAGGATATTAGCTGTTTTACTTTACTATTGCATTACTGAATAAAGTAATACTTGGGTGAAATAGTACACTACAGTATGAGATTACGTTAGCCGCCGTTTTGGGTGAAATATTGCACTACAGTATGAGATTACGTTAGCCGTTTTGGTATAATATTCCAATACTATATGAAAAGATGTTAGCCTTATGGTGAAATTTTGCAGTATTGTATAAAGTAATATAACCATTCTGTAGAATTATAGCAATACTTTATGAAATGATACTAGTCGCTTTGATAAAGTATGGTAGTACTGAATGAAATAATAATGTATACATTTATGAAATGTCGTTAGATAATGTGGTGAAAAATGAATATTGATTGAAATAATACTAGTCAAGTTTGAGAAGTATTGAGGTACTTTATGAAATATTTTTATACTTTTACACCGTTTTGATGTAATATTGCAGTTGTGGATGAAAAGATATTAGCCGTTTTGATGAAAAATTACAGTCCCTATATGAAATCATATTTGTCGCTTGGGTGAAATATTTCAGTACTTTATAAAATAATACGAAAAGTTTTGGTATAACATTGCAGTAGTGTATGAAGCGATATAAGGCGTTTTAATAAAATAAAATTAACTGTATGATATATTTTTGAAAAAATAAAATTGACTTTACTGTATGATATATTTTAATAAAAATAAAATTGATTATACTCTCGTTTGATAAAAATTCGCAATACTTTATGAAATAATATTAACCATTTTGAGTAATAATGCAGTACTGTATGACAGGGATATTAGCTGTTTGTTGAAATATCGCAATACATTATGAAGTAATATTAACCATTTTGAGTAATAATGCAGTACTGTATGACAGGGATATTAGCTGTTTGTTGAAATATCACAATACTGTATGAAGTAATATTAGCTGTTTTTAAAAAGAAATATGGCAATACTGTTTGAAATTATATTAGCTGTTTTTAAAACGAAATATTGCAATACTGTTTGAAATTATATTAGCTGTTTTTAAAAAGAAATATTGCAATACTGTTTGAAATTATATTAGCAGTTTTTAAAAAGAAATATTGCAATACTGTTTGAAATTATGTTAGCTGTTTTTAAAAAGAAATATGGCAATACTGTTTGAAATTATATTAGCTGTTTTGGTGTAATGTTGCAATATTGTATGAGGTTACATTATTCGTTTTGTAGAAAAATCTCTTTCTCTCATAGAAATGCTATTTACTTAAAGAAAAACATTTTCTCTTTGCTAAAGAATTCATATCTTTAGCACTTCTTTGTTGGCAGACTCTTTCGTTTTGTTTTTTTTTGTTTGGGTGCATATGTGCGTGTTGCAAATTTCAGTTTTCCTTTGAAATCAATTCCATTTTTGCTGCAGACTTACTTTTTTCATTTGTAACAATTCTAGTCTTCATAAGTATTCACATTTCCGTCATGTTAGAAAGTATTAATGTTTTTAAGAGAAGACAGGTCCCAATGAAGACTCGAATTTCCGTCATGGTTGACATTATTAATGTTTTCGAGAGAACAGAAAGGTCCAAATGTGAACTAAAATTTCCCTTAGGGCGGATAGTATTAATGTGGACCTTTGTTTCCCTGATGACTGGAGAACTAAAATGTTTTTTCCCCGATGACCAATGTTTTCTCTAACTCTAAGGTGTGCGGCTGAGAGTCCGCTCAACTTATTGGAAATTGCCGCGCAGCAGTTTCAGAGATCAGCGCACAAGTTTTGGTAGCAAGCTCAAACAGGCGCCAGTTCCGCGCACACAGGAAAAATATTAAATAGAACGTTGCTGATGATTGGAGAAGTAAAACGTCTGTTTCTATGATGACAGGAGAACTAAAATGTCTGTTTCTCTGATGACGGGAGAAGTAAAATGTTTGTTTTTATGATGCCTGTAGAAGTAAAATGTTGTTTGATGACTGGAGAACTAAAACGTTTATTTCCCTGATGACTGGAGAAGTTAAATGTTTGTTTTCCCTGACGACAGAGATAAATCATTTAAATCATTTGTACTTTAGTTTACCAGATGGTTAAAGAGCAAATGAAAACTTCTATTTCTGTGATGTCACAGATTATTAACTAGGAGATTTAAGAGAAGTCACAAATAATATGCTTTTAGTTATTTGAAGACAGAAGTTACCACTTAAAATTGTCCTTTCTTTAGAAAACCCCAAACTGTTAAGTTTATATTTTAAGAAAGTAAAGATACAAAGAAAGAGAAGAGAGAGAGAGAGAGAGAGAGAGAGAGAGAGAGAGAGAGAGAGAGAGAGAGAGAGAGAGAGAGAGAGAGAGAGAGAGAGAGAGAACAAGTAAGAAGAGAGAGAAGGTAAAAAGATAAGGGGAGAATATGAAAGGTAGGGAGAGGGTAAATAAAGAAAAAGAGACAAGGGAGAGAGACAAGGGAGAGACAGAATGAAAGAAGAGAGAAAAGGAAAGAAAAAGAAAAGGATAGAAAGAAGAGCGAGAAAAGGAGAAAGAAATGAGAGAAAAATAAAGAGAGTGAAATTACCGCGATGAGATTTAGCATAGGACCCACCTACCTATGCTAGTATAAATCAATATTTCTCTAAATACACTAAGACCAGTCTATTATGCTTTTCGTAACATTAATAAATGTGATAATACGAATAATAAACAGGAGAAGGATAACTTATGCATAAACAAACAAATAAATAACTTATGCATAAACAAACAAATAAATAACTTATGCATAAACAAACAAATAAATAACTTATGCATAAACAAACAAATAAATAACTTATGCATAAACAAACAAATAAATAACTTATGCATAAACAAACAAATAAATAACTTATGCATAAACAAACAAATAAATAACTGAACTTAAACACATCAAGCCAGAAGAAGATTAATAAATAAGTGCGAAATAAGGAAAGATTTTGGAACAAAGTATTCTGACAATTTGAGACAGGCTCGATCATTCGATGAATTTTGATCTATGTGGGAACGATTCATTTGATCTGCGATAGAGCGATGACGCGCAGCAATCGTCAGGGTCGGGTGAATTTTTCTAGTGCGTGGAAGCCGACAGATCGAGAACCGCTGAAACTAGACTTTACGGCTCTTGATGCCTTTCAGATCTCTCTCTATTAAAAACCTATCAAATTTCCCAGAAACCGATAAACAGTTTGCTCGAGTTATTCAAATAAGCCTAGGGGAGGTCACTCTTAGCGCTTTAAAAAAATGAGTACTGTATGAATGCTACATCAGAGTGAAAAAAACAAACACAACTCACCGCAAGTCTGTATTGAAGTTGACTGAAGCGAATATTAGGTGAACTATAATGTGCATTTAAATGCTGTCATAGACTTCTGAATGGACCTCTGCTCTTTGAGGAATCAAAGTGTGATGCATGCAACTGCACTCTGTGACCTTGCGAAGAATGGCATATAAGCGACCTGCAACAACACTTTAGGTTAGGCTGGAATCTTTGTTGTTTTCTTTTTTCTTTTTCTTTTGGTCTTAATGTCAGCGTTGTTCAATACTGTCTGCTGTTCTATATGCATGATACAGGAGTCTATTTTTCTACACAATAAATAGGGGTAATTATTTTTCTGCACACAGTAAATGTGGGTCTTTGCTCTGCACACACTAAATAGAGTATGTGTAACAACACAAACGCAAATGACTTAAGTAATAATTAAATATGATTTTTTTATTAATTAATGTAATCTTCCGAATTTAATTGTCTGTCACATTCGATTTTGAATTCGTTCTGACCCACATGTTAGGTTTCGAAAGACCTGTTAAACTAGTACTACTTGTTAGTTAAGAATTGGACAGTCCCTTCTTATGACGTCTATATAATTACATTATCGGCACTACATAGCGTGATCATCAGATGTAAATTCTATAGGTTCTCAGTCATGCAATAATAGATGCCAATCACCTGCAGCCATTTCTCTTGACCATATCTGTGCAAACTGAAGTCACTCTTCTCTGAAACATGAGTTGACCAGCATTGTCTGCAAGGAATTCCAAGAGATGTCAGACTGATCATATGTTCTTTTGTGTAAGCAGGTGTCTCCACTTAGAAACAAAATCAATGAGAGTTAACCCGAGGACAGGTACTCGAAAACAATTCTTTTCCCCCACCTAGAACAATGGGAGTAAATACAGGCATGCACACACACACACACACACACACACACACACACACACACACACACACACACACACACACACACACACACACATACACACACACACTGGCCTAAAATTCAGACTGGCCACAGTAAAAAAAAATTAGTCCCGATTTGATGAGGGCATGGTTCTGTAAAAGAGCAATGTTATGTTTTGGAATGGTTAATATTTTGTAACTAAACTATTTTATGCTCTTAGAAATTTATAAGAGTTGAATTTTTCTTATTCCCAAATTCTTAGTTGAATTTTTGACTTCTTATTACAGAATGGAACTGTGATGCTCTGAAAGCCACAGCTAAATTGTTGTAAGTAGGATTGTTTAGTTAATTTTGAAAGGGTTTTGATTGTTTAATTATGTAATGAAGATTTTATTATTAATAAATATTCATTCACATGCGTTAATAATCATTCTCTCCAATTATTAATAACAATCGCCCTTGATGGGGTCTTCGTCTTTGCAGTCTGGAGTGACTAAGTCAAGCCCTGGAAATGTAATGTTGAATTACCTCCCTTCCCAGGTGTTATTTGTCCAAAGTAAAGGCACTAACTGAACTATCACGTCAGTTGTTAAGTCCTTCTAATTGAACAATCAAAACCCTTTCACACACAGTAAATAAGTGTCTTTTGTTCTATGTACAATAAATAGGTATCTTTATTCTATATAAATACTTGTCACAATTCTACTATAAAGGCAATAAAACAGCAGCGGCAAATTAAAAAGTACAAATGAAGCATATAGGTACACACACAACACACACAACACACACAACACAGACACACACACATCCTCAATCATCGAAAGAAAAAGCAAACTGCCAACAATAAAAAAAGAATAACAAAATAAAACAAACTAAGAAAAGACTTTCAGGCAAAGGAATCAATAAAGAGACAAACAAGCCTACACACAAACAAAATAAAAAGCACACAACCTGACTTAATAATACTGTTAGTTTGTCTTTGACTTTAGAATAGAGAATTAAAGTGTTTCCTCATGACCTAGGAAGAAAAAATGAAGTAGGTTGTCCCACATGATCTCAGAATACAAGATGAAGTAGGTCGTTCTTGACCTCAGAATACAAGATGAAGTAGGTTGTCCTTGATCTTAGAATGGAAGAGAAAGTAGATTGTCCATGATCTCAGAATACAAGATGGAGTAGGTTGTTTAACAAAATCAAGGAATGCCGGATTGACTTAGTTTATTCTTGACTTCAAAATACACAATGGATTAAGCAGAATACCTATGATCCCAGAATACCTATGACCACAGAATACCTATGACTCCAGAATACCTTGACCCCAGAATATATATGACCCAAGAATACCTATGACCCCAGATTATCTATGACCCCAGAACTCAAGAAAGAAGAAGTCTGTTCACGACTCTAAAATAAACAACAGGATAAAAATAAGGTCTCATGACTAGTAAGGACACAACAGTAACAGACAGCGAACAATTCTTTTGCAGGCTTCAGAATTCGTGTCTGTGTGGGTACATTTTATCTCTTTCTCCCTCCCTTCCTCCTCTCTCTTTGTATTTAAGCTTTTGTATCACAATCTCAGGCAAACATTGATCAAAATGTTTCCTGGTCTATCAAGTCTATTTTAATTATCGAAGCGGATGTTTTTTTTTACCATGTGTATAAACAGGTGCACAACTTTTTATCTAGAAAATTGACCCGTGTGCACCGGACACAAATATAGAATGCGTAGGCCATGAGAGAACTCCTAATCATTTGCACAACAAAATCGTCTCAAAACGAGTCATTGTTTATGAACTCTCAGAAGTGTGTTCAAAATGATATAATGGTAAATTTGTGTAAGATTTCCACTTTCAAAGATTCCAATCCTTTGACTATGGCTGCTAGATTAACCGCAGAAAAGTAATTGTCTTTGATCGTTTGGATTGGTTTCCACCCGAAGATATTGGCGCCGCAAATAGGTTGGCAATTATGTCAATTATAATTAGGTGTGCCGAAGATTCGTTTCCCGTACGTTAGAATTTGAGCCGACCGGTTTGGAGTCTTGCCTAATACTATGTCTACAATGATTGTTGCCCGCCCTGCAAAGGAACATTACCCGGCCCGTATTCGACACAAACACTGTTCTTCGGTTCTGTTGACGCTTTCTAGTTTCTTTGGGTATGTGTTTACGGGTCACGGCTGAAATCCTCTATAGGTCACGACATTTTCAAAACGTTTTGTCCAAAATAAAAAACGTGACGTTGACGTCCTTACTAATGAAATTAACATTCTCATCTTATAATTCAACTAAGAAAAAATATTCATGGAACCACTATCAACTGTCGCTGAATTCGAGGTCAAAAATACCATTGTCTACATGTGTGTGTAGAGGATGGAGTGGGGGTGGGGGGGAAGAGCGGGCGAGCGAGTAAGCGAGAGATTGAAGGTATAATTGAATTGCAGGCCGTGTCAGCTACCTGACCAAAAATTTCTACGGCTAATCTTTCCAACTTTTAAGTTACAAGAGGTCTTTAGCAGGAGTGGTCAATACTGCACAAGACCCGATCTATCGTCCCATCGGACTGAACAACTACTACGACCACCTCTGTGAGCTAAAGAACAGGTTAAAGGCGCCTTTGCCAGGAAACGAATATGTGAATGTAGCGGCAGTTTGGAAACGAGTAATCATAATATTAGCCTGCTTTTTAAAATAAACTGCTGCTATCGAAAGTTTTAGTAATGTTTGCACATACTACGCCAAAATACTTAGTGAACCATTATGAGACACAGCGACACCTATTTCCGTCTTGATCTGTAACTCTATAATTGGGATTGATGCGGATAGGATACGCAACTCTCGATCATGCTTTTGATGAATATTTTAATATTCAGTGTGGGAAATATTCAATGGAAAGCAACAAATACTTCCTCTTGAATTTGGATTATGTAACAAATACTTTGTGCTATCTATCTATCTATCTATCTATCTATCTATCTATCTATCTATCTATCTATCTATCTATCTATCTATCTATCTATCTATCTATCTATCTATCTATCTATCTATCTATCTATCTATCTATCTATCTATCTATCTATCTATCTATCTATCTATCTATCTATCTATCTATCTATCTGTCTATCTATCTATCTATCTATCTATCTATCTATCTATCTATCTATCTATCTATCTATCTATCTATCTATCTATCTGTCTATACCCTGGTCATTTTAGGAGGAAGCTCATATTCTGCCTTGTGTGTTATTGTCTGCTCCTATCAAACCTTAAGTTTCTAACCGTTTTTGCTGACTGGTCAAATACTAATTATCCACACACCCTTGATGACAGCAGTCACCACCTGCATGACATTGCTAATTAACCAGAAATTGATGACAGCAGTTAAGCTAATTAACCTGAACGATATGAAACCTATTACAACTTCTGACAATACTAATTAACCAGAGAAATTTTGAATAGGCCAACATGCAAACCTTCTTTACTATCTTCATTTCGTGTACCGTGTTCAGGTGCAGAGACAAAATAAAAGAAGAAAACCGAGGAAAAAATTTCATTGAACAGTGTCAAGGGTACATCATCTTTCAGCTGTGAAAGCTACAGGTTCTCATTTTGTAGGCGCAGCAGTTTAACTGGAGAAGTGCAACGGATTTTACATTTTTAAAAAAGACATCACACCATTATCAGCTTTCGATCCACACTCAGGATGAAAAGACAAAAACAAACATAAATAGGGTGATCCATAACCATTTTCTAGATCAAGATAATGGACTTAGTTATCTGTCAATCAGATGCGCATACTGGAAATCTTTTGACAGTTGAAAATTAGAGAGTTGTCTGCTGTCCAAGTAGAATTGCATTTAGTCACTAAATCAGACTGGCATCCCACCCCACCCTCCAATCGTAGTGGTGTAAACCTCCCTGTAAAATCAGCGAAAGTTAGAAGTAGACATAAAACCCATATACAAATAAACACATATTTTGATCAGATAATGAATCGCTTAAAGCCGTTTAGAAGTTTTGGGATACTTAACTGTCAGATAATGATTAAACACTACTTGTGCTGTGTTGGTAATAATATAAAGTTCTCAGCTGCTAAGATAATATTACAACAATTCTAAATCATTGCGCATCACCTTTCCCTCCCTTAAAGAAGGCGGAGTTATTTGCCCCTGGAAGGAGCTAGCTTTCATCGTTTTTATAATTGATTGATATTCGGAATTTGTCGTCAAATGAACTGCCAATTGGGAGACCCCCAATGTCAAGGTCATTTTATAGACGGATTTTAACAAAGAGTGTATACGACAGTAACAGATCAGGCCTGATTGGTATCTTTGTTTACACAATTCTAATCTTCGTACTAAACATAGATATTTTGTTGTCTTTATACATATATACATATTTATAATATAATCAGAACGCCGACTATAGTATTTTTTCATCCCGTTTTAAATTTTTTTAGTAAGGAGACCTTTGTTAACATGTACCAGTTGACCCTGGCAAACTTTTCCACAGTTTCACGCATTAGTGTCTCGCGGCCAAGAGCAGACAAGTTCAATCCGTGCAATTGGATTACCTTACACACCAGAAGGGGAAAAAATGTCTTCAATAGAAGTGCATGCCGAGTGTGTGGATTTCCAAGGACTGTCGTTCTCATTGTTCCATGTGAGCGCGGTCCTGTTATATTTTAACAATAGCGGGTGCGATCCTACCCAAAAAAGAAAGTGGACACACCGTCCTTCTAGAGGACTTAACGGACCACGTCTGAGAACATTTTAAGGTATTCCACCACCCACCACCCTCCTGTCCTGTGATCTGAAAGCAGTCTGAATGCACCTGATGAAACGGTTCAGCATCCTTCCTACATTTTAGAACATTTACACTGTTTCACTTTCCTCGTATACACTTTGAAACTAGTGTATTTGTACACTTGTCTAAAACATTTGTAAACACAAATTAAATCGCTGTCTTTCGTTTGGTCACGATCTCTGTAGCCCTAAGCGTTAACGCAGCCATAAACAAACTTGGAAAAGGAGAGGATACAGCAATTCTCACAAGTAGAAACGAATGTGCTGGATCTTAAAATCTTTGCCGAGGCTTTCTCGTGAAATAGCGATTGGACAGAATAATGACAAAAGAAAAAGCAGAGGACGAAACAAAGCAGTCAAATTTAAACCAAAGCAATGTTCTGCACTGTAAATATTTACAATATAGCTTGCTGCATGTACCTGTAAATATTGACAATACAACTTACTACGTTCTCCTGTAAACATTTGCAATACAACTGAGTGTGTTTAACTGTAAAGTATTTACAACACAACGTTTTGCATTTAACTATAAATATTTGCACACTAACCACGTGATAGGTGCTATAGCAGCGCTGTTGGAAAGTTGGTGGAAAGCGTTTTGTGACCTCAAGACGTCAACTATCTGTCCGTGTAATGGACACAGATATTTTGGGGTATGTCACAAAAAAGGTAGATTCAGTTGAGTAGTAGAAATTGCTCCATATAAACACAAGCGTGTTAGCAAGAAGAGACCTTGTATTTCTCATTTACTCTTGGTAAAGCACACACGGGTAGTAATAATCGCCTGCATACATATTTTGGTAAGCATACCCGGGAGGTAGCAATCCCAAGAAGTTGAGTCTCGAAGAGCATTCCCGGGTAGTAGCAACAATCCTTTGTAGTTGATCCCCGGGTAGTAGTAGCAATCCCTTGTAGTTGAGTCTTGGTGAGCATATCCGAGTGGTAGTAGTAATGCTTTGTATTTGAGTCTCGGTGAGCATTCCCGGGTGGTAGTAGTAATTTCCTGTAGTTGATTCTTGGCAAGCATTTCCGGGTAGTAGTAATCTTCTATAGTTTAATGGTATTAGTAATTCTGCTCTTTTAAATCACATGCTGTGATGGACTAATTTGCTTATCCCCTTTTCCACACTTAATTGTTATATAAATTGTTAAATTGCCGAAGTGACCCGACTTTGGATACTCGTATGATGGTATTTTTGGAAGTGTCCGTCACGTCTCAGCTGTAGAAAAAGGCGTCTGTCACGTAGAGACTGTAGAGAATGGCGTCAATCACGTCTTACTTGACTGTACAGAATGGTCTCCGTCACGTCTTACTTGTCTGTAGAGAATGGCGTCCGTCACGTCTTACTTGACTGTACAGAATGGTCTCCGTCACGTCTTACTTGTCTGTAGAGAATGGCGTCCTTCACGTCTTACTTGTCTGTAGAGAATGACGTCCGTCACGTCTTACTTGTCTGTAGAGAATGGCGTCCGTCACGTCTTACTTGTCTGTAGAGAATGGCGTCCGTCATGATTTACTGGAGAGTACAGCTTTAATCAATATTTTGAGTTGCTACAGATGTAATGCCTACTTGTAGTACTTAATACAAGTAGAAATAATATGTTCTTTAAGTTCCCTGTACAAAAGTGATAATGTTTACTTGAGTGCCAAGTACTGCATATGTAGGTACTCTCTATGAGTATTCAGTGCGGATGCTATGTCTTCTTTGAGTATTAAGTAATGCTTTTGAACTCGAGCACAATACATGTGAAGCCTTTCTGGAATTCCAGGCTAACAGCTGTGATGAAGAAAAAGCAATCATGATGGGAACATCTCTTTCAACGATTAAATAGATCATTTCTCCAGAGTAAGGGCTGGAAAGATCGTTGAGAATCCAGACATTTTGGTAATTTACAGTATGACATTTCAGGTGGAATAAATAGAACGAAGGAGTTATAAAAGTATGCTTATGATAAATGTGTATGTGTGTGCTTGCGTGCGCAGGAATGGTAATATTAAATTCAATGGATGTAAGATAAATATGTAATGAATGATCGATTGTTAGTACACACTGTATAAGTAAGTAATGAATGATTGAATAATTGATTGAATGTCTACGCTCCTGATTTATTTTCTATACCGAGTGGTCAGGAACCGATGGGTTGATTAAATACAAGGGCATTTAGCAGAAATACACATAATTTGTCACTTCACAGAAAGAATGTAAATCGTAAAATATTAACCCATGATTTTGTTTTCAAAAATTGATTTTCTTGCTTCTATTTCAGTCACAATCACATGGAAAATAGATATACATTACGATAGGGGTATGATTATGGATATACATTAAATGCAGACAGACACTGGAGAGAATTGGACGCATGCAATGACAGACGCTTGGGACACAATGGACGCACGCAATTACAGTCACTTGGGAGACATTGCACGCATGCAATGATAGAGATACTGGGGAAGACATTGCACGCATGCAATGACAGAGACACTGGGGGAGACATTGCACGCATTCAATGATAGAGACACTGGGGAAAACATTGCACGCATGCATTGGGGGATTTTGGATTCAAGCAATGACAGAGAACTGGGGAGACATTGCACGCATGCAATGACAGAGACACTGGGGAAGACATTGGACGCATGCAATGACAGAGACACTGGGGGAGACATTGCACACATTCAATGATAGAGACACTGGGGAAAACATTGCACGCATGCATTGGGGGATTTTGGATTCAAGCAATGACAGAGAACTGGGGAGACATTGGACGCAGGCACTGAGACGTTGGACACTCTTTATACAAAAGCAATTATGGAGATACTGGATGCATACAATGATAATAATACAGACAAGATTGTACACAATGACTGACAAATCTAGACCTAATACCATTATTCGAACTCAGTGACAGTTGCACTTGTGCAGACACTGGAGGCATGCGATGACAGAGACACTGACACACAGATCTCAAGACACAAACACTGTTAGATGCAATGGTACAGCAATGGACATATGCACAGACGCACCTGTCGTGCGTAGGTAAAGAAAAACTGAGAGAGAGAGAGAGAGAGAGAGAGAGAGAGAGAGAGAGAGAGAGAGAGAGAGAGAGAGAGAGAGAGAGAGCAGAATTTAGCACCAGCACATTTAATTAGTAGAAAATAGAATAATACCTTAAGGAAAGATAAATCAAAATCCACTCACATTCACATCCATACACACACCTATTAAAGCGTTACAAAATAAAAAATCTAGTACAGTTTTACCTCATTCATCTTACAGGAGGCGGAAATGCTCTAAGCGTTGCAGGCCAAAAGTATGTCGTGTTGCAGCCTGTTTTAAATGATGTACTTGTTAGGAACCGTTAAAGTGATGAGTTTCTCATTCGTGCACCGACGACGACAACGACGACGGCTCCATTCCACACACACCCACCCCTGAATATCAACGTACCTCACTTATGTGCTCTTCACTTAGACCAATAATTTGCAAGTGATTTCTCTACGCGCTAAAAATAGCTCAGAGCGTTTCTGTTTTGTAGCTTATTGAACAGTGATCCTTTCAATCGCCCTCGAGTTCTGTTTTACGGCTGACAGACAGACCAAGTGTGCTTTATAGTCATTGGACCTCTTTCGCGTTATCTGGAGCGCGTATTATACGATTTCATGTGGCACTTTAGACTGTATCTAGCTGATAGCTTTGATAATTACGTTTAGCTGTATCTAGTTAATAGTTATGATAATTACGTTTAGCTGTATCTAGTAAATAGTTATGATAATTACGTTTAGCTGTATCTAGTTAATAGTTATGATAATTACGTTTAGCTGTATCTACTTAATAGTAATGATAATTACGTTTAGCTGTATCTAGTTAATAGTTATGATAATTACGTTTAGCTGTATCTAGTAAATAGTTATGATAATTACGTTTAGCTGTATCTAGTTAATAGTTATGATAATTACGTTTAGCTGTATCTAGTAAATAGTAATGATAATTACGTTTAGCTGTATCTAGATAATAGTTATGATAATTTGAAATCAATGGCCACGGGTATTGATGTTGCTCTCTCTCTCTCTCTCTCACACACACACACACACATCACACACACATCACACACACACACACAATCACACCCACCCCACTCACCCACTCATCACATACATATACTCACCACTCACCACACATACATACACATTCTCAACACACATGCATTCACACATTCGCATAGGTAAACGCAATTTCCCCCACACATATACACGTAAACAAAAAATTTGCATAATTATCGATATATTCATACACACATGTCCATGTATACATCTGTACGCATACTCATACCAAGAGACAGAGCGACGAGCAACGGATAGGAAAAATAACGAACAACACAAACATAGGTAAAACACAAACATAGGTAAAACACAAACATAGGTAAAACACAAACATAGGTAAAACACAAACATAGGTAAAACACAAACATAGGCAAAATACAAACATAGGTAAAACACAAACATAGGTAAAACACAAACATAGGTAAAATACAAACATAGGTAAAACACAAACATAGGTAAAATACAAACATAGGTAAAATACAAACATAGGTAAAACACAAACATAGGTAAAACACAAACATAAGTAAAACACAAGCTGTCTAATATTCTCTATAGGTATTTCGATAATCGTCCATTCTTACTGTTAGTTTCTATCACCCTGTGCGTTTGATATTTAAAAAAATAGATCAGACGAGTTGAACCTTTTCACTTCATCCATAAAATAAGGCGTGTTCTTTTTTTCAATTCAGCAACAATCTTTTCAGTTTTCTTGTTTACACTTTGAATCGTGTTCATGCAATCCGATGTATGATAATTACGACATATTTACGTTGTTAGTATACTTAGTTTTCATGTGCACAGATCTTAATCAACTTCGCACAACCGAATACGTTTTAACCGGATTCTATTGGCGATAGTAAACATCTACATATTAGTTGCATACCTGAAAACTATTACTCTGCTTTTGTCTGTCATACCAGACACGGACGTCTTTTCAACTGAGTGATGCAAATTTATGTGCGTGGAAAGCACCGATCTTCTGTGAGATTCAATTCATGGTTACTCAAGTGGAAATGCGTGTTGTGATGTTTATAATGTTAGAGATCGAATCAGGTATGCACTATAATATATTGACTAATTTTTTTTTAAAATGAGAAAGGTCTTATTTGTTTTTTAAAGTACGAGGAAGTTTTGGGTGCTACTAAATGTAAATATCTTTTTCTCTGCCTTTATTTTTATCTGTTTGCATGATTGCAGATATATCTGTCTGTCTACAACCTATCTATCTATCTATCTATCTATCTATCTATCTATCTATCTATCTATCTATCTATCTATCTATCTATCTATCTATCTATCTATCTATCTATCTATCTATCTATCTATCTATCTATCTATCTATCTATCTATCTATCTATCTATCTATCTATCTATCTATCTATCTATCTATCTATCTATCTCTACCTAACTACCTAACTACCTACCATCAAGAAAATACATGGGAAAATTCGAAGAGAGATTTTTTTTAATGTAAGCGAGAGAATTAGTTATAAAATATTACAACGAAAAGCTTCCTGCCCCAACCCCTTTCCCCATCTCTTGCTCATGGTCAACAATTACAGAGCAAGGGACGTCATGAGATCAATAACATTTTTGTACTTACACTGTGGTTAAATTGCATTACGCTTGGCGCCTTGACGTATTGTCCCAGTCTTGGAAATTTCTGGAAGCTCTTTTATGATGTGGATGTGTTCAGCTGGCCACATTTTTTGTGGCTCAACACAGCTTTGTTTACTATTCGACACTTTGCAGCGACTCTAGCTAAGGTCCGTTCTCCTGTCTGAATTTTTTCTCTTGCTCGCGCGCGCGCGCGCTTTTGTGCGCGTGAGTCAATATATATGTATATATACCCAGAACTAAATAACCAGGTTGAGATTTCATAGAGGCAGTATTTTAGGCTGAAACTACTTCAAGTACTGTTGTCTTAAATAATGCTGTATAAGACATCTGCATGTAGCTTTGTTAGATATTTTATTACGTCAGGTACTGAGAGGTATGAATATGTTAGATACTGCTATTACGTCAGGCACTGATGAATAAGTTAGATAATTTTATTACGTCCGACACTGAGGTATGAATATATTAGATAATTTTATTAGGTCAGGCAGAGTGAGGTATGAATATGTTAGATAATTTTGTTACGTCAGACACTTAGTGAGGTATGAATATGTTAAGTAATTTTATTACGTCAGGCATAGTGAGATATGAATATGTTAGATAATTTTGTTACGTCAGACAATTAGTGAGGTATGAATATGTTAGATAATTTTATTACGTCAGGCAGAGTGAGATATGATTATGTTAGATAATTTTGTTACGTCAGACACTTAGTGAGGTATGAATATGTTAGATAATTTTATTACGTCAGGCAGAGTGAGATATGAATATGTTAGATAATTTTATTACGTCAGGCACTTAGTGAGGTATGAATATGGCGAGAGACCAGTTACGTCGGTTTATACTGTACACGTACTTAAACTGTGCATGTAGAGGTTGTCTGTAGTAAAACACACCAATATCTATATTTGGATCACACTAATTATACATCAGTATTTAGCAACGTGCGTCTGTATTTTTAGCAACTTGCATCTGTATTTTTAGCAACGTGGGTCTGTATTTAGTAAAGTGTGGTATTTTGACAAAGTGTGTCTGTAGTTGTCAGTATTTAGCAACATGTGTCTCTTTTTGTCTGTATTTAGCAACGAGTGTCTGTATTTGTCTGTACATGTATTTAGCAACGTGTGTCTATATTTGTCTGTATTTAACAAAGTATGTTTATATTTAACAAGGTGTGTCTGTATTTAGCAAAATGTGTTTATATTTAGAATCGTGTCTGTATTTAGCATAGAATGTTTACATTTAGCAATGTATGTCTTTATTTGTCTGTATTTAGAAAAGAGTGTTTATATTTAGCAAATTGAGTCTACATTTGTCTATGTTTAGCAAATTGAATCTGTACTTGTCTATGTTTAGCAAAGTGAGTCTGTATTTATTGAGTAAAGTGTCTCCATATTTGTCTATATATATTACCTTGGTGTGATTATGATTTAATAATTTGTAAATGAGTTAATTTTATTATTTCTTTCATTAATAAAATTGTTAAACTGTTAAACTATTCACTTTTCATACTGTGTAGTGGCTATATGTGTAGATGACGGTGGGAGGGGGGGGTGTTAGCCAATGACGTAATGACGTACAGGAAGTCGGTTATACATATATTTTAGAGTAGTTCCTGTCATCGGAATGAGAGATAGTGGACGGGCTAGGAAGGACAGATTAGTAGACAAGATAATACTGGAGAATCTGTTATTCTAGACAAGTAACGCTTGAGAGGGGAGTTAACCAGTAGACAGACTTTTCAAGGACTGACTTAGTCACTCTCGACCGCAACCAAGACCCGTCAGGTGACTGTAATTAGTTGTGCGGAAGAATCTTTATTTGTGTATGATTGTTAAGGTGTAATCGTCCAGATAATGATTAACAATTAATTAGTCCAGTAACCTGTTTGCCACAAATTGATTGTTGATTTACTTAATTTATTGTTAAATTATTGTACTTCTTACATAACCATATGTTGGAGAGATAATGGGTAGATGGAGACTCGCTAAATATAAATTAAAGACGGATTTAGCTTCTCCTTTGGTAAGAAGTTTTCAACTTACGGAAATATTGTGCAACAGTAAATATTTATCCTTAATGTTGTGGAAGAGAGAAAACACTTACATCGCCCACATATCTGCCTAGTGAGAGAGAGACGAGGGGTCTTCTGGAGAATTATTAATTTAGCAAATTGTCTTGATGCGCTGGTTTCTTTTACATTTCTTGTTGTGTTTTATTGTACACTGGGGAGATTTGCTGCATATTAAGGGAAAGGTGCAATGTGTGCCACAATTAGACACCTGTTTAAGAATCTGTTCAAATTAATAACCGGCCAAATACCGAAAATCTCAAGTTTTACTAACATGAGTCCTCTTCCCACAGGTAACAAATAAATTCGATGATTATGATTTTTGAATCGTATTCTCAAAATGCCTTCTTTGTTAATGAATAATGTAGTCGAGAGTTATGTACCTTTATGAAGTTCTGTCCGGAAAGAGTTCCACCCATACCCCTTCCCGTAAAAACTAGATAAAAGGAAACGTTATTGAAGAACTGTTGTGATAAAGTGTGCGGATCGAATTTTATTATCACAGATTATTCGACGTTTAATTGCAAAGATACAACAAGAGTTACAGTAAGGAACACTCTCACCTTGCAGACTGTCAAACACTAGGGACGTTTAATTGCAAAGATACAACAAGAGTTACAGTAAGGAACACTCTCACCTTGCAGACTGTCAAACACTAGGGACGTTTAATTGCAAAGATACAACAAGAGTTACAGTAAGGAACACTCTCACCTTGCAGACTGTCAAACACTAGGGACGTTTAATTGCAAAGATACAACAAGTGTTACAGTAAGGAACACTCTCACCTTGCAGACTGTCAAACACTAGGGACGTTTAATTGCAAAGATACAACAAGAGTTACAGTAAGGAACACTCTCACCTTGCAGACTGTCAAACACTAGGGACGTTTAATTGCAAAGATACAACAAGTGTTACAGTAAGGAACACTCTCACCTTGCAGACTGTCAAACACTAGGGACGTTTAATTGCAAAGATACAACAAGAGTTACAGTAAGGAACACTCTCACCTTGCAGACTGTCAAACACTAGGGACGTTTAATTGCAAAGATACAACAAGTGTTACAGTAAGGAACACTCTCACCTTGCAGACTGTCAAACACTAGGGACGTTTAATTGCAAAGATACAACAAGAGTTACAGTAAGGAACACTCTCACCTTGCAGACTGTCAAACACTAGGGACGTTTAATTGCAAAGATACAACAAGAGTTACAGTAAGGAACACTCTCACCTTACAGACTGTCAAACACTAGGGACGTTTAATTGCAAAGATACAACAAGAGTTACAGTAAGGAACACTCTCACCTTACAGACTGTCAAACACTAGGGACGTTTAATTGCAAAGATACAACAAGAGTTACAGTAAGGAACACTCTCACCTTACAGACTATCAAACACTAGGGACGTTTAATTGCAAAGATACAACAAGAGTTACAGTAAGGAACACTCTCACCTTACAGACTGTCAAACACTAGGGAAAGCTGTTTGCCTGAATGACGTGTGCAGTGGCTAAATAGGACCACACTTACGACATCATCAACACTAATCTCGAACTTACGACATCATCAACACTAAGCTCGAACTTACGACATCATCAACACTAAGCTCGAACTTACGACATCATCAACACTAAGCTCGAACTTACGACATCATCAACACTAAGCTCGAACTTACGACATCATCAACACTAAGCTCGAACTTACGACATCATCAACACTAAGCTCGAACTTACGACATCATCAACACTAAGCTCGAACTTACGACATCATCAACACTAAGCTCGAACTTGTATTGCACTAGAAATCACTGTCTGCAGGAATAAACGAAAATAAGATTATAGACTCACAATAGAGATTACGGCTAGGGTTAATAATAGGATTAATGTTAAGACTGAGGTAAAGATTCGTTTAAATTGTGTATCTCTAGTAAATTGAATCATTGAACCATATATGAAATCGTAAATATTATTTAAGCAAAACAACAGACTATGTATTAGTCTCTCATTTAGGGAGATCACTTGTTGAGGAATTTTGCAAATGTGAACCATGGCCCATTGGCTTAAGAGTCGTAAAATGCAACAAAAAAAAAGTAAATAGTTAATATTTATCGCGAGCGTTGAGTGTGTCTGCTTCTTTGACAACCTTACTACAGCGTGGAGGGTGAGAGAAAGAAAAAGAAAGGAACACACAAGAACAGACTGTCGGCAGACAGACCGGACTAATATTGACCACTAGAGAGAGAGAGAGAGAGAGAGAGAGAGAGAGAGAGAGAGAGAGAGAGAGAGAGAGAGAGAGAGAGAGAGCACATTTCAAGCTGAAATTCTTCCTATAGAGTTATATACGGTTTCAATGTTCCCGGCTTAGAAACATCTAATGGAGATAAAGTGAGCGTAAATAAATCACAAAAAGTACAAAACAACAGCGATAAGTAAGTCTGAAACAAAACCCCGAGTGGTGGCTGGGACTTCTCAGCGATAGTAGTTTTTTTCACTTCGCGATAGAAGGGACATCTCAGAGAGGGGACCTCCCCTTCAACTTCAAAGCAAACCACCGCGAGAAGTGGTGATCTGGTTCAAGGTAATGGCCCGTGGCTAAGCTACTGTGTTAATCCTACCCTTGCGTTATCTACAACTACACCTAACTATTTCACACCATGTTAACTGCGCCTTTTAAACTTTGAGGTCATACAGTCAAGCACTACACACGTACACTGACGAGAACGAAATTATGGATGGGTGGATAAGCGGGTGAATGGAGAGAGGGAAGGAAAGACATATATGAATAGACAGCTGTCATCTAGATAAATGAAGGAGCACGGCAGAACGTCAAAATGAAAAGAAATGTTAAAGATTTATTAAAATAAACTGCTGACAACTTAAAAAATTTAGAGAATGATACTGGCAGAAAAATCAAGGCCCCAGAGGAAAAAAGAGACATTCACCAGAAAAAGAAGAGACATAGTCACCGGTCCTAAATTAGATTCCACAGAAAGATGAGACATTCACCAGTTCTAAAGAAGATTCTAGAGAATGATGAAACATAGTCATCTGTTCTAAATTAGACTCCACGGGAAAAACGAGACACTCATCAGATCTAAAGAACACCCAAGAGAAAAGGGAAACAGTCACCAGTTCTAAAGAAGAGACATTCACCAGTGCCAAAGACTTCAGAGAAAGTAGAGACATTCGCCATTTCTAAAGAAGACTTCACAGGAAATGAAGACACATTCATCAGTTTTCAAATAACATCACATGTCATCATGTGATGCATATGCACATGACAACACATTAAAATCACGTGTTGCCTAGCCCTAGGACCGTCAACCAGCGCCGTGTGCTTACAACATGTACCTCCAGGCATGCAATGAAGCGTAAGCAAATCATAAAGGCATGCTGCTCTCCTACTTCAGAATAATTAATTTATTATTCATGATTTAATTATCTAGAAAATTCTGCACTGGACGTAATGACATGGGTTGACTTGATACTACGCTGATGCGTCGGGTCACTTTGACATAGTGCAGTGATGAACAATAAGTGAATACAGATAACTCACATTGTAATCTCTTTAAATTTGCCGGGAGATAATCGCTCGCTAAATCGTAAAGAAAATTCTCCAACATTACGCCGTCAATTAGATATTTTCTCTCCTTAATACGACTGAGTTTCTGCCTGGCTCGACTATCTTAACTCGGTATTTAAGAAACCAAAATACAAATAAAAAATTATATATAGTCATAAACTCAGATTTCCCTATTGGTAGATACTAATTAATAAATAGCATGAAGTTTTCTTCCTACTTTTTATTAATTTCCCTTTTACTAATTAATCACTGCAAACCTTTAACTGCAATCACTACCATCACCATCGCTACCACCTGTTCCTCCACCACCACCACCATCACCACCACCATCGCTACCACCTGTTTCACCACCGCCATCACCACGAGTACCACTGAGTACCCCTTCTAGATACATTACACAACTGTTCCAGAATCTTCGATGTGTTCACAAAGTACACTATGGAGAATAGTGCAGATCTTTGTATGAACTATCAAAGCACATCACGAAGAGTGTTCTAGAACTTTCATGTGCACTACTCAAGCACACATTGTAGGAATGTTAAAAAAATCTTCATGAATTCTTGAGACCAAACTAAAATTTCAATTTCCGTCTTATTGGCTCTTGAACGTAATTCACAGGAATCAACTTAAACAACACGTTTACTGATAAGTATGATGACAATGCTGAATACACAGGAACGTGATCTGGTACAGTACAGCAGGCATTGCAATCTCAAGTGGATACAAGGTTACAAGACATCAAAAGGCATGCTCCTTTCTGCAAAAGTCAAATTAAGGGCAGCCCTAAGTTTTAGGCATATTTCATCTGTAACTCCTTTATTACACTCATTCTCAATTTACAAATCCTGCAACAATATTCATTAGCCCAATTCACATGCAACATAAGAAATATAGCATTGGATCAAAATACACAAGTATAATATACAATGTAATCAAATTGGTGAACACAGAAATAAATGGTTCACTTACATAAAAACATTCTCAAAATTCAAATATGGATCAATAGCAAACATATACGAAATACTTTTAAGTCCATTCTTTTTTTATCAGTCATTTATGATCGGATTTGAGTTATGTCAAAATCAAAGTGATTAGAAAATAGAACTTTCTTAAACAAAGTAACTTTTGGTCTATCCCCATTGGGTGGAATTGTGAGACTATTAGTCAGGAAAACTACTCGTCCTCTTAGAATGGGTTTGGATTGCATTAGCAAGTTCTAGCATATTCTTGACAAGAGTTATTTACTCCAACTCAAAAATATCATCATGTGCAGTAAAGAAAGGTCATGTTACCCTGGCATTTGACAAATTATATAACAATTAAGCTCAGAAATAGGGAGAGGCAAATTTACTCCGCCACAGATGGATTCCCTGAACACGTACTTATCTTTCCTTTTGGTTGAGGTATTACCTAACCTGTTTTGATGAGGAAAAGAGTGTAAGCTGGAATAACGGTGCGCCCCACCCCACTTAATTAATGTCTACCAAGAATGCCTTTGACTACTTTTATGTAAATACTATAAAAGAATATGAAAAAAATTGCAAAACTGAAATGATATTCTAAATAAAATAGTCCAATGTGTTTCATTTCTCCTTGTGCTTGCAGCAACCAATCAATAGTTTTGGAAGTCAGTAAGGTCAAAATGCACCCTTCTTGCTAATTTGTATAAAACAGTATAGTTCATATCGTCGGCAAGAAAAAGGGGGTAAAAGAGGTCATTTCAAATAAAAAGTGAAAGAAGAAAGAAAAGAACAAATATTATCAATCAGATTACTCAGGCGGCCATGCAGACACACAGTATCGCATCATCTTCTAATCTAACGTGATGCACTGTGGGTGTTCTCACGTGAAACACTGCATCTTGGGATACTTGATCTCCGCGCTTATCTGCTGCCGTCGGCCATCAACGTGGGTGATTTATGATGCATTAAAATGAGATGCATTGTGATGTCACTTCCGGTAAATTCAATAATTTATTTCAATAAGTGAATTGGAATGATAACACAACCTGGAGCACAGCGAAAGAAAAATTAAAATAGAAATTATGCCAGTTATTTGTGTCTTCTATTGTTTTATATCTTTGAAGGTTTTGTCATATGCCATGACATTATTTTTGTGTTTCGTGCTATTGATTATTTACTAATAGAATCCTATAAGAACTGGTTGGTAACACCAAGCTTATAACGTGAACCCTATCAATATCACATTATTTACGGAATTTTAGGTTGAAAGTTGAGAAATTGCACCATTCAAACGGTGCAAAAGTATTTTAGACACGCAACATCAAACTCATTTCGTCCTCTATGGAACTACACCAAACACGAAGTTTAAAATAACAAACAAAATACATAGCAAGAAAACAACGGAAGTGACGCAACTGTATGAAGACCTATTGTCACGAGTGTGTCACAGAGTGCCCCTGGACTACATGCTTGTTCGTAATTAGGAAAGGCAGGTCGGGCCTTGTTCGTTCAGACGTAACGCGATATTTGGTCGATCCTTGTCCACTCAGGCGTAACGCAATATTTTGAACTTAGTCCACTCATACGCAGCCCGATTATGAGCGAAGTTTATAAAACGGAACTGTCTGTACATAAACACAATAATAAAAATCAAAACCCCACAAAATAACACACACACACACACACACACACACACACACACACACACACACACACACAAAAGCCAACAAAATCTATTCTTTTGAATTGTTTACTCGAGATATAGAAAGCGTTTTCACTATTCGAGCGATGCAAGGAATGATAACACTAGACATAATGATATACTTTCCAATCAGTTAATGTTTTCTGCACAACCTCGATCGCACAATAGTTTATTTGTGTGCTTGTGTGTGTATGTGTGTGCGTGTGTGTGTGTGTGTGTGTGTGTGTGTGAGTGAGAGGGATTTCACTTGTACGTGTTTGTGTATGTAGTAATGGGTGTGAGAGTTTGGGTGTATATGTAAGTGTGTGTGCAATGGGTGTATGAAGGTTTGTGATTATGTATGTGTGTGTGTGTGTGTGTGTGTGTGTGAGAGAGAGAGAGAGAGAGAGAGAGAGAGAGAGAGAGAGAGAAGAAAGTGAGAAAATTATGTTCACCTGACTCCCACATATTTGTTTTTATTTCTAGTTCATTCAAAATGACTCGCAGTCTCAAAAGAAACATTTTACCCTCTACCTGCACTTCATGACTTTGGAATTTCAGTCGTTAGCCAAGGTGATGGATGGCGGAGAGGGCGAGGTTCAAACCCTGTTGACCTAAAAACAAAAAAACCTTCAAGAAACAGGACACTCTGTTTCTCAAGAACACCCCCGATTATCCAAGACCCAAGCCGCCCATGTGACCCGCACATGCGCTTCAGGTTATAAACCCTATCTCACACCATCCGACACCACTAGCCACATTTATCTCTTTCACTCAAAATTGGTTATATTTCGGATCTAAACGGGTTTAATTTAAAAAAAATAAACAGTGACAGAGCGCAGGTACTTGTTCCGAATCATGGGATGGAAAAATCTTTGATTTGTCTCTCAATTCAGACATGTTGCTTTCCTTTGTATTGGTTCCATTAACAGGCTCTCTAGTATGTCAAGGTGGAGCAACTTATGTCGATCAGTCCTTTGCAAAACTGGCTGCCTGAAGAGTGAGGGTGGAGGGTGGGGGCAAAAGGACTCTTTCGCTACCAATAAAAATGCGTTCAACTCTTTTGGCCGTCGCCAGTGCGGGCGTAAAACGTTGGTTCGAAACTAAAACATTTTCAATGGTGCAGGAGGAGTGCAGGAGGAGTGGGGGTGGGGTGGGGTGGCGACAATAGCGCGCACGAATACACAAATGGCTGTCCGTAAGCAATATCCCGTAGAGAAGCAGTGTACTATTTCAACAACAAAAAATAACACAGCCGAAGTAAGTTTCAAAAATCTTGGATTTCGATGCCCTCGTGTCTCTTGTGCGGTTTAAATTTCATAAGTTGTGAACAACACACACACACACACACACACACACACACACACACACACACACACACACACACACACACACACACACACACACGCACACACACACGCACACACACACGCGCACACACACACACACACACACACACACACACACACACACACACACACATTCCTGCACCACATCGCAAGAGGGAGTTGCCAGACCCCAGACTGTGCATCTTGTATAGGACGAGAGAATGACGTCCCCTTGGAGCGAAAGATCCTCAGTGGCAAGTTCAAGAAGAAAATGCAAAATGGATGCCGAATAATGTATATCTTTCCGGAATGGTCGCTGACTTTCGCATTGAACAATTGTTGAGGAAAACGGATAAACCCTTATTTTTGCCCACCCACATCCTCCATTCCCTCCACGGCCCCATACAAATTTATATTTATTCTTAATTTGGAAAGAAATGAGAAATGTGTGAGTGAAGAAAGAAAAATCGAACTAAATTAATATTTTGAAAATTTAAAAAGATTATAACAATGCAATGATATTCCGAAATGACTCCATCTTTTCTTTTAAAAAATAAAATAAAGAAGACTATGATGGTGAGAGAGACATGTTCTCTCCCTTAGTTTGTTCCTCCCCAAACCCCCAGACCCAGACAACTTCAATACTTTATTAAAGGCATTCTCTATGTTAAGAGAAAATCTGGACCTAGTGGAAATATTAAGGACCCTAATTAAACTCTGAAGAAAGTTGGTACCCCGTGACATAGGGTAAAAAGAATGAATAAGTGGTGGTGCTGTGTGTATATGAGTGTGTGGACTGGTGTGAGGGGATGGGTGGGTAGGAGAAATAACAAGCTGGCCACGCGTTACCTAGCAGCTATGCCCGGACGCAATCACATGACAAAGCTACGGACTACTTTTCGAATGAAAGAAATATAGAATATAAAATTATAAACAGTTGCAATGAGGTGTGGAGAAGGTGTGTATTCAGGTGTACAGCAAGACCACTCCATTTACTCTGTTCGGCATCAAAATACACTTCTCTCATCATCGCGATTTAACGTGAAAACTTCCATTACAGGCAGAGACTTCCGGTGAAACTTCCATTACAGACAGAGACTTCCAGTGAAACTGTCATTATAGACAGAGACTTCCGGTGAAACTTTCATTACACGCAGAGACTTCCGGTGAAACTTCCATTACACACAGAGACTTCCGGTGAAACTTCCATTACAGACAGAGACTTCCGGTGAAACTTCCATTACAGACAGAGACTTCCGGCGAAACTTTCATTACAGACAGAGACTTCCGGTGAAACTTTCATTACAGACAGACACTTCCGGTGAAACTTTCATTACAGACAGAGACTTCCGGTGAAACTTCCATTACAATGAGTATATATATTGTAGTGATCATAGCACATTATAATTTGACAAGCAGACAATGCAAAACATTTTCAATCTTACCAAACAGGACATCACTAAATACTTTACTATGTACTCCAACTACAACTCTAAATAATTTACAATATTTCCACATAGGACAAACCTAAGTATTGTACAATGTTGACCACACAGGGACAACTCGAAATACCATACAATTTTCTCCACATGGGGACAACTCTAAATACTGCACAAAGTTCTTTACTCAGGACAACTCTAAATACTGTACAATATTCTTTACTCAGGATAACTCTAAATACTGTACAATGTTCTTTACTCAGGATAACTCTAATTATTGTACAATATTCTCCACACAGGGACAACTCGAAATTCCATGCAATGTCCTCTACACAGGGACAAATCTAAATATTGTACAATGTTCTTCACTCAGGACCACTCTAAATACTGTAAATGTTATCCACACATGACAACACTAAATACTTTAAAATGTTCTCCACACAGAATAACCCTAAATATTGTACAATTTTCTCCACAAAGGTTACCTCTCATCTTTAAATGTTGTACCATGTTCTCCACACATGACCTCTCTAAACACTTTAAAATGTTTTCCTTACAGGACAACTCTAAATGTTTTACAATGACCACACAGGATAAATCTAAATACTGCAAAATGTTCTCCGCACAGTACAATTCTAAATACTGTACACATTTTATCCAGAGAGGACAACACACGACTCTAAATAATGTACAGTGTTGTACACACATGAAAACTCTAAAACCTTTAAAATGTTCTCCACAACGAAGAAGTCACAACTCTAATTACCTTACAATTTTCTTCACACAGAACAACAGACAACTCTATATTATGTCCAGTATCTACACACAGGAAAAATCTAAATACTTGCAATGTTCTCCACACAGGACTACTATAAATGCTACAACTTTCTGGACACGAAACAACTCACAGATCTAAATGCTGTACAATGTTCTCCACATGGAACAATTCACAACTTTAAATACTGTATACTGTTCCCCCAATATTCTCCACATAGGACAACTCTAAATACTGCACACTTCTCTCCACATAGGACAACTCTAAATTTTGCACACTTCTCTCTACATAGGACAACCCTAAATACTGCACAATTCTCTCTACATAGGACAACCCTAAATACTGCACACTTCTCTCCACATAGGACAACTCTAAATTCTGTACAGTGTTCTCAACACAGGAAAACTCACAACTCTAAGTACTTTACAATTTTCTCCACACAGGATAGTTCTATATACACCACATTGTTCTCCACACAGGATAGTTCTATATACACCACATTGTTCTCCATACAGGATATCTCACAACCCTAAATACTTTACAATGTTCTGCACACAGACAACTCTAAATACATTACAATGTTCTCCATACGGGACAACTCTAAATAATTTACAATGTTCTCCACACAGTATAACTTACATCTCTAAATGTTTTACACACAGGAAAACTCCCAACTCTAAATACTTTACAACGATAGCAGTAAATTACACACCCCATACAACCATAATGTATACATTTTGCACAGTACACACTTGCGCGCAAATCATTGCTGCTACAATGCAATACAACAATCCAACACAGTCTGCATACTTCCAATCATCAAATACTTTAGACAACAAATTCTTATCATCTCTCAATGTAACACACATATTCTATGCATCAGTGTATTACAGAACACAACACATAGCGAAAACAAACTTCACCCTGCTATCCACCAGTTAATTAACAACAACTGTTACAGCCCACAGGTACCGTTATGCTTTGGAATAGTTTTCGGATCGGAAATGGCTTCTTAGTCGCAGTGGCAACGCAAAGTAAATTATTTTACGCTCTGAACAATGGATTTGAAAGCACTTAGGTCGCTAGAAAAAAAAATGCTCTGGGTTTTTGATGGTCAGAGTGTTTCAGATTTGGAATTTACATATCACAAGAAAAGTGGGCAAAAATGTGATCTTCGTTGAGAGGAACAATTGAAAAAGAAAATTTGCTCTTAGAGTTGTCCGCTCTGTTTGATGGAAGTTATGAGAATAATTTTCACAGCATTTAACTTAGTAAAACGCTCTGTTAGGTAAGCTTTGTTTGAAAAGTAAACAAAGGCTATCTGTGCGAGCGTGCGTTGGTGAGTATGTGTGTATGAAGAATGTAAGCACATAAGTTGCGTATATATGGACGCCAGCATGTAATTACATCTTCGTGAGTGAATGTGTTGGTGAGATGGCATATATGTTATTGCACGTGTGACTTGCATGCGTGTTATTGCAGGTGTGTTATTGCAAGTGTGTTTTTGCACGCATGTTATTGCACGTATGTTCTTGCATGCGTGTTATTGCAAGTGTGTTTTTGCACACGTATTATTGCACGTATTTATTGCATGTGTGTTATTGCACGCATGTTCTTGTATACGTGTTATTGTATGTGTTTATTGCAAGTGTGTTCTTGCATGCGTATTATTACATGTGTGTTAGTGCACGTGTATGTCTGTATGGGTACAAATGGTTTCAGTAATGTATCAATTTCTAATTTTATTTTCCATGTACAACACACACACACACACACACACACACACACACACACACACACACACACACACACACACACACACACACGGATAAACAATAAGTATTACATGCAGACGCACGCATACATATGCATTCAAATACGTACACTCGCGCATAATACATACACACACATACACAAAAGTCCCACATGTATACAATGCACATCCGGATCGAAATAAAATACAGAAAAATAAAATAAATAAAGCCAACTTAAAGCTATGTGACCTCTAATTAGACCTATTATAGTAGCTATTTCACAATATATAAAACTGATTGGGTTGTTTTAGCAACAAAGGAAGAATGACCCAGGTGTAGAATTTGTGCAAAAGAAAGTTTAAGATGATTAATTCATGAGAGGAGAAGTTATAATATAAATAAAAATGATGACTCGACAGAACATTTGATCTTTGAAAGCCGTAGGCAGTTTACAACGGCCCTCTTGCCAATCGTGAGTTTCATCTCGACGTTTATATTCCTGAAGTGTATTCACTAGATATTCTTGGTTTTGACCTGGCGTCTAAATCACTAGATATCCATGGTTTTGACCTGGCGTCTAAATCACTAGATATTCTTGGTTTTGACCTGGCGTCTAAATCACTAGATATCTATGGTTTTGACCTGGCGTCTAAATCACTAGATATCCATGGTTTTGACCTGGCGTCTAAATCACTAGATATTCTTGGTTTTGACCTGGCGTCTAAATCACTAGATATTCTTGGTTTTGACCTGGCGTCTAAATCACTAGATATCCATGGTTTTGACCTGGCGTCTAAATCACTAGATATCCATGGTTTTGACCTGGCGTCTATAAATCACTAGATATCCATGGTTTTGACCTGGCGTCTATAAATCACTAGATATCCATGGTTTTGACCTGGCGTCTAAATCACTAGATATTCATGGTTTTGAGCCTGGCGTCTAAATCACTAGATATCCATGGTTTTGACCTGGCGTCTAAGTCACTAGATATTCTTGGTTTTGACCTGGCGTCTATAAATCACTAGATATCCATGGTTTTGAGCCTGGCGTCTAAATCGTTTAAATCGTTAAGTATTAGGCGTAGTTGTTTAGCAAATAGGCCGAGGCGTTCACGTACATACACGAACAGACATACATTTATATACACGTACTAGATAACTAAAGAAGATAGATAGACTCAAATTAATAAAGCAATCTTTCAACTGAAATCATAAGTAGAAAGTGTGTGTGAACTCTCTCTGGACTGGTCCTTGGTGAATGTAACACGTGCATTGAAAACGTGGATTTTGTTTATTGCTTTTATTGTTTTTGTTTATATGTTTGCATGCCCGTGCAACATTTGATGTCAGATCATATCTTCACTCTACAAATTAAAATCTTGATCGGGAAGAGCTTCCTGAATGAATCCCTGGAAATGTGCTAGGAAAACCCAAAGCCGTAAAACCGTAAATAGAAACATGCATAAATTTAGTGAACCTGCCTGAGAATTGTCGCCGAGAATCTTATCGTTCTTTTTACTCCCTCAAGGGAGACCATTTCGCGCCAATACGAACCGGACGATCGCACACATGGACACGTATGGAAGAGCCACATACACGGACACGTGTACACACGAACACTTGCTGACGCGTGTACACTTAAACACCTGGAGCCGTTATATCCAAGACACTTGGATGGAGTGTTGGGGGCGCTTCCGGCTTCCGCCGCTTTCGCGTCCAAGACACTTCGGGTTGAACTCCCCTTTTAAACCTTCAGATCGACCCGTTTAGACTCAGGAATGACGATCGTTTGAAGTGTGAGCGTATTTTACTCCAATCCCACCCACACACCCAAGTACGCGTGGGTGAATGCGAAGAAAGATGCTGGTTTCATGCGTCCTACTCACTCCCCGTGCAACCCCCCACCCCCCATCATCTTTTGCACGATTTGTCACAAAACGACGGATCGATCGACAGGATATGCGGCTCGCCCCCCCCCCCCAGTCCAATTCAACTATAAGTAAACAAGAGCAGACAGTTGATAGAATGAACAGAAGAACGAAGTGATGAAGGACCTGGAAATATTTAATATGTAAGAAAAGGGTGGACTAGCAGCACTAGCTGCAACATGGATGTTTAAACATAAAACAAACACTAGTTGCATTATAGATGTTTAAACATAAAACAAACACTAGCTGCATTATAGAAGTTTAAAAGTGAAGATAGAAACAAATACTTTGGCTGTGTGATGGATATTTAAAACTAAAGACAGGGCAATGTTACAGTTGACGCAATAGACTTTTTGTCACTTATTCCTATTTCTATTGTACTTATGAAATGTTTTATGATAAAATTCTGGAGCACTGTATTTATATTGCTAATATTTATATAGTGAGAGTTTAAAAGTAGAAGACATTATGCACTGCACATTAAAAATAATGTGTAGTGAAACCCTAGATTTTTTCCCTCAAACCCATAACTAGATGATGGCCTGGAGTAACATTATAATTAAATGATACGAGTGTCATTCTTTGTGAATTCAAGAGTCAAATTTCATTGAAATAGTGAGTTGAGCTTCTTGAGCTTGTTATGATAAACATCTTATCAGGTGACACTGAATAGTTTTAATAGGACAGCAGTGGTGTAACTACTGGGTAGCAGCTACAGCCATTCTGCAGGGCCCGGCTGTGTTGGGGACCCAGTTAACCAAGAATAATGTATAGCACAGACAGTCTGTCTGCTCATTTCACTTCTATGTAAAAAAATTATGTAGTGCCAAAAAATAGCCAATTGTCAATGTAGCATTAATTGTAAAGGCTTAGTTTCATTTATGCCATCAAAATATCATTAATAACGATGGGAACCAAAGCACATGTCTCAAAAGTAGTCAAATGTGTTAGATTGCCGAGATACTGGTAGGTTTCTGGTACATTCATTTCACGTGGAAGAGTTGAGCTCTGAATGGTCCATTCAAAGTGAGTTGCTAACTTCTAGAACTATCACTCTTGTATTCAGCATTATCTATCTATCTATCTATCTATCTATCTATCTATCTATCTATCTATCTATCTATCTATCTATCTATCTATCTATCTATCTATCTATCTATCTATCTATCTATCTATCTATCTATCTATCTATCTATCTATCTATCTATCTATCTATCTATCTATCTGTCTGTCTGTCTATCAATCTATCAGTCCGTCTATCAGTCCGTCTATCTATCTATCTATCTATCTATCTATCTATCTATCTATCTATCTATCTATCTATCTATCTATCTATCTATCTATCTATCTATCTATCTATCTATCTATCTATCTATCTTTCTATTTTTTAACACACAGAAGCAAATGAAGAGTCAGCATTTAGAGACTCATCAAAATAGCGGTCAGCTGGTCTTGTTTACATCTTTAAGATCTTTTTAAGAAAGAGTGAGGGTGGAAAATTCAGAGAAATATAACCAATTGATGGATTTTAAAGAAGACATCTTTCTTTCTTTTTTCTATGGCTGCCATATACATGCAGACACGCATACATACACGAACAAATACACTCATGTACATACACACGCATACAATGCTTAAATCAACCTAGTTGCAAGGCATTATATCATGCTCAACCCTTCTCTGAATGGTTAACTACAAAATCATTTTATGATACATCATGTCTACTTTTTACATTTTCTCTCTTCTGCAATTATGCTGTTTGGATGATCTATGGTGAACAGACTTCAACTGATGATAAAAGCAGGAACAAAGCTAAAATCAAATGAAAGAAAACCAACCAGGAAACATAGCAATAAACAACAACAACAAAAAAAGAAAGAAATATCGAATTTTTTAAGACGTGAAGGTAAATTGGATGCAGATGTGCTTCCTCTCAAATAGTGATACAAATTGCACTTGAAATTCGCCTGAGAGTACTTTACTTGTCTCGACAACTGTGCATTAGCATTTGCATCGCTAGCAATAATTATGTACTCCATTTTTTATTGTTTCTGACAGCGAACATTATGAACTCTGGCATTATTTAAAACTGAGAATTTTGGTTGTGTGGCTAGAGAGAGATACGTGTGTAGTACCCTTTATTTCTGTGTATTTATTCTTTTGCTCCAGTTTATTTGTGTGTGTATTTATTCTTTTCCTCCAGTTTATTTGTGTGTGTATTTATTCTTTTCCTCCAGTTTATTTGTGTGTGTATTTATTCTTTTCCTCCAGTTTATTTGTGTGTGTATTTATTCTTTTCCTCCCACTTATCTGAAGGCGTATTTATTTTCTTTTTAGTTTATTTGTGTGTCATTTATTGTTTTCCTCTAGTTTATTTGCGCGTGTATTCATTGATTTCCTTCAGTTTATTTGTGTGTGTTTATTGTTTTCCTCCAGTTTATTTGTGTGTGTTTATTGTTTTCCTCCAGTTTATTTGTGTGTGTTTATTGTTTTCCTCCAGTTTATTTGTGTGTGTTTATTGTTTTCCTTCAGTTTATTTGTGTGTGTTTATTGTTTTCCTCCAATTTATTTGTGTGTTTATTGTTTTCCTCCAGTTTATTTGTGTGTGTTTATTGTTTTCCTCCAGTTTATTTGTGTGTGTTTATTGTTTTCCTCCAGTTTATTTGTGTGTGTTTATTGTTTTCCTCCAGTTTATTTGTGTGTGTATTTATTATTTTTCGTGGAATTTATTACTTGTGTATGTATTATATTCATCAAGTTCATTCGTGTATGTATTTGTTTTCCTCCAGTTAATTTACCATTTCTTTCATTATTTTAAAGCTCACTTGTATTTGTTTTTATTAAAAAAATCTGTACAAAAGGAACTGGTCTCTTTTTGAGAAAAAAATACATGACGTATTTTGTTAGGTGCAAGATATTGTACACTAATTCCTTCTCTCTGTCTTTCAATCTCTCGCCATTTTTGTCTATTTCTAATAATAAACTGTAATAGCTGCTGATATATGTTTATTATTATGTCAACGGCAAATAAATCAGTAGGTCAAATAGCGTCATATTTCACCACTGAAAAATAACATTTCCTTCTTTCGTTTATTCATGAGTTAATTCATTCTCTCTCTCTACTCCCCGACCCATTCTGAAAATGCCTATAAAAACATGTACCTCATTACAAAGCTTTGCTAAAGAAAACACTAAGACATTACTGTAAAAGAGGCAGCTAAGAGAAACGGAAAGTAATACCTCTCGACTGTACAAGAACACAGTTCCCTCAAGGGTGTGAAAACAACAATCACATTCCTGGCAACAGAGCGTGATATTTCGTGTGACGTGAATGAATTACGTCATAACTTTAGGATTGCGGCACGGTTCACTTTGAAATAACCGCTCACAGAGAAAGAGAAGAGGGAAAATATCAATCCACCTGTCTAGGTAATCCAATAAAAATGCTTGTTCACTTATGTCCATCATGCATCCAAGCGTCCGTCAGTGTGTCCGCTCACCCATATGCTCGTCCGTCACTCACAAGATAGTTAGTTTCAGTCTACTCACTGAACCCTGCATAATTCTGATTCTGTGTAACGATGCGTGTTGGCTTTCCCTAGAAAGAGTTAACACTGGTTGAGTTGTTAAAATACGTCTACAGAAAAATTCTTTTTGTCAGTCATCTGTTAACTCTCTAACTGGTGTAAAATCTCTTCAACCCCATCTCTAGTTCGCTTTTTGTTTTTCAGCACTGAAAAGGTTTCCGTTAGCGATGGAAAGAGGTTAAATATATTAAAAAGAACAGGTGAAATACCCATTTGTGGAGTTATTTTAGTTTGTCTTCGACGGGTCTTGTTTCAAACAGCATTTTTATTTCAAGGGGGGAGGGGAACAGGAAGAAAATGGAAAGAAAGATATGTTTCGATTTGTTGAAAGAGTGATAAGTCTTGTCTTTTGAAATTATTTAAAGCAAATTAGCAGCAATGCCATTATTTTCATCTTCGTCGTCATCATCATCATCATCATCAACAACTACTATAACATCGACTAAATTATCTTTAGATGATGTAATCGTCACGATCGTCAACTTCTTTTAACAGCATCATCATCAGCATTATTAGAAACAGCACCAAAAATTCTATACAAACTATAATTACGTCATCCGCTTTTGCAGGCGTTCAACCTCTCGTCTTTACAATAACACTTAGGATGACGTAATAAAATTATCTAGGTCAAGCTAACTTGAACGATGACTCATAATTATAATTATAACAGTGGCACACAACTCCTGTATCCTGAGAGGCAATAACTCGTGCTTTACTCATCAGTACAACAGTTCAATAAATAATTTCTTAGAAGAAAAGTGTGACACCACATAGACCTAAACCTAGTGCAAAGACTGTGAACTTAGAAACCTGTTTCACGGAAATAACAATATTGATGTTTGTCTTCAAGTAGCAACAGTTATTTTTATTTCGTTGTTACAGTCCTTATATATTAATGTGCGCAAGGATATAAGCCTCCGTAGCATTAAACTCAAACCGACATGTGAGTAGTGCTATTTTTGCTTTCTCTCTTATGTTAAAGAAAAATTAAAACAAACGTGGGGCGGAGGCTGCAGGACGAAGCAGAACAGGTGTACCATCAGTCAAGGGAGAGAACTTGAATGAGCTTGATGTTTCCCTCTGGCATCAGCGGCTGCTTTGTTCCCTCATCACAGTGCTAACCATAGACGTCCCAGCAGCAACAACATATATATAATTTATTTTTAAAGTAGGGTCATGTGTAAGTGAGAGATGGAAGAGAGGAAATGTTGGAGGGTAGGATTGAATGGAGAAGGAAAAAATTGACGGATGGAAGGACGATAAAGCCTATAAATGTGTTTGTTGAAATATATAAAGTTATGTATTCGTTGGAAAGGATAAAAAGTTGTATATATAGTTGTTTAAACAGATTAATGTTGCATATATATATATATTTGTTTGAAAAGATAAAGATTGTATATATAGTTGTTGGAAAAGATAAAAGTTGATATTATAGCTGTTGGAAAAGATAAAGATTGTATATATAGTTGTTGAAATAGATTAAGATTGTATGTATATATATTTCTTAGAAAAGATAAAGATTGTACATATATAGTTGTTGGAAAAGATAAAAGTTGTATATATAGTTGTTGGAAAAGATAAAAGTTGTATATATATTTGTTGGAAAAGATAAAAGTTGTATATATAGTTATTGAAATAGATTAAGATTGTATGTATATATATTTCTTAGAAAGTTAAGATACGTTTGTCGTTTTAAACCATATTTACAAACCCTGATCACTTAAAACATTTTAGTTAAATATGATTTCCTTAACATAATAAAGACTTATAATTTAATGTTATATTTCGACATGCCACCGTTTGTTTTAAAGATACTTACAAATTTGCATCTGTTAAAATATAATTTATTTACTAAAATAATCTTTACCTGCAAACATTTTTAAAACTTTAATCTTTTCTAAAGAAGCATACTTGCATATTTTATCTTTCCTCTAATAAAACAAATTTAACTATTGTTACATTTTCTAACCAACACAATTTTCTATTCTATATATATTTATAAAACTTCCGTATTCTAAAGTAAATGTACTGAAAAAAAATCATGTATTTGTCCCGAGAGAAGTTTAGTGATATACATAAATACAGATTATAAATATTACAATAATATTTTATTGCAATTTGTTGAAACGGAAGCTAAACTCACTATTGTGGCCCACAATTATTATCAGAATACCAGGGACATCTTGATAGTACATCCGTATAAGAGTTGTGGCCCTTGGGCTATAATAATCATAGTTCCCATGCTTTAAAGTCTAAATTATTAAGAAGTTTAACATTTACTGGAATTCCGCACGTTATTTTAAAACCTGTAAACCTTTCAATTCGCCTGAAGGAAAATTCCACAGTCCTATTGTACAAGGTAAATTTTAAAGGCAAACTTGTACATAAACATGAGTTGTCTGTCTGTCTGTCTGTCTGTCTGTCTATCTATCTATCTATCTATCTATCCATCCATCCATCCATCCATCCATCCATCCATCCATCTATCTATCTATCTATCTATCTATCCATCCATCCATCCATCTATGAATCCATCCATCCATCTATGAATCCATCCATCCATCTATGAATCCATCCATCCATCCATCCATCTATCTATCTATCTATCTATCTATCTATCTATCTATCTATCTATCTATCTATCTATCTATCTATCTATCTATCTATCTATCTATCTATCTATCTATCTATCTATCTATCTAAACAAAAATGGGGAAAGAAGCAAAATGGTATGAGAAAAATAAACTCGTTTGAAAAATGTCTAGGAAGATAACAACTATTTTGCTTGCGGTAAATGCGATCACAAACAAGATCGTGGTGAAACTTGTTTGAAGATGAACACGGTGAATATCCTTTGATCGGATACACCACGAGACCAATCAGCATCGTCGCAACACTACCAAGTGTAGCAATCCATTAAGAAATGCTGGCGTGGCAACTAAACATCAATCAAGCGTGACAGAAATTCGAAGCCACTCATTAACGTGTCCTGAAGGATCGTTATTGAACTTGAAGGAACAAGAGCTCAAGTCAGCCGCAAAGAGTCTCTATATGAAGAGCGCAGTGAAGGGGAGAGCAATGATCAGGAGTGTGTATGAAGACACAAAAAAAAAAATAAAAAAAAAATGGAAATTCACTGGTTTATGCGAGGAGCACTTATGTGGGACGAATTGGAAATAATTGTCTCAACTGTATTACCCGAACGTTGTTGTTCATGAAATATCTCACTGTATAAGAGTTTACTGAGGGTTGTCACGAAATACCTCACTGTAGTCAAAGGGGCTACCGGGCTTGTCACCGAAATATCTCACTGTAATCAAAGGGGTTACCGGGCTTGTCACCGAAATACCTCACTGTAATCAAAGGGGCTACCGGGCTTGTCACCGAAATACCTCACTGTAATCAAAGGGGCTATTAAAGTCTGTCGTAATATATCTCACTGTAATCAAGGGAGCTAATGAGGCCTGTCACAAAATGTCTCACTGTAATCAAAGGAATTACTGAAGATCGTCACGAAACATCTCACAGTACTCAAAGGAGTTGCTAAGGCCTGTCACGAAATATCTCACTGTACTCAAAGGAGCTTGTGAGTCCTGTCACGAACTATCTCACTGTACGCAAAGGAGATTTTGGGGCCTGTCATAATATATTTCACTATAATGGATTTATATTTCATAATATATTTTCCGGCAAGGCAGAAATATTTGACTATAGTCAAAAGAGGAAGTGACTATTTTTATGAAATTGTTCAGTACAACTTACAGACATATCCAACGAAACATGTGGGAAAATGGCAGGAAAAGAACTATTGTTTTCTGAGCGACCACTGAACTGAAATAGAATGATGATAGAGTTAAAGAAGTGAATTGCTAATGAAATATGTGATGTCAAACGCGAACGTCTCCAACGAGTGTTGGTCCCAGCATAAAATTGGGATATGAAAATAAATAAAATATTTTTTATTGTGTGGTGATGTTAGAACATTTCTATTGGTGCAATGTACACAGATAATGTTAAATTCTAACATTTTCAAATGCCGTTTTATTGCAATTTGGTCTTTCCTTTAGCACGACCTGACTTAAAGGAATGAAGTATGTTTAACGTAAAGCACAGATCTGACTTAGAGGAAAGAAATATTGGTTTTTGGAAATTACGATGAAAATCTGCCAACAAAGCCAGAGAAGTGTCTGCAGACTGCAACTGAGACGGACAAATTATTCTGAGGAAAAGATTATATACTATGTCCGAGAAGCTATTGTTATGAGTCTGTAGGAACTTCAGACTCGTGACTCAGGTCATGACTTGCCGTACCTAGTTTTAGTGCCGTTACTTCAGAACCGCGCATTACTGTACATGTTTCTCAAGACACAACAAAGTACCTGAAGACACAGCAAAATATACCTGAAGACACAATAATATAGCTAAAGATACAACAACATACTTGAAGATAACAAAATATATACCTGAAGACAACAACAAAAATCATGAAGAATCACAATAAAATGCCCACAGACACAACAGACTTGAAAATACAAGAAACCTAAAGACACAACAAAATACCTGAAAACACAGCACAATACCTGACGACACAACACCTGAAGATACAACAAAAGACCTGACGATACAACAAGAAATACGAGATAACTGAAGACACAACAAAACACATGAAGACAACACAACATTTGAAGACACAACAAAATATCTGACAATACAACAGGAAACATGGCACAGCAAGATACCTGAAGACAGTACAATACTTGAAAACATAGTACAATACCTGAAGACAAAACAAAATAGGTGAAGACGCAACAAAATAAATGAAGACACCAGAAAAAAGCTGAAGACGCCCCAAAACACCTGAAGACACAACAAAACAGCTGAAGACACAACAAAACAGCAGAAGACAGAAGAAAATAACTGAAGACACAACAAAATAACTGAAGACACAAGAAAATAGATCAAAACACAACAAAACAGCTAAAGACACAACACCTGAAGACTCAGTATTATCATAATGCACATTATCGTTCACACATGCAAACAAAAACACACACACACACCACCACCACCGCCACCACTACTGCTACTACTATTACCATCACTGTCACCGTCATCTTTAAAAAATTCTCATTCTTTTTCCGCATTCATTAGATCGGTGTTCAGTACCGCAACTTTTTCGTCGAAATTTAGGAGATCTGATGTGACTTTTGTTTCTAACATGTATTTTATGATTAGTATGACGTGTATCTCATTAACACGTATTTTATGATTAGTATGACATGTATCTCATTAACAAGATTGACTGCCTGGGTACATCAAGGTCACTGATGCAGCGTGTGACAGTTATAGCTTGAGTCGTATTGCAAGCGCTCAAAAAGATTTCTCTAGTCGTCAAGTGCCTACAAGAAAATGTGGAAAGGAAAATGTCCGGAAAAATAGAATAAATAAATGAATAAGACAGAACTTGGCAGAAATATTTTACGAGTGAGAAGTTCCCCAATTTCCTTCGAAAATGGCGGCACGTCGATTTTAGCATTTTGGAGTGCGGATACACTACACGTTGATTTGCAAGCAAGTGTACAAGTCTGGAATGGGTGTAGATTCACCTGTGTATATGTATGTGTGCGTATGTGTATGCGCGTGTGGGCGGGGTATATGCATGTATGAGAGGAAATGTACGCATGCCTACGTGAGCATGTGTATCCACGTGTGTAGGTTTACATGTTCAGGCACGTTTGTACGTGCATATGCGTGTATGAGTGTGCAAATGTTTGCGTGTGTATGTATGCGTTTGTATTGTACATGACTGTGTGTGTGTTTGCGTGCATGAGAGAGTGCGTATATGCTTGTGTTTATGCGCGCGCCTGAGTGTTCAAAAAATAATGGTCCACTAATTCACGTCTTTTTATGACTAGAGAAGGAGACCTCGAGTTACAGACGTCATTTCTATAGCGTCACTTGAGTGTGCTTCAGCGTGGCGACGTAATAACATCCAGTAACACCGATTTCATACTGATAAAGCTTTGTCATCGGCTTTCTGAAAAGGCGTTTAAATACAGGTCATGAGACGACGTGTTATGAACGCACTAAACAAGTGAACACGAACGACTGTGGTGCGAAATGTGAAATAGCTCTGTCTTCCTGTTTTTTTCTTTTCTTCCTGGCAGCAACAATGTAAAAAGGCTGAATGAAAGAAATAGCGAAACAACAAAGGGAGCGTTAGACCTTAGCTAGATAAACCCATTCTCAGGGTGTATTAAAATCTTGACATTCCGAGTCCCTCTGCCATTTGAAAATAGAAAACTTGCAAACAACTTCACCCATTTCACAAACGCACGCACACACATATATACACACACACACTCACGTACACACATACATACACACATACTCATGTACACAAACAGACCCGCATACACATACATACATACACACAACCATACGCACTATAAAGCACATCCACACACAAAAAACACATGCTCTAGCTGTCTAGCATAAATGAACACACACACGAACTCATGTGCATGCGTTTTCCCTGAGTCAAACAACATTCCTTCTGTCGTAGCACCAACAACACCAACACTCTATCTCTCACTTATACTCCCATGCGTACACATCTATGTTCCAAGGCATACCCAGAAATATTTCAAGAGAATTAACCTAATACAATAAATATATCACATTATCATAGTCCCACACAGCCATATAAACCTAATACAATAAATATATCACATTATCATAGTCCCACACCACTGTTTAAACCTAATACAATAAATATATCTGTTACATTCCAGTATTTGTTTAGAGACCCTGTCTTAGCACGAGGATTTAGAGATTATTAAATTGCAGCATTCACCTATGCTGACGATAGACTGGTTGTCCAGATTCACCCTTCCTTCTCCTAAATTAACTCCCTTAGTTTAGATATCAAATTTAGTGACAGGCAAACCTGTGTAATACAGCACGAACATGGTACGTTATCTAATTACAACTAATTATGCATTCAAACATTCATCACGTGACTCAGACCCCAACCCAGTCCTAATTTGTCTTCCTTGCAATCATTAGCCAACTTCTGTGATTAGATAACAATTAAATATTTAATAAAAATTAACTATTAACAAAAGGTAATTCCATACATCAAATTCCCAATACGAAGGTCATAGGACTACTTATTGTCTTTAGAGTTTGTACGAATCGTAAGTTACAGACTGGTTTCAGTCCACCACTATTCACTTTCATCTGTTATGGCAGTGCTCACTCCCCAACGTGCGTCATTGGAAAACGGAGGTTCTAGCGACTGTCACACAACCCGTCGATTTTGGGCTCTCCAACCTTTAGTTGTAAGGTGTTCAGGAAGTCTCAGCACATTGAACACTCAAGATCCACGTAGAATCCACACGAAGTTCAGGTTCAGGCATGAACTTCAAATACCAAAACCACGATGGTAGCAATACGAATCGTGAAACTGAAAACCCGCTCTGAAAAGATAATTTCATTCCATGAGTGACAATTCTATTTATTCACTGATCCGTAAATGTGGCATAGAAAATAGAGTAGTCTATTCACAATCGACCTTTTAATAATATTTTACATTGAAAGATAAAATATGAGAAATAAAGATATAGTTCAAAATCATGCACATGCGTTTTACAATTATAATACAACACATTACACGCAAGTGGGTTAAATTATTACATATGGAGGTAATTGTATTTCACAATGAAAAGTAAAATGTAAGAAATAAAAGATACAATCCAAATCACGCACATGTGTCTTAAAATTACAATAAACCATTTCACACACAAGTGGGTGAAATTATTATATACAAAAGTGTTTCAATGAGTACAACATTTCACAATTGCAATTCAGTTAGTTAGCTTTCCAAGAAGATAAATTAGCGTTCCATAATCTTTATACAATAAAGATAAATTAACGTTCCACAGTCCAGCAATTATTTAGAGTTACAAATACGTATTAATCTAGTCACTCTATCCTCTGGCCACACGTCACAGAAATAGCAATAATACAATATGATAGATATGCAAAATTCACACAACTTTCTTAAGAATTCGATGTTTTACCTTAATGCCAACAGGTTTTTCTCGATTCACGGAATAATATGGCGGCCTCTCATGAAATGTCTTAGACGTTGTTCCTCGTGAATGATGGGCTAGGTTTGTTTTTTTTCGCTGATTTCTCTCCAGAGGATGCAGTAAGCCTTTTAACAGTGATATTCTCAGCTTTGGAGGTCCTCTGGAGAAAACTTCCTCTCCTCACTTGTTTCCGGGGAGGGTGGTGGGTGGTGGTTGTGTGTCGAGTAGATGTAGTGTGTGTCGGTGCGTGTCGTAGGTGATGATCGCTTGTGTGTTGTGCTGTTTGTCGGCATGTCTGGTCGGTGGAGGTGGGTTTTAGTCCGGGTTTGGCTAGACCCAGTCCACAGTATATAAAGGTACACATGAATTTATGGCGGAAATCTATCGGTCAAACATCAGACTTGGACGACAACTCATTATCTGCTATTGTTCCAGTGTATTATGTAATAGTGTATTACGTAACAGTGTATTACGTAACAGAGAATTATGTAATACATGCAGACTCTCCTTTGACTGTGAGTACAGCGCTACGCGTCAGAGCGTGATGATTACGTCATCGCTCGCAAGGCTGGTACCAAGAATATCAGTTATGAATGGGAACGACTTTCGAAAAGCTTAACATAACAATACAGACTAATTATGGGGTAGCAGGTCATGCACAATTTGTCCTTGACTCCATTACAATGTCACATTATCATAGTCCTATCCCACTGTATAAACAACAACTGTATCTCTAGGGGAGCAGGGGTGGTGGTGGAGAATTTACAAGAACAAAATAAAACCTGAAAAAAAATGCGCCGATTATGCAGGACAGGTGCACCGTGCTTAATGCTTTAACGGATGTTTCCGATATTGTAACTCGAGACTCGTATTCCTTAAACAAAAAAACCAAACCAACCAAGCACAACTGTTCACGCATGTTCTTCTTTGTTTCGGCTTGGTGTTGTAAAAAATAAACGTTGTCAAACAAAAATTATTCACCTACCCTCTGTGTCTTCTGTTCAGTTATTAAAGACGTTCATTAACCTTGTACGGATTCTATCATCCTGCTACCACTCACATCAAGGAGGCGATAACTAGCTCACTACCGTGACTAAACTGTGTGTATGTGACGTGCAGTTGCATGCATGGCCAACATGTGGCATTTCCAAACCTTGTAATGAGTTGTGGTGCATGCTTTGGAGCTACCCACTGCTGACCTCAGGTGTTACTCTAGGTGCACCCACCCTCACGTTTTTATTCCCTTAACTCCTTTCTCTTGTGTTTAGGGGTGGGGGTTGTTGGTGGGATGTATGATTTTTTAAAATTCTTTTTCCCCAGATCATCTTCATTTTACATTTCATAATTCACATACACTTATCCACTCTCGTGATCTGATTCTATGGTCACATTTTATAACCACTCTATCTCTCTCTCTCTTACACACACACACACACGCACGCACGCACGCACGCACACACACACACACACACACTCTCTCTCTCACACACTCACACACTTTCCCTGCCCCGTTCTTGCTCAAAGGCAATCTGATACTTCACAATTTTCTGTCAGCAAACCAGCCAGTTAGCCGAGTGTGACCAAGCGTGGACAGGAAGTTCAGTATCTATCTATCTATCTATCTATCTATCTATCTATCTATCTATCTATCTATCTATCTATCTATCTATCTATCTATCTATCTATCTATCTATCTATCTATCTATCTATCTATCTATCTATCTATCTGTCTGTCTATACCCGCTGTTGGTTATGATTATTATTATATTCTAATTAATAATTCATAACTAAATACCATTGGCTGGATAATAAACCCCAATATTCGCCCAACTTGTTTACCACTTGGCGGATCACCTGGCGCTGCAGAACTCTACCCCTTACTCACAACATTTAGACAGACGTTCTACTAACACGTAATTTCTTCCGTAGTGGAACTTCTTACTGAACACTTACTGTCATTCACCGCTTCTAAAATAAACACATTTACTAAAATATCAAAGTTAAAACAATCGCTAACTGTCTTATCAATAAAACCGCAATGTGTTAATGTACTTCTAATGCGCACAGCGAACAATATAATTGAATGTCTGGGTATCTTTTCTATAAAATAATTTAATATAGTGGCCTCTTTTCAATTCAAATAATGTCTGGGTCTCTTCTCTGTATATCATTTAATGTATGGACTTCTTTTCAATATCAATTAATGTCTGGGTCTCTTCTATATCAGTGAACGTTTGGGTCTCTAAAGCATCAGTACCGTTCTGGGTCTCATCCCTTCAAAATCAGTTAATGTTATCTTCTATATTTGTTAAAGCCTGAGTCTTCTTTTCAACATACTGTCTGTGTCTCTTTTCTTCTTTTCAATATAACTATTATCAGTTATTGTATTAGTCTTTCCTCTTCAATAGTTAAGAAGTTTTTTTTTAACGAAAATAATCTAGCTTAGCATAGAAATGCTATCTGTAAATGTGAATTTTAACGACAAGTTCAAATAACCCGGAGAGAGCCCCTAATGCACTTGGCTGTTGGAGTCTTCAGATTCGTCTTTCCAAGGTTGGACACGTACATTCAGACAGTATATACCGATATTAGAACTGAGACTTTTGTTCACAGCTATTAATTAGTTCCAGAGACCAAGTCAGGATCGCGAGAACACTGCACCGCAAGTGACCTCTAGAATTGATTGGGGTGAGTACCCCCATCCCCGCCCCCAAGCCAAACCTAGTTTCGGAGGATTTTTAGAGAATCATTTTATTATAAGCTCGGTCTTGATGGGACTAAGAAAATTTGGGAGCGGCTTTCTTTACTGAAAGAATATTTCAGATTCTACGCGATTGCTGCAGAGATCAAGCTATTCCAACAAAGGTTAGTTCGACAAGGGATTAGATTAGATTAACAAACCTGTAATTAAGAGAACACACAAACGAAGTGAAATGATATTTATAATACATTTAACTTGGTTCAAACGCCTACACTTGTTTTACCTCTAAAATCCATTGTTCCACAATATCAATAAACATCCACTATTAAGTTATGAGTAACCGGTCCAAGATCTTCAATGAAATTAGCATGCATGCTTTGGCTGAGTGTCAGTTACATAATGCAACCATTACCAAGCAATACATCAAGAATAATAAACTAAATTTAAGTACGTAACAATTATATATCAAGAATAATAAACTAAATTTAAGTACGTAACAATTATATATCAAGAATAATAAACTAAATTTAAGTACGTAACAATTATATATCAAGAATAATAAACTAAATTTAAGTACGTAACAAGTATATATATATCAAATGATATTCTATTTATGCATCAAATACTAATCATTTCTTAAACAAGCTCTACCAGTAGCAAATACTTATAAATAGTGCAGAGACTACTTTAGAAAATAATCAAAGACTGAACTCCAGCATCCTCGTTCCAGTACAGAACTACCTGTCTAGTTAGGCAAGCTCTTAACGTTCAAAGTATTTTTTAAATATGCAATAACTATTAATTGAATATAGAGTGCTTATAACTGTCTAGCACATTAATAACATTTATTAAAACAATAAAACCCCTTTGTATGAATGACTGCAGTATACGTGCATGTCGAATTAGCAAGGTGCCACTGTGTACAAGACAATCACTTTCTAACACAGCCCTAGGAAGGATTCCAGATCAGAGTGAAATATGACACTCCTCCAGATATGGAAGATTAGAGGGATTGCGAAAGTGGGTGTGTGGGGGACAAAATGGTCAGGCCAGGTTTACTGTTACATACTATATATATATAGTAGGATACTGACTCCTTCATGAAAGAAAGAGCAAGGAAGGGTGTATGGAGTAGGTAGGGTAGGAGAGGAAGGATTAGCACTGTAACAGTCATGAGCACACTGTATCTCCAGGAAATGAAGAAAATATTGCTAATGAGTGTTCATCTAGCACTTTCACTCTGATCTTGATAACTGCCGATGTCCTGGGAGTCAAATACTTTTCTCTCCTTCTTTACAAGTTGGTTTAAAATCATTACGCTGACACAGTCAGGTACACATAACCTTCTGGTTAAGTCCCTTTATAATCCTTTCTGTCAGTTTAAAGAAACGGATTGATAATTTTATCTCTTAGTCAGGAAATAAACAAATAGACAGGTACACAAGATATACATCTTGCAGATAGACAGATATATAGATAGATAGATATAGATATAGATAGACAACGTTGAACCTAAAGAGGACACATCTAAGTAAGGTTTGCATCTAGGGCAATGATAGAAGATAATATAAGTGGAATTTTCAGTCCTCAACAAAATAAACACACACTAAAGTTATTCCACCCAATCTGCATTACACACTTATAAAAACCCTTATCACACATAATCACAGTATGAGTCATGGGTTTAAACCTCGCATACATTTCTAACACCCATCTCCAGTTCATGTTATTTCAGTCTGTCTATAACATGTCACTTGAGCCCGACTCTACACTTCGAACATCAAAGGCGCTCGGGTGACGTACTAATGGGTGGAAAATTGTCTGTGTCATGCACGCTTATGTGTTTGCTCGAGCAAGTGAATATTTTACTAAACAAACTTCTTATTCCTATATTAAAATACGTAACCATTCAAAGGACGGTTTAATAAAGATGCAGTTTTGTATTTGTATGTTTGCCCATTGCTATAAGATATCTGCATTCCTCTAAGTATGTTGTCATAATATCGAATCGTGTCAGACAATATTAAATTTTCGTTCTGCATAATTTGGTCTTATATTTATTTTTTTTTTTACAAATCTTTTGCCCACCCACGCAATTCCTTTTTCTGTATTAGTTTAAGGTTGAAGTGGATGTTTTTAATATTAGAACTGTTCCGTGCATATTTTGGGTTTCTATTTAGAGGTATCCTTGCAAACGTTTTAAAGAACAGCCTTTAGATGTGTGGAGAAATGACTTTATTTATAATGTTATGTTTTAAACTGCAAACATAGTGACTACACGCATACAATGAGGTATCTTGTCTTAAAGTATTGTCTAATTTACCCTTATAAATACACAGATTTATATTCCTACCTTTGACTGCAAACTCGCTTTGCCTATGTTGTTTTTTTTAAGTATATTAACATTTATCAATACTTTGACTTTGAAATGCACACATTGCTGCATGAATGTCATTATATCTTAAACAATAATCCAAATTTATTCTGGAAATACACGATATGTTTTAAAATCATTGTAAAATTTTATATATTCTATTAGTGATATGTAAAGCTTAATAGCTATTCTATTATAGATAGATAGATTGATAGATAGATAGATATATAGACAGATAGAAGATAGATTGATAGATAGATAGGTAGATAGATAGATAGATAGATATGTAGATAGATAGATAGATAGATGCACGCTGATTCTTGTGTAATTTATAAAACTATTTTTCATGTGGGCGAAGGTTATACATGTCGAGAGGATTATGCATCACCTTTAACTTAAATCAATGAGGTGCAACAGTTGTATGCATACAGCGCTGGTCATTGTGTCAAGGTCGGCGTGAGCACCGCATAACGGTCTAGACAAGAGATTGTCAAGTGCAGGTATGGCGTACCTGAACAGAGAAGAAACATAGACTCGACCAAAATAATTAAAATTAAATATTTTGCAGGAAAATGAAGAAAAAGTACTCTGTAAAATTCACCTTTCCTTCCTGAGAAGATTGAGGAGTTTGGAAACGCTTGTTAAAAAAAAATGGCTGATTGCAAGGCGAAACTGAAGGCCCATTTATCGCTGTATCTAATTACATCTGTCTTGCCTGTCTTTATACTGGTATTATTGTTTTAGGATGTAATGTTTATTTGTTGCTAGTTGTTAATCGACTTTCAATTATTATGATGAATTTGGGAACTTGTGACGACTAAATATATTTAATGGAAATTGAGAAAAAAAATTAAAAAGTGGCAATTAATTTAAATAATTGAATCGTAAGCAGTACAAATATATATTATCACTGTTATGGGGTTCTTATATGACCCAGTTATTGTCTTAATTATCGATATTTTTTTTTTATTTTTAATTTTTCAAAAAATTTCAATATTCAATATTCAACTTTTACAATTTTAAAAATTTCAATATTAATATAATAGCAACCCCATGGCCCACCCTACTCCTACAATCACTGTTTTAAATCCACTTTCAATATTCCGGGGGGGGGGGTTGATCTAATTATTCAATTGAACACAGTGACGAGCAGACTATGTATTTCTGCCTTTTGGATCATGAAAATTGTCTCCTCCTCTTAATTAACTTGACATACAATCATCCAATACACGGTGGATCACGAAAATTGTCTCCTCTTAATTAACTTGACATACAATCATCCAATACACAGTGGATCACGAAAATTGTCTCCTCTTAATTAACTTGACATACAATCACCCAATACATGGTGGATCACGAAAATTGTCTCCTCTTAATTAACTTGACATACAATCATCCAATACACGGATCGCTCCAGTCGATCCCAAAAATAAAAATAGCAAAATGAAAATTACAAGTTACAGTGAGTTAGGAGCGATCACGTGCTCTAACTCTCACACCACTCGTATATAGTTTGACAGTTAGGAGCGATCACGTGCTCTAACTCTCACACCATTCGCGCTATACTTTGACAGTTAGTGCAGAAGGGTTCCGAGTCTTTTCTAATTTTTGACTCTGTGGAATCAGCAGTGATAGACAGTGATGACAAAGCCGCATGGTGTCGTTTCAAGACAATTCTGAACCAGTGCTCCTCTTATGCGATGGTCCTAGGTTGTCATCCTCTAGCTTTAGATCACCCAGCCGCTGGCACTCTTGAACGAGGAATTTAGGAACCAGTCCAGCCCCCGTCTAGACAAAGGATAAATAATAGACCTTGTAGGAATTTAGGAACCAGTCCAACCCCCGTCTAGACAAAGGATAAATAATAGACCTTGTAATATGACCATTTAATCATCTTGCCTTGTGGCAACAGTGAGAGCTAGACGCGATTCTTACAATATCACTACTCTTAAATTAGTTGTAATCTCTCTCTATATATATTTTGTATCAATATTACTTAACAAATAGTAGCAATTTATTATTCACCAAATTTTATAGTCAAAAGATTCTTTCATTGCTAATGATTACAACCTCATCAGTTAACATCAATAGTTTTCATTACAAGGACAACTATCATATCAACTTTCAAAGTAATTAAACAATTCATCATTACAACTCATAATGATGGTCCTCCATTTTACTATTCATTTACATGTATGAATAAGGAAGTACATTATTCTGAAAATTAGATTTTCACAATTTACAACGAAAGAAATAGCGCTCTAAAACATGTGAACTTTGCGAGCTGCACCAAATTAAAATTTCTGATAGGCTACTCGCTAAATCTACACAAAGCATATCATAAAAGAATAAACACATCGGCGGTCCTATATAAAATAATTATAATTAGGAAATGTCGAAATTTTGAAACATTCCAATTAATAAAACATATAAAGTCAATGTACAATACCAGCTTTCTGACATACAGCTAAGGTTTTCAGTGATAAACTTAAGTTTTAGTCTGGCTTATAAAGTTTGATTACACAAACCCTGATCCGTACTTGATAAATTAATAATTACACACACACACGATTCATGCGACTTAAGATTACCCTCTCAAGATCTGTGATTTCCATGGTTACCTATTTTTGGGACATACAGGCGAGCAAGTAAATGCTAGCAATGGATTCTCGTGAACTCTGCCCTCGCCTGTCAGTCAAATATGTCTAGTTGCCTCTCCCCTTGTAAGGTGTGAACAAATAGTAGATTTCAATTAGACAAAAATAGGTTACCGCTTAGCCAACAGTTAGCAATGAATGTACACTCTACAATAACAATGATACCTGTCTGAAGAATAAATAAGTCAAGAAAAAATATTTTTCAGACCATAATCAGTACGGTGCATTCCAAACGATACGAATCTTCACAACCACCATCCTGTAAGCAGTACAAATACTTATCAATCATCATAACTGTTAGCAATACAAATAATTATCAATCACCTTCATTGTAAGATGAACAAATACTTATCAATCACCATCCTGTAAGCAGTACAAATATGTATCTGTCATCATCACTGTAAGCAGTAAAAATATTTATCAATCATCATCCTATAAGCAGTACAAATACCTATCTGTCACCATCACTATAAGCAGTACAAATACTTATCAATCACCATCCTGTAAGCAGTACAAATATTTACACACACTATTACTGTAAGCAGTACAAATACTTTAATCACCATCACTGTAAGCAGTACAAATACTTTAATCACCATCACTGTAAGCAGTAAACATACTAGCAACCACTATCACTGTAAGTGGTACAAATACTTATCTATTAAATTCACTGTAAGCAGTACAAATACTTATATTCACCATCACTATAAGCAGTACCGAAGTATACAATCACCATCCTGTAAGCAATACAAGTGCTCTTCTATCACCATCACTGAAAGCAGTAGAACTACTTAACAATCATCATCGTCATAAAAAGTGCAAATACGTATCAATCAAAATTCTGTAAACAGTTCAAAGGCTTATCTATCATCCTCACTGTAAGCAGTACAAATACATACAACCACCATCCTGTAAGCAGTACAAATGCTTATCTAACCATCTTTGTAAGGAGTAGAAATACTTACAATCACCATACTATAAGCAGTACAAATATTTATCAATCAAAATCTCTGTAAGCAATACAAATACTTGTCAATCACCTCCACAGTACGCTTTGTTTTGAATCATCAAAATGTTTTGTATCAGTAGAGCACGTGTTTCTAATTGTGTCACCAAAATGTTTTGTGTCAGTGAAGCAAGTGTTTCTAAATGTGTTATGAAAACGTTTTGTAACAACGGAGCAAGTGTTTCTAAATGTGTTACCAAACCGTTTTGCATCAGTGGAACAACTGTTTCTAAATGTGTCACAAAAACGTTTTGTATCTGGGAAATAGTGCTTCTGTGTCACCAAAACGTTTTGTGTCAGTGGTACAAGTAATGTCACCTAAACGTTTTGTATCAGGGAACAAGTGTTTCTGCATCATCAAAATGTTTTGTATCAGTAGAGCAGGTGTTTGTAAATGTGCCACCAAACGTTTATTAGGGAATAAGTGTTTCTAAACATGTTTTGTATCAGTGAAGCAAGTGTTTTTAAATGCGTCACCAAAATGTTTTGTATCAGTGGAACAAGTGTTTCTTACTGTGCCACCAAAATGTTTTGTAAAAGTGGAGCAAGTGTTTTAAAATGTGTTACCGTTTTGTATTAGGGAACAAGTGTTTCTCTGTCATCAAAACGTTTTGTATAAGTGGAGCAAGTGTTTCTAGCTGTGTCACTAAAACGTTTTGTATCAGTTAAACAAGTGTTTCTAGCTGTGTCATATAAATGTTTTGCATCAGTGGAAAAAAGTGTTTGTAAATGTGTCCATAAAACGTTTTGTATTAGTGGAGCATGTGTTATTAATTGTGCCGCCTAAACAGTTTTTACCTGACGGATTTTTTACTTATCAAGAGTGATCAGTTTGAATAACCTTTTGAAGAAAACTTTTATTTCACATGGAAGACTTTCGACACTGTTGCCTTCAAATAAATCATGTTAGATACATGCGTCATGAAAGTAATTACTGGTAGCTCTGTGTATTCAATATGTATACCTTTCACATTAAATGGGACGAGTGGACTTGTAGTCCCATCTACATTCTTCTTCTCCCTCCCCCCTCCCCAACACCCAATAGCGTAAATATTAACATTTCGTTTTGCGATTCAGATTCAGAAATTATACAGTTTCCAAAAGATCTGATGCAAGAATCCCCCGCACGCACACACACACACACACACACACACACACACACACACACACACACACACACACACACACACACACACACACACACACACAATACATTTGGAATTAGATGCGAACAACAAAACGTTCTTAGCCATTCAAAGTTTCAAAACCCTAGCATTCGGGTGGCGAGGAGAGAGATTAGTAGGCAGTAGTTTCTTTCCAGTTCTTTAGCGTAACAAAAAGTAAATCATTATATAATGTATCTTCGTGTGTGTGCTTTTGTGTATGAGAAAGAGAGAGAATGTGAGAGATTGAACTGTATGAATGTGAGTGTGAGAGATTGAACTGTATGAATGTGAGTGTGAGAGATTGAACTGTATGAATGTGAGTGTGAGAGATTGAACTGTATGAATGTGAGTGCGTGAACGTGTGTGTATGCATGCAAGAGTGCTTGTGAAAGAGTTCACGACTCTGATATTTAACACATTCGTGGTTGTTTATCTGTGTGTACGAAAGTCTGAGTGTGTGTATGGGAGAGATATAATATGTTTGCATAAATGTCGTCACATACTTGTGTTTTTTTAGGTGAAAGCTGAGTGCGTGGGCCTTTGTGTGAAGATAACTTTGTATGTAGGTCCGTATATGCATGTACGTATGTGTGTATGTGTGCGATAGATGTAGAGTATATATGTGTTTAATATGTGTGTGTGTGTGTGTGTGTGTGTGTGTGTGTGTGTGTGTGTGTGTGTGTGTGTGATGATAAGAGGAAAATATTTCCTTTTGTGTGTAAGGTGTGTATTTGAATTTGTTTGTGATTGCATGTATGTGTGTATACTTTATATGTTTGTGTAAGATAATAATATATGTGTGAGTGTGTTCATATATGTGTGAATGTACGTACATTTATATGTGAGAGATAATGCACATGCGTATATGTGTGTTTGTAATTCTGTTTTCGTCAGAGTGTGGCCCTAAAATCCAAAGACTGTGCTTTTCAATCTGTCGCATCAGAGTAGTCTCACAATGAAACGACTGCAGGTGGACAGTCGACGGGTTATCGCCCCTACTGGTCAAACAATTCACCCATGCACAATTTGACCTTTAGGTTCTTCCTACCCTAGTCCAAGGAATAGTTTGGTAGAACACAAATATTTGCTCACAAAAGTCTTGTCGGGTTTTACGAGAACACGGAAGAAACAGAGTACTTAAAGCGCCTGCTACATCAGAACGAAAAAAATCCACGCGCAATTTAACAACAACAAAAAAAAAATATGGACGCATTGACCTCCGGATAGCTTTAAGACGTAAATATGCACAGCCTTAATCCGAGTAGGACTAAGAAAATATGATGTTGTGGCGTTTTTATTATCTCCCCTGAACTAAGGACATGCTCGATGCAATAATATGGCATTTGGGAGTTCGACGACCTTTTAACAATTTAATCAAATAGTATTTTATATATATAAATCGGCTACAGCTCGGGACGAATTAAAAGTAGCCGTATAAAAGGAATGATAAACACTTCTTTAGTGGCACTAGTTTTCTTTTGTACAGGTTTAGAATGATCGATATTCATGTTATTCATTTGATCGTTGTCATGTGTGCTTCACTTTTGTGATTATCCTTCTTATTAATCATACTGATGTGACTCGATTAACTTTGGCTCAAATCTCAACCCACTAATTATGGAATTAAATTTTATTAAACAAAAGTATATAAAAGTACATCAAATTATAATTAATTAAACAAACATAAGAAAAGTACAATAAAAACAAAGAATTAAGTGAGGAAACTAGCTTCTTTGCTCACTCCTATCAGAACAGTGAACACTGACTCTCTATAACTGATTGTCTGCGTCAGATTAATTACAGAAACAAATATTTTAATGCATTTCATTCTTTCTATAGCTCTAGTGTGCTTTCAACAGTCACAACTATATATATATATACACACACACACACACATTAACTTTACCTTAGGAATGCAAACGTTTGGCGTAGTTTGTCTTTGATCAAATGAAACAGAAGTAGTCTATGAAAAGTATAATCTGGTATTGTTATACAGTCAGCATTAAAACAAAGAAAATGATAATATAGAATCTCGGTCCAGGAATTAATTATGCAGTTTGAATGACTTGTTGCCATCATGGGTGCAATGCAAGGAAGAAGACTCACCCTGTGTATGCAATACTTGGAAGCCTAGCACCAAGCTAGTTCACAAACTAGCGCAGGACTATCACAGCATAGCTCAAGTATAGAGTCGGACTCGATTTGAACTCAAAGTGAAATGAACGTGAACATAACAATGAACAAGAACTCAACATTAACACAATACGAACACAACATAAGAAAAAACAATAATGAACACGAACACAACATGTGCACGAACACGAACAGTACATGAATACAAACAGAACACGAACACAACATTAGCACGAACACGAACACAACACAAATTACACAAGCACAACATGAACACGAACACAACATGAATTCGAATTTCTGGTCATTTCCCCACGGCAAAATAATTGACAAGGTCATTAAACACTTTTGCAATGAAAACTCTAATCTCTCATTCACGCTTTTCATACTTGCACTGTTATAAATTATTTATTGACATATTTTATATTCTTCCTTAATTAATTACAAAACTGGAAGAAAAATGTGCTATTTTAAAATGAAGAAACCATGAAAAATATTTACAGTCTGTGTCACAAAACGGGAGGGCTCGTTACAAGCCGACCCCGAGCTGAAGTTAGAGATGCAAGGGGTGAAGTCTATTTTTGGCCTGCTCCGGTGCACCTCCAAGAAAAGCCCGTGTGACGTATGCCAGTACTACGTCGTGTCAGGTTGTTACATAGACACACATGACATACACCATTGATGTTTGGGTGGGGCCCAGTTTATTAGTGTCATGCCAAGGAACGTTTTATTGGCGGTGTGTGTTGTGAGTGTGTATCATAAATGTGAATAAATGGACGAACAGACGAACGGTGCAAAACAGTAGTACAAATTCTTTCGTCCCTCTCAAAAACTATGAATAACAAGAGAGTTGAAAGATGTTTAAATCAGGTTATTTATTTCCCGATTTAAAAGGGGCACTACTCTTTCGCACAGTGATTAATCATTCATTCAACTTTCCAATGTCATGCACTCTTTGGGAAATAAGGGGAGATGAAAATGATGAAATTCAAAATATAAAATAAAGATTAATTACACAATTCTTATGCGGCAAATGGGGCCGCTTTAACAATAGTTGACATGTAGAATAAGCATTACTTTTAACATTAAAGTTCTTATTTTGCATACGATATAATAGTGTTCATTTTCTTAGAGTCCTAGAGTTAAGTATGTGCGCGTTAGCCGTGCTAATTATTACTCACTATTAATGTCAGAGTTCCAAGGAGATGACGTAAGCTCACACGTCACTTATAAGCGGCACTTCAAAGTGAAGACCATGACGCAATTGAGGCGTCGCATTACAGGTGAAGATTCTGCAGAATCTAGGCACCACTTTCAGATTATCACTGGGGAGAAATCTGAAATGTAGCTGACTGTTGTCAGCCTCGATAATTGTCGTTGTTGTTTCTTGGTTGTCGTGGAAACGGACACCCCAACGACGTTTAGCATTATCGGGTGGAGTCGTCCAGTGGAATGTGTCGTCGCATTACATTGAGTGTAGAAATCCGGATATCTGTAAGAAAATCACGGTGCTAGCCTTCTCAATTTGCGGGATAGATCTGTCAAATAACTCAGACAGGGGGGATGACAAAATTGGTCCCTCGTGTCGTTAACTGCATACAACCAGCGTCGCGTGCATCGGGTTTTCTTTGACAGCGAACTTTCCACTTTGCCAAAAGTTATACTGAGTAATTTTGCCTCGTTACTCAATATATGGCATCAGACGGACAAAAAACGGATGGAAAGAGATTATTGCAGCTTTCCTTTATGAAATCTCTGTACATGAGATAATTCATACGTGAAGTTAGACTGGCTTCAGACGAATCGACGTTTTCAACATTGGGAGTAAAGTCTTCATTTTGCCTCTTATATAGCTTTACTGAAGGTCTCCAGAACTTTCCAGAAGCTATGTCCTGTGACATGATTTTTGCCTTGGATATATAGTGGTAATCGTGATGCACGCTTTTCTGTGGTCAATTCTAATGCGCACTGGCCATCTCTCTCGTCAACATGTGACTAGTAGTGCGCAGTTGTCCCATTGTTTAATATACATATCTTTCACAAACTAATATATATATTCAATATGATAATTGACACACACTGCGTCACGAACGTCTGTCTACTAAAGAGATCTTAGGTGACCGTTACTGGAAATTACATGCTACATATGAAAATAACAAAACTCGGGTTACTTCAACTAGTTTTGTTAGCGGTTTATTAAAAAAATGAAATAAAATATAATTTCTGTCCCTCATTTCCTGTGACAGTCTGAAAAGAGAAAATTGTTATCTTGGCAACTAAACAAATCAGGCAACTCTTTTCCGGGAACTCAACAAACTATGACAGCTCTTTCAGGCAACTCAACAATCAGACAACCAACTCAACAAATCAGACAATTATTTTTAGGCAACTCAACAAACTATGACAGCTCTTTCAGGCAACTCAACAAATCAGACAACTCTTTACAGTCAACGCAAGAAATCAGGCAACTTCTTATAGGCACCTCAACAAATCAGACAACTCTTTTCAGACAAGTGAACAAATCAGACAATTCTCTCCAGTCAACTCGACAAATCAGACAACTCTTTCAGGGCACTCAACAAATCAGACAACTTGACAAACAGATAGATCTTTTCAGGCAACTCAACAAATCAGACAACTCTTTCCAGTCAACTCAACAAATCAGGCTACTCTTTATAGGCAACTCAACAAATTAAGCAACTATTTTCAAGCAACTCAACAAATCAGACAACTCTTTCCAGGCAACTCAACAAATGAGACAACTCAAGAAATTAGACAGCTTTTTTCAGGCAACTCAACAAATCAGGCAATTCGTTTTAGCTAACTCATCAAATCAGATAACTCTTTTCAAGCAACTCAACAAATCTGTTCAATTTCCTTTAAGAAACTTTAATGGCAACTCAGCAAATATAGCCATTCACATCACTGAGCCAAGCGAGTGAAAACACGTGAATACAGTATGCTCTCTGACTGAATTATTGGTGTGTGGGATGATGACATGACTTGTCAACACACATTGTTTCTGACAAAAAAAAAAGTAGAAACACAGGAGCACACCCGCAAAAAGATTATAATACAGAATAAAAAATATAGTTAACTGGAGTGGTGATGACGTTGTGAGAAGAAAGGCTTCTGACCTTAGCTAATTTGCAGCATATGAATTTAGAAGAGGATTTGATAGGATAGGGCCAGGGAGGTGTTATGTTCATTGTAAGGACTGAAATTCTTGAGTCCAGAGTGCTGGATTACGTCTCTTGCTGATGAACGTAATTTTTTAAAGTCATAAGTTACTTTTTTTCTGCTCCTTGTTTGGATTTTTTCCGAAGTAGTTGTGTCTGCTATGTGTGTGTATATATATCTATCTGTCTACTCTTGTAGTCCGTTGGCTGTTATCTCCCAACGAGCAGTACATGTGATAGAGTGGCACTACAAAGAGGGGGAGTGTATCGATGTATGAGCCCGATATCTTTGTTTTAAAATTTAAACACTTGAAGTCAAAAGGTGAGCAGTAAGGCTGTCCTCAAAAAGTCACCATGGTGAACTAAGGTTAAGGAAAAATTATTTAGAGTGCACGCAGGTCATGATCAACAGAAACTGATGTCTGGATGGCTGTTGAAACGTCTGAAGATTGAATAGGCCAACGAGGAGAGATATAGGTGTCGTGTGTAGGTGGCATTCAAGGGTGGGGGTGAATAATGGCTTATCGCCGGCCAGGCTGAACACCCAATTTAAGTGGCCACACTGATGTCAAGCAGTGTGAATTTGCCGACCATTTGCAAAGGGAAAGCACTCTGACCTCAAATGACGTCATCGGCATGGTGCTTTAGTACAAGGGCGTGGAGGAGGGCGTGGTCTTGGGGGAAGAGAGATTTGCAGTCAATCAAAATACTCCTTCTTGGAATACTTCTAACCAATTCCTTGTCAATTCATGTTTGTTGTTCGATTCTTTCAAACGATAAAATAATTTATTTTTTTGTAAAGTATTTTTGAAAAGATTCTCCCATACAGACTCATATCTATAAATTATTTTATCAATACAAAACTGCATATCTGGAAAAAATGCAAAATAAAATGCAAACAAACTTCCAAGAGCCTCTAAGCGGTTTATTGAGAAATACTATACAACAACAATACCACCCAACCCCCAAAGAAAAAAGATCAGATTATACAATTCGATAAATATCGATGCTAAATTTAACCTAAATATTCATTCCATATTATTATTATTCACACTTAATTATGAGCATCGTGCGTACATGCCATCAGATAAATTAACGGATTTGGGTACTGAGCTCGTTGTCTCCACAAATTTTGCTTATTTATTCTCCGCTATAGATTAGTTCTTATCGCAAGCTCATTAAACCATCCCAGGCTAATTAACTTTCAATAGTAAGACAGATAGATAGACAGACAGATAGATAGATAGATAGATAGATAGATTGATTGATAAAGAGAGAAAAAAGGATATAGATAGAGTAGCTTCTATATCGATAGTGAGTTTAAAATGCTGATTGTCTTCAGCAAATTAAAAAACCTTCTGAAAGTTCTAAGGTAATATAGAGTTACATGTCAATAGCTCAAAAATTGATTATAAAATAAATGCGTTTTGATTGGCTGATAAATCTCAAACAATACATATGGCTACAGAAAGAAGAATTCTGATTAGCTGCACGATGTGTTTGGGTAAAAAAAAATAAACTGCACTGTTACGTTTTCTGATTGTACTGCATTGTTATCGGACCTGATTGTACTGCATTGTTATCGGACCAATATTAAAAGAAGTCGTTAGGCTTCAATTACTTTCAGCAAGAAATGTGTACTTCGATGTCTAACGTACACTCATTCAGACACTCGCTTTCCCTCCACTTCACCCAGAGTCCTTCCTGTGTCAGCCCTCACAGCCATATCGGTGTCAAATCGAGTCAGCATGACCCTGATATCCGATATCCTGGTCACTAACCGAACGTGATGGACACAATCATGGTGGGATGTATACGACTCGGCCACACTTCCAGAGCAGGATTTGGTGGATTTTGGAAATTTAATGACGTTTGTGGAAATGTCGGGTCATGCCAACTGTCAATTTTCATTTAATCAAATACTGATTCCTCAATCCAGTGAACCAATAGTTTGTTGATGTTGTCCGAGATATTACAATCACCGCAGAAATAAATTAGATAAAAAATGGACACTACCGTAAATTAAATCACAAGCAAACACATACATGGACCACATACATGCATACAAATCTGAATGCACACGTGCACTCACAAATACATTTGTGCACCGATATTCATAGACTATTAGGAGTGTACAGACACACGCACACACGATATTCATAGACTATTAGGAGTGTACAGACACACGCACACACGATATTCATAGACTATTAGGAGTGTACAGACACGCATACACTATATTCATAGACTATTAGGAGTGTACAGACACGCATACACTATATTCATAGACTATTAGGAGTGTACAGACACGCATACACTATATTCATAGACTATTAGGAGTGTACAGACACGCATACACTATATTCATAGACTATTAGGAGTGTACAGACACACGCATACACGATATTCATAGACTATTAGGAGTGTACAGACACACGCATACACGATATTCATAGACTATTAGGAGTGTACAGACACACGCATACACGATATTCATAGACTATTAGGAGTGTACTGATACACGCATACACGAATGCATTCCCTTAACTCCCCAACATTGTCAAAAATGAATGTGTTCAAAGATTTCTTGTCAGCTGTCACATCTAAACGCATGTAGTTTTGCTATCTATCTATCTATCCATCCATCCATCTATTTATCTATCTATCTATCTATCTATCTATCTATCTATCTATCTATCTATCTATCTATCTATCTATCTATCTATCTATCTATCTATCTATCTACTTTTAGAGATAATGTCGTCAACTTCTGGATAACAATATCAACAGGGTGGCACTTTAGCAGTTATCAGATGTTATCAGTGTCCTTTCGGTCTGCCTGCAAAAAAAAAAAAAAACGGCGAAAACAGCAAAACAAATATTAACAAACAATACTAATAGCGGCTTCCCCATATGTAAAATACACTAATATAGAAAAATAAAATATATATCTGACGTCTAACGCTCGAAGAAATAAATAGTTATGTCTGTATTTTCCAATTGCACTTTCCCAAAGCCACACACTAAACTTGCAGTATTTCAATACATTCGATCTCTCAAGCCTATCGAAATCGATAACGTTTCTATAACGGTGTCTTATAGGTTGGATGCGTGTATGTGTTTGTGCACATATATATATGTGTGTGTGTGTGTGTGTGTGTGTGTGTGTGTGTATGTGTGTATGTGTGTGTGTATGTGTTTGTGCATATATATATGTGTGTGTGTGTGTGTGTGTATGTGTGTGTATGTGTGTGTATGTGTGTATGTGTGTATGTGTGTGTATGTGTGTGTATGTGTATATGTGTGTGTATGTGTGTGTGTATGTGTGTATGTGTGTGTATGTGTGTGTATGTGTGTATGTGTGTGTATGTGTGTATGTGTGTGTATGTGTGTGTGTGTGTGTGTTTGCGTGTGTATGTGTGTGTATATATGTGTGTATATGCATGTGTTTGCCTATTGTTTGGAGGAACAGGGAATTGGCGGGTACGATATATAATGTCAAAAACAAAAGGGAAATCGTAAAACACATTGATGCGATGAGAGAAATATGGGGATGTTGAATGAACTAAATGTTTCGAGGGGGTAGGAAGGTGGGATGTGACTTCTTTTCCGCGCTGAGTGACGTCACTGAATTTATATTTCTATGCTAAGTGATCGGTACGTGTGATCTGAAATAAACATGTGCGCCGTGTGTATATTTGTTTCACGAATGTCGAACTTTAGCTTTGAACTTTGATCCCTAAGAATTTTATGGCTTTTTGAATGAGATGCTTGTAAAAATTGTTGTCCATGAAGGAGGTTGCACGTTAGCTTTTTTAAAAATTGTTTGTTATGAACTGCCAACGCTGCAACTTTTATAAAAGATGAAAGGCAATCCTTTTACATTGGCAGCACTATCAGCTCTAAAAAATTATTTTAAGATACATTAATTTGACCTTTAACAAGGGGGGGGGGGGAGAGAGAGAGAGAGAGAGAGAGAGAGAGAGAGAGAGAGAGATATGAACGATGAATAATTCTCTAACAACTGTCAACCTTAAGTGTGAATATGGACATCTTAAGTTTAAAGAGATGAAAAGGCATTATGAATCTTTGATAATGAATTTGAAAAATAGAAGTAACCTTAAGGTGCTCAGTACTTCTTCTAAATAGGTCTTGTGACGTCAACGCCATTTAGTTAATGGATATATTATTAGTAGTAATTCATTAACCATCCAAACCTAAGTACAAGTAATGAGAATCTTAATTTATTTTATTAATGATCCTCCAACAGATACCATCTCAAAGTAATGGCTGACTTTCAAAACCGGACTACTTCTTTTCCACTTTCATATTCAAAGTGATTAGACAATAGATTTCTCTACAACAAGTAACTTTTTAATCTCAGACCATTGGCTGGTCTCGTTCTCGTAAATCATAACCATTGGATAATAAAATCTACTCACTGGTTTGCATTACACCAGCAATTCTAACACATTCTTGCCTCGAGCATTTACTTCAACTCAGACATTTTCATAATACCATCATAAGGAGTGCCCAAGGTCGGGTTACTCTGACAATTTAACAGTTAAATTTAAATAATATAAATTTAACAAATTATATAACAATTACATTTAAAAATAAATTAAAAAAAAAAGTATTCTGCACGGGTCGCTTTAAAACGATATCGCCATGGACAAAGAACAGTAAAAATTAGAAATTCACAAAAAGTTGCAAGCGCTCTCTGATCTTTCTTCCTTGATGCAGACTTAATTTACAAATATTCCTAAATCCACAGTCATATTTGAAGTGATGCATATGAAAAGAAATGCCTTGGCAAGCGATAAGCGTAGACCTTAATGTCAAAATAATCCTTACAACCTTATATGTTCCTTAGAAAGGGCCTCTGTGACAGGGGTTCGCTTTACATCAGAGGAGTTGAACCCGACTTTCAAATATAACTCCAAGCACTGATGGATATCTTTCATATCTGTAAATTTTTTTGACCTTTTGCTCTACTTTGAAATCTCGCACTTCTATTCACTGTTTGCCCAAACTTGGAACATTTCTGATCTGCTTATTTTTAAATCTCTTGACAAATATATCTGATTGAGAGAGACAAGAAAGGGAAATTGGTAACGAGAGTTCGAAATAAGGTATGTTTTCGTCACGTACGGGCAGCTGTAGAGAAGTTGTCCACAATCCTACTGCAAGCGCCGGACAATGGAGTCAAGTGTCCGGCAGCCGAGCCAGCGACCACTAGATTCAAACAATAAGTGGCCTGTCCACCCTGAAAGGGCGGGGAATTGAAATATCAAGTTTCATAGGATTGAGGGTAACCCATGGTATGTGACCCCTCTACCACTGCCCTAAGTTCACAACTCGAAAAGCCTTCAGAATCTTCGAAAGGTTTGTTGATTTAGTGTCTGCAGTTTAATAATTGGTTTGTGAACTATGCTTAATTAAGTCTGTAAGTAAATAGTCTGAGCAGACACTGGTCTTTGTGAACTATGCTTAATTAAGTCTGTAAGTAACTAGTCTGAGCAGACACTGGTCTTTGTGAACTATGCTTAATTAAGTCTGTAAGTAAATAGTCTGAGCAGACACTGGTCTTTGTGAACTATGCTTAATTAAGTCTGTAAGTAACTAGTCTGAGCAGACACTGGTCTTTGTGAACTATGCTTAATTAAGTCTGTAAGTAACTAGTCTGAGCAGACACTGGTCTTTGTGAACTAAGCTTAATTAAGTCTGTAAGTAACTAGTCTGAGCAGACATTGGTCTTTAGAAATTACAACACAGGTACGTATCAACAATGCTTAAAGAAGCAAAGAAAATTCAGCCAAATATACGTTTGGAAGTTGCCTGAATTATCGAGACGTACCGGTCTAGACGTCATTTTCCTGTTAAAATTCATTTCACCACAGTTTGGAGACAAACTTCCAAGCTAATTAATCCTTCGTTTCAAAAACCACAATCACCCCACCCATTTCTCTTCTTACCTGTGTTCCTCGATATTGGTCAGGAACAGTAAAAGAAAATATATTTACGTGTCCAAAAATAATTCATCAACTAAAATCGCAGAAAAGCAGCTAATGTATATTTTAACCGTTATTTATTCTTTCAATAATCATTTAAAATATTCACTATATATATATATATATATATATATATATATATATATATATGTTTCATGCATCCTTGAGCATTCTATGGAACGTCTGTTTATGAATAACATTTTATTATTGTCTTTCACAAACACAACTAACCACTTAACTGAATTCCACAATTAGATTTGCTAATGCAGAAATGATTTACTGTGCACGGGTAGGCAACGTGCAAACGTAACTTGTGGATGCAAAAAATAAATCAAAATTTCCATGATTGTTTCGAGCTCCAGAATAAGTCACTGGCAAGTGTCCAAGACAGAGGTCTCAGGAGTACAAAGAGTTTCTGGCACATCAGTTCAAAGAAGATGCCAGAGAGAGCCGAGTCGTCTCAAAGGCTCCAGGTTCGAAAGTGTCCAACCTACCAACTCATGACGCAGTTTAGAAAGAAAGAGAATGATAAAGGCAGACACACAGTTAAACACATTAGCAAGCATAAGGAAAGACTAAAAGAAAATAGAGAATTGATACAGAGAAAAGAGAGAGAGACGGAGAAAGGAAGAGAAAGGTGAAGCATGAAAAAGAGAGAGTAAACACAGAGAGAATGGGTAAGAAAGAAAGAAAGAAAGAAAGAAAGAAAGAAAGAAAGAAAGAAAGAAAGAAAGAAAGAAAGAAAGAAAAGGCATGCGAACGGAAGAGATCTTGCTCAACTGGTTACAAGTAATTTAATTTGGAAGCTGGGGGTACTTCTGATGTAAAAGAAAATTCTTTTGAGGACTCTGGCGCCAGTTTTTCTTTTTTCTAGCCGCTATTTGAAAGACAATTTGACCTTGACTATGCGGACCCTTGGAACAGAATCGAAAATAGAACACAGAGTTTAAGTATTTGTGTATGTAATTGTTGTATTTCTGGCTCAATTTAATTTCAGCGGATGCAGTCGCACTCGTCCATTCTTGGTTGAAAACGGAGGATGTAATGTTTTTGGGGCGGGAAGAGAGAGAACAAGGAAGGAGATGTGTCAGTGACTTACTTATGTCCCATTTCTGTCACCAGGGCTTCTATTTGGTTTTGTGTAAAGCTCCTTTTGCCAAAGACACTTGGTAGATGAATGATGTTTAGTGCCTCCCTTCTGAATGATAGGGTAAAACACGTTACGTGTTTATAATTGTCTGGCACTAAGTGACGCAATCACGTTCGCGTGTACCTTAGTTAAAATATCAGAGGCAGCAATATTTTTTTTTTTATATACATGTCTCATTTCCAAAGGAATGTAATCATTTTTTCCTGCATGCCTGCCTGCCTCATTTCCAGTACCAAGGGATGTAATCGTGTTTTGTGTAACACCGTTAAGGCGAAGCGTGGAGTAATGATGTGTACGAAATAGTAGAGAACTGAGCGCTATATATGGAGAGGATACAAATGCAAATAAACTTTCGCAAGAAAGTCCGCCATATTGTAAATGACATTGCAGTGAAATGTAAGCATGCAAAGTGTTAGCCTTGCATCTTGCAGAGAAAGAGAGAACAAAAGCTTTGAGTTATTGCCTTAACCAGTTTGATAGTACCATATGCGTAAAATAATTTTGAATGGATTGAAGCATTCTGGACTACCTTGAGTTTTAATAGTAGAAATTTTCATTTATGGTTTTATTTAATATATACTAACTAGTGAAAGGTGAGCCCACTTTACAATTTGTCCTCTAAATGGCTTAATGCCTATTTTGTTAATAATGAATGCTTTCTAACACGTCTTCAGGACTTTTGTCTTTGGCATTTCCAAGATGGCTACACAGAAGCTTCAGATGGCGATACATCAAATGCACTTGCTACAAATGAATGTTTTCTCCATCTATATATAACTTACTGTAATAGAGTTTTGGCAGTGATGTGGGACGTAACCATCTATAAGAAAAAGTAGATTGTTGGCAGTAATGTGGGACGTAACCATGTATAAGAAAAAGTAGATTGTTGAAAACAATATGGAACGTAATCATGTATTTGAAAGAGTAGAGATTTAAGAATATTGTGGGTAGTTCTGGTTAGTGTTTTGTGTGTGTGGAAACATGTTTAAAAACCATAAAACCCTCACATGGTCAACCACACGTCCATTCACACTTCAGTAGTATCAAGTGTTACAAGTATTTGACAGAAAAAAATATATTTTGAATATTAACAATCGCAAAATCGCCTACAAGACCACCAATCCCTACATGACATAAAGACGAAGACAAAATGGATGGATGGATGGAGTGTAAGGGGCGCTTCCGGCTTCCGCCGCTTTCGCGCTGGTAAGAAGACAAAAGTTAAAAGAAAAACGCTTATACTATTAAACGTAGGGATGGATGAAGACTTTATAGAAATGAGTAATGATGGCAGATAAAATGATAAAATCATAACGACTCAAGCTTGATGTGACAAGTAGAGATTTCAAATAGTGTCCACTATTAAACAGTGTGAGAGGTTTTGTATATTTACTTTTTTAGGCTGGCCGTTAAGTTGACTGACAGCTTGTCAGTTCTAGCATCGGCCTGTTCAACAGACTGGCAAAGAGCAGGCTTGTTGTTTTACGTAGATAGCTCGTACAATATGCAATGAAACAGCACGAACATGGCGTTCCAACAAAGTGTCAAGAGAATAGATAAAGTGTTGATTCTAAATCATGCATTATTATTTCCTAACTTTCAGGTGGACACTAAAGTCTGGCACTCGAGATGCACATTATTCATACACAGAAAATAGGAAGGGACATATGATCAGTGAATGAAAGAAGACATAGAAAAGAATGAATTAAAATAACAAATATATGCATAGAAGAACACACACAAGTACATACCAGCAAAACAAGCATAATCATAACTACTATACATAATTCAATCATGTTAAACCTGGCTGACCTTTTTCATTAAAAAAAATTTTTTTACCAATGATGTCTGGGAGAGCTTCTCTGAGTGATATTACTCTGACAATGGCAGGATTGACTGACATTTGGGGGCTGATTTCAGTGCGAACACAGACCATGCCGGTCACGAGGTTGGTCGGATTAATATATGGCGAATTATTACAACTTGTCCTACTAGATCAGCCAAGATTGTATAATATCACCAGAGATCACCAGGGCCCTCATGCAAGGGAGGAGCTAACAGGTAGGTATGAACCACAACTGAAGCCCACTCTCATGAGTCTAACAGTAGATTGAAGCCATGCGAATCTAAAAGATGAATGAAAGTTTGGCGGTCACTTGTCATACCATCACAGTGGTAATGATGCATGTGAAATAAATAGTGATGGCAGAAATTTGGATGTAATCATATATACAAAATAGTAGAGCATCGGCATCAATGTAGGACGTAATCATGTTCATGTATGCCTCATTCACAAGACGAGACCATGCTTAATTATATAATCATGAGTGCAGAGGGGATTGAGATGGGAAATGTGTAAAAGACTTCTGGAATACTTAAAGAGTGCAGAGGGATTAAGATGGGAAAAGTGTGGAAAAAGGGATTACAAACTAGATCCACGGTAAAAGAAAAAAAAATATTGAGTTAGTTATTAAAGGTCACGTTCGATAGCTACTGAGCAAGCAAGCAAGGTAACTGGTGACTGCGAAGCAGCGTAGACGCCAAAAGAACGACAAAACCTCGTGGTGCTCTCCCTTGCTTGCTGTGAAGAATGACTGGTATGACTATGAGCCGGCTGACCGTACAAGGAATGAACCGTTCAACAACGGTTAAAATGAAATTAATCGGTTTGAAGAACGCTTGTTGACAAGTGTGTGAAGCGGTGGACACGTCAGAGGTAAAATGGCGGCTCTAACGTCATGAGTGGCGCGAATACCGCGGCAGATGAAGTAGTTAATTGGATGAAATGAAGACTCCACAGCTGGCGTGAAGTGAAACCAAGTATCATGAGAAACAAATTAGGGAACTGGTTTCACGTGTTTATTGAGACAATAAAAAGTGGTGAAAGGGAGCTGTTTGTTAGGGAACCTATCGTTCTGAGTATCATGAACCACTTGCACCATCATTTGACACAAAGAAATCGAAGGAGAAGAAAAACAAATTTAAGCCTTTGCGATCGCGTAATCGATAGTGTTGGCACACTAGAAGAGAAACAGTTAACAAGGCCGGGCAAGTGTGTTCTTATCCCTGGAGAAATTGGAGAAGTTGTTTAATTTTTTTATGCTGCTGATTTCATTTTGTGCTTTTCTGACATGTATAATAATAGTCACCGAACACCCTTAATGAACCGGGGTGATATCTTTTAGTTTTACGTGGAAGGGCTCTAGGATTTTAGATGGCCACACGAGTCGGTGCGTTTTACACAGGTTGTTAGTTAATGAACCCTACGGTACCACTGTGTGCGCTAGTCGCTGCCCCCCCAGGGGAGACAAGATGGGGAAGCTATCAGAGTACGCCCAGTTTGATTGAGAGCGCGTGACCTTTACTGCTCCTAGCATGACACAATGTCACTGTCGAGGCAGATTTGTGCCACGCCTCACTCGTACCATACCCCCCTCCCCTTATGACCCCATACACACCCAATTTCTACCTGTCTGAAGCGTACTGTGACAAATACCTCAAAACAACAATATCGGACTCGATGGCCTTCTGCTCTAACCCAAACTATCGCTCCCCTCCACCCTTCACCCCCCGCCCCAGGTCGTAGTAACTCCCCTCCACTCTGATTTGGTCGCTAGCCTTGATTAGAGGTCAGTGCATGTTTTCAAGCCGTCCGCCCATGCCATTCATGTTGACAACAGAAAAGTGTGTGTGTGTGTGTGTGTGTGTGTGATTTAGGTGTGTAGAATTCACGCTCCAAACTTAAAACATAAGAGCACTGGCATTCATCTTGTGAGTTCATCTTTATTAATGAAACTTTATTTGTCAAAGAGCGAGAGGGAAACTGCATGACGTCCTTGTTATTAATGAAAATACATTTTTGGGGGGAAAGAGGGTGTAGTGGAGGTAAGGTGTGAAGTCTCTTTTTTCCCTGAAATCTTATTTGAGAAAGTGATTCGGGGGTGGGTGGGTTGTATCATCTTTTATTAGTGAACTTATGTAGGAAAGAGCGAGGGGGAAATGTGTGGCGTCCCTATTAATGAAAACGTATTTGGAAAATGGTGAGGGAAGGTGCATTATTAATGAAAACTTACATGGAAAAGGGAGAGCAAGGATTGTAATGGAAAAAGTATTTGGTAAAGGGTGAGGAGATGGGAAGGAAAAAACTAATTTGGAAAAGTGCGAGTGGGAAAATAGGTGATGTCCTTATTAATGAAAACTGATTTGGAAAAGGGTTTATGTGTGGAATATGTGACGTCTTTATTAATGAAAACTCATATTGAAAAGGGCGATTGGTGAGTGTAAAATATGTGACGTCAGTATTGAAGAAAACATTTGGAAAAGAGCGACGGAAAAATTGATAATGTATATAAATCATCCCTTCCAATATTTTTGGTTTGAAAAGCAAACAAGCAAAATTATAAAAAATATAATATGATTTAACGTTCGTTTAAATGAAAAACTCTTATCATATAGGGTTTTCAAAAATATTCACCCGTTGCTCATCTTCACGCATGAAGGGAAGTGATCTGTTTACGAAGTCAAGCAGAACAAGGTGATAACGACTACGATGACATCTGCCAGGAGGTTAGTGCATTATCACGAAAAATGACGTAAACCAGAACAGGCTCTTACCAACAATGATCACCATTTTTTAAATTTATGTTTCTAGTTGGCATTTTCCCCCCAGCATTTTGATGATTTTGCAGACGGATGCAGAGGTCCAGGGAGAGATTTATATTCTTGAAAGGAGAGATATTATCCCGTGGATGGGAAGAGTGAAGGATTTCACTGGGATCTGGGGTGACTTTTGCCACAAGCCGTAGTCAACCGCCTACTGTTTCAAAATATGCCAAGTGATTCTTGGCGCGTGCAGCGAGCGTTACACATGGCTCAATTTATTGTCCCAACCGGCGGATCAGGTCAGAGACCTACAAACGTTAGCTGAAGAAGAGATAGGACTTGTCCATTCCTATGTTTGTTATTGTTTCTTATCGAACACTGAGTGACGCTAACGCCATCTAGTTAATGGTTATTATTATTATTACTCTTAATTAATCATCCTAACAAATTACAAGTGATGGGAATCTTAAATCATCTTATTATCAATTCTCCAGAAGACACCATTCGTCTCTCTCACTTGGCAGATATTTGGGCGCTGTAAACACTCTCTTCCACAACATTGGAGACAAACATTTTCCGTCACAGATATTTGGGCGCTGTAAACACTCTCTTCCACAACATTGGAGACAAACATTTTCCGTCACAGATATTTGGGCGCTGTAAACACTCTCTTCCACAACATTGGAGACAAACATTTTCCGTCACAGATATTTGGGCGCTGTAAACACTCTCTTCCACAACATTGGAGACAAACATTTTCCGTCACAGATATTTGGGCGCTGTAAACACTCTCTTCCACAACATTGAAGACAAACATTTACCGTCACAGATATTTGGGCGCTGTAAACACTCTCTTCCACAACATTGAAGACAAACATTTACCGTCACAGATATTTGGGCGCTGTAAACACTCTCTTCCACAACATTGAAGACAAACATTTACCGTCACAGATATTTGGGCGCTGTAAACACTCTCTTCCACAACATTGGAGACAAACATTTACCGTCACAGATATTTGGGCGCTGTAAACACTCTCTTCCACAACATTGGAGACAAACATTTACCGTCACAGATATTTGGGCGCTGTAAACACTCTCTTCCACAACATTGAAGACAAACATTTACCGTCACAGATATTTGGGCGCTGTAAACACTCTCTTCCACAACATTGGAGACAAACATTTACCGTCACAGATATTTGGGCGCTGTAAACACTCTCTTCCACAACATTGAAGACAAACATTTACCGTCACACAATATTTCTGTAGGAGGAAAATTTCTTACTAAAGGAGAAGATAAATCCGTCTTATAATCTATATTTAGCGAGCCCCCATCCAACCATTTTCTTCTCGAACATATGTTTATCAATATGTGTAAAAAGGTCAATAAATTTAACAATAAATTTATTAAATCAACAATCAAATATACATATAACAATTACAAGGGAAAAGATTACTTGACATTAATATTTCCATGAAACCACGTTTGAATAATTTTAATAATTATAAGTCTTATATGGTAATACATAATTCAACAGATCAGTGTCAATACAAATTAAAGGATAGTTCTTTTCAGAGAACAGAAATGGAGTTATTTGAAATAAGTGCTAATAGCTTGTACATAACCTGGTTTAAACACAGTCTCAATAGTCTTTTGTGAACTTTTGTAACAAAGCCACAAGTTCATTGTTCATGTTAATAAATCAGTTCCACATGTTTCTCTCAAATATTTGTAGAACATTGATGCTGCTATTTGAGAATTTCTGTCATCATTGGATTGACACCACAGATGAAGTCTCATTGTCATTGATTATGCTGCATGATACCATGAGGCTATTGAGCTTAGCTCCATTAGTACTATATCAGTAGCGAATGCACTATTCACAATTCTTTTTGCATGGGGTATCCCAGAAGAAATCTTTTCTGATAGGATTCCGAGACTGAAAGTTCCCAGCCGACCATTAACAGAAAACACTGTTATTAAACAGTCAATTATATTATTAATCACTGTTTACTACTGTTATTAAACACGACTGCTATTGTTAGTAAATAATAATAGTACTACTACTTCATATTATAATAATAACGATGACTGAATTCCTTTACCTTTAAATCATGCTTGTGATTGACAAATCAATCAAGCAATCACTTCAATCAAGCCACCCACTTACCCGCCCGCCAGTCCGTCTGTCTGTCTCACGCACAAATCTAACTAGAGAGATAGAGAGACAGATAGAACTGTGTGTCGTTAGAGTTGAACTACAGTGAAGTAGACTTTAAAAGCTCTAGTCTAAGAAATCCAGACCTAAACCAAAAAGTTCAAAAGTTACCGTGAGGTGTTGTAAGGATTTGGGCCGTATTTCGGTGACCTATACACGTGTAAATTTGAATGAGACAATATTAATTTTATTCCCCTTGCACATGAACACTGACTTTCATCATATTCAACTCTTCTTACAGAGGCATACCTCGTGCCAGGGGACGAAATCCGCTGAAGCCGCAAAACCTTTACCATCCTAATTAAACCTTTACCATCCTAATTAAACCTTTACCATCCTAATTAATCCTTTACCATCCTAATTAATCCTTTACCATCCTAATTAATCACCCACCCATCCTTGCTCGTCAGCTCCTAATGCTCTCCCTTTTTTATATCGCAGCCACAATAATTTTTTTCTTTCACTGCTTATCATATAAAAGAAAATATTTAAATTGCAAATAACACGCCTTAATTGTTGTATTCTCCACTTTTGTGTCGGATTGGCTAGGCGCTTAAGCCAGTCGTCCGAGATTTACAATTGCTAACTATTAGCTTCAGTAGCTTGGTTTCCTTTACTGTATAACGTTTCCACCAGTCTTTACAAGATCATCTTAATAATATTACAAAAAAAATTTAGCGCGTGTTTCAAGCTGTCGGTATTACTTCTACGAAATGAATGTTACGACCAATTCAGACACAAGAAATCACGTATCTAGGCCCCACTAAACATTATTCTGCATACAATAAATTTAATATATTCTTTTTATTAAAGTAGTGCTTTTACGTATTGCATAGTCTAAAATTACAGGTGATTCTGGAATCTCTGAACAATAGCAAAAACAAAGAAGCATGTTGCCAGTCTTTCAAACTATAGTTTTGAGCTACGAATAACTCTGTCAGCAACACAAACGGTTTGTCCGTTAGTCTGTTTCGCAGTCTGCTCACCGGAATAAGTGCGGGAAATTAGAGAATGCCCCTGACCTACGCCTCTCGAAGTGCTTTGCAGACAGACTGACGGACATACAAGCAAATAGAGCAATTGGTCCAAATCCTATTAGAGTTATGGCCCTTTGCTTACTTTCCATGATTTAGAACAATAAATGTACGACTCGCGCAAAGACGGACAAATACACAGCTTTGCGAACACGCTTGAAGTCGTAATCCTTGTACTACGAAAAGCACTTCTTGGGCTTCCTGCCTTCTCAGGAAAGGGCAGGCAACTGTGTTTGCTGACTACACTGTAAGCTCTTGTAAATGAATATAATAGGGAATGGGCTTGCTTTTTTTGGTGTTGCTGTTGTAAACTTAAAACAAACGGCTCACAGTATAGTCTCTCAATTTTACGTAAACAAATCCGTTTGGTCAGTTGCAATTCTGGTAGAATAAACCCGTGATTCTTTTTCAATAACAGTAGGGAAAGAAAAGAAAGTAATATTTTATTATTTTAATTTTACAATATTTTGTTAGCAAACGTTGTTGGTATTTTTGTAGGCTTTATAAATTAAACAAAAAATATTTCACACCGTTAAAGTCAAAAGCAGAGCTATAATTATAATTTGCAGTGACCAACATTATATAAGTATTGACAGTAAATTGAGTAATTTAACACGGGCCATAAACTTTGACAGTTATCTTATTAGGATTTTAGAAAATAATCGATTATATTGTTTCTCTGTTCTGAGCGTTAGTACCTGAACTGTAATATTTTCATATATTAAACGGGTAAATGCATTCTGGTACTTGTACTAGAACTTATCAAACAAAGGAAGTCGTCAGTCATGCAAAGGCACTAGCTGATTTATCATGTCAGTTAATAAGTCCTTCTACTTTTGCCCAATACATAACTCCAATTCCAGTAACAGAGGACCTTTTCCTAAAATGTGCCTTTACTTTGGACAAGTAACACCTGGGAAGGGAGGTAATTCGACATTACATTTCCAGGATTTGACTTAGTGACTCCAGACCGCAAAGATGAAGACCCTGTCGAGGGTGATTGTTATTAATAATTTGAAAGAATGATTAGTAATGCATGTGAATGAATATTTATAAAAATAAAAACATCATTACATATATAAACAATTAATACCCTTTCACACATTTATTTTTGGACAAGTCGTTAAAAGTAATGGAAAGTTTTTCATCTGCCTATTGATAGGTCTAGAATGTTAACAGCAGTCGATTAATTTCTTAAAGTTTTATTGACAATGCTAATAGTAATGGACTAATTTCACATCTGTTTATTGACAGGTCTTTAAGGTTAACAGCAGTTAACTATACTTTCTCTTGTGTTTATTGACAAATTTAGAATGCCTTAAAAAATGGATTTGAGTTTTCCCTTATTTTTAATTGATATGTAATGATGATTTTTTCCCCTTCCATTAAAACAGTTTACTAGCTTCTCCTCTGATTAAAAGCACGTTAAAGGGAATTAACTTGTTTTAATCTGCCTACTGACAGATCTAGAATTTGAAAGTGATAAACGTTATCGTCCATGTTTATGGGCAAGCCTAGAATGTTAACATCCATAAACCAGTATTTGTGTTTATGCGAAATTTAGAACGTTACATTATCTGCTGATTGGCAGATCAAGAATGTTAAAATTAATGGACTATTTTTTCTTTTCTACTTACTAACTGATCACAACCGTTAACATTTATGGACTAGATTCTCCTCTGTTTATTGACAGGTTACAATGTTGCAAATAATAGACCAACTTCATGTCTGTGAATTGATTGTTGTACGACTTCTCAAAGCAAACTTCTGGCGACATTTCTTGCTGTCATGATGAAAGGCACAGTCCATCAAGAGAGATCCCTCTAAGGAAAAAAATACTTAAAATAAACAGCTAAACAAATAAAATGCATACGTTTATAGGGTTGTCATTAATTACTAGTCAAAGCCGCGTAAGAAAAAAGAAACTGAAAGATACCAGCAAGCCAAACCATCCAGGCAGTGAAGCAATTCTGTCACATTCGCACTTTGTACGGTTGTCGAAGGTCATGGCAGATGTATCAGGAATATAAGAACATCTCGCTGAGGTCTGCAGTTATTTTTCAGAAGGTCAAGTATATTCGATATTTCAAAAATAAAAATAAAAAAGAACTTGTACAAACACTAAATTACTTATGGTTTTAAAAAACCCACTTAGAACATACTAAATATTTATTTTGAAGTTTCATATTTTGGAATTTAGTATACCTAGGATTACTTTCAAAATACTAAAACAATATTGCTGCTAAATCATTGAAAGGTTGTTACTATAGAGGTTGTTACTAATACTATCATCATCATCATCATCATCATCATCATCATCACCACCACCACCACCACCATCTTTATCATTATCGCCGCCACCGTCATCATCATCGTCGCCATCATCATCATCAGCATCTATGCCTTTGTTATACAAATAATTGTATTCTATCGCTGCTCGCACTATTCAATCTCGTTTCAGTTTAGATATGTTGGTCATCTTAGATGAGTTTAGATATGTTGTTCATCTTAGATGAGTTTAGATATGTTGGTCATCTTAGATGAGTTTAGATATGTTGGTCATCTTAGATGAGTTTAGATATGTTGGTTATCTTAGAAGAGCTTAGATATGTTGGTCATCTTAGATGAGTTTAGTTTACTGTCTTATTTGTTGTATCCAACACGTGTTTTTAATTTACAATCGTGTAACTGGAACCAATAATTATATAATTACTGTTAGGCAATTTAAAGTAAATTTATTTAAACATTTTTTAGCCTTTGTGAGGGGAGGGGGGTACGAGTATATGTTTTTTGTTTGGAGGGTTGGAAGGGGTGTTGGTACATGTACCACAATGGCGTCAGGCAGACGCGCTATCATCTGGCCTGGATTTGTTGCGTTATGAAGCTGGAACTTAGAATTTTGGAGAAGAATGTTCATGAAAGAGCGCCGACCAATCTTTTACTTTAGCTAATAAGTGTTCCTGTTTGAGGAAGCTGCTTTCCAATTGTATAGCGACCTAAAGTCGCCGCTCTCGTTCCCACCCCTCACCCCCACCATTTCCCAGTCTGCTCCTTTCTCATAGCTTTTCGAACCAACAGCCCGGAAGAGACGCACATATAGAGAAGGCCAAAACAGAAAAGTGACACGCAAATGCTAAATGCAACATTTATAAATACATGGTTACATTTTAGATTAAGTCAACATTAATGAAAGGGAAGAGAGTGGAAGACGATAAAGAAAACGGGAATTTGACTTTAAAACCCTGTGTGGAAACAAAGAATTAATAAAAATAAAATGACCACAATTTATTTGCTCATTAAACAGGACAACAACAAAAGCAACAACAGTTCTAAACTTCTAAACGAACACGATTTAAATAACCTAGAATGACGTCAGAACTTTAGATGACATAGCCGCATACACACACACACACACACACACACACACACACACACACACACACACACACAACCACACGCGCGCACGCGAGACTATCAAAATTACAACTGACCTGCTGCGACAGCAAAAGGTTTCTCTGAGATGGACACAAGAGTCGCTGTGACGCTCTCAGTTGGCGTTCAGTGTACTGGAAAGCAAATTAGAGGTAAGTCGTAAGATCACTCACACCCGCGATTATCGGATGACATGTGAACAGAAGCAACTGTTTAAATTTAAAAGAAAAATTAAAGTAAGATTACTAGCAAAGAATCTTGTCAACTTTAAGGTTTAGTGCATTAAGGTCGTGTGCGATGAAATTGGCTCTCTAGAATACAATGACAACTGGTGTCGACAAGCCTGGGTTGTTAGAAGTAAGCATATTTCCTTCCATCATGTGTGTGTGTGTGTGTGTGTGTGTGTGTGTGTGTGTGTGTGTGTGTGTGTGTGTGTGTGTGTGTTTAGTTCAGTTTAAATAATGTTTGAAAGTGCTTTCCACCAAAATAATATTTTATATTTTATGAAACTTTGTGCGCCCAAATAAATTTTTTAAAATGTGACAGATAGATAGATAGATTAAAAAAGAGAGAAGAGATTGAAAGATTCATTGTCGCCATTTATCTTCATTTCAAACAACTGTCAAGTAAAACTCTTCTTCTCTCGCCCTCAGAATTTGACACGAAAATCTATTTTCTGTTCTTGATCTTCAAGACCGCCAACTTCTAGCCTTGAACCAATTAGAGGTCACTAAAATACAGGGTCAACATCGAACTACCGGCACACACGGGCCCCACGCTTCCATCACAAGGTATCGTCGGGCCGGTCGGCCTCTCTGTTCCGATTAAGAAAACACAGCCCCCCGTATTAAATGTCTCTCCAACCTTACGGCTGCTTTAACAGTTTATGCAGCGGGTCAACGGCCAACACTACAAACGGATGGTTGGAACACCAGGCAAACTTGAACTGCCGCATCGACATTAACTAGCACAAGACCCTTGGAGGCCTTTTCCTTGGTGTTAAATCGTTGTTAATCTAAAGCTTTAACATTTATTTTAATACCATTTCCTGAGTGAGAAAAAATAGTTCTTTCTTTCTTTCTTTCTTTCTTTCTTTCTTTCTTTCTTTCTTTCTTTCTTTCTTTCTTTCTTTCTTTCTTTCTTTCTTTCTTTCTTTCTTCCTTCCTTCCTTCCTTCCTTCCTTCCTTCTTTCTTTCGTTCTTTTGTTGTTGACAGAAGTAGAACTGTTATAACTTATCTTCAAAAATGTCGACAATTATTCTAGAGGTTTCTTTTGTGGTTTTCCTTAATCTCAATACGAAACTATAAGTAAATACTTGTCTATCTATCTATCTATCTATCTATCTATCTATCTATCTATCTATCTATCTATCTATCTATCTATCTATCTATCTATCTATCTATCTATCTATCTATCTATCTATCTATCTATCTATCTATGTGTCTGCCTGTCTACCTACCTATCTATCTATCTAGCTAGCTAGCTATTATGCTCTTTTTTCTATCCTTACGATGCTCTAAGATCTTGCAAGCAACATTTTGAACAAATAATAATAATAATAATAATAATAAATCATGAAGATCTCAAATGATTCCAAATGTAGACTCTGCAAATCCATGGATGAGACAACAGAACACATATTATCTGGATGTCAGGTTCTGGCTGGACCAGAATACACCAAACGACACAACAAAGTAGCAAAACACATAAATAGAAATCTGTGTGAGAACTATGGCATAAAAACCCCAGAAAGAACATGGATGCACCAACCAGAAGCAGTCACCGAAACAGAAGAAGTCAAAATACTGTGGGACTTCGAGATAAGCACAGATCGGGTGATTCCTGCACGAAGACCAGGCATTGTAGTTCTCAATAAGTCCAACAGAACAGCAACAATCATTGATGTCGCTGTTCCAAGTGATAGAAACATAAAAACAAAAGAAAGAGGAAAATAGAAAAATACCAAGATCTCAGATTAGAAATTCAGAGAATGTGGAATGTAAAAGCAGAAGTGATACCTATAGTGATAGGAGCCTTGGGGAACATAACATCTGAATTGGAAGGCTACCTGAATAAACTCCCTGGAAACCACAGACTTGCTCCACTACTCAAAGCAGTGCTCCTCGGAAGTGCCCACATCCTCCGTAAAACCTTGGATCTTCCAGAATCTTGGTAAGATTCCGAGAGATTGGATCACAGCCGACAGTCAAACATAAGTCGTGGAAAGAGGCTGAATAATAATAATAATATTAATAATAATAATATCAGTTTACACAGTTGTGTTGCTGTAGCCCGTGGACATTAAAGGGACAATACTCGCAAATGATTCGTTTTGTTCAAGCAGAGCGAAACCTGCTTGTACACAACTACCTGTCCACTCAGCAACGCGACAATCTTTACGTTTCCTCAACACGTCAAAACGCCACCCTACAAACTGTACCCGACGCTTGACATTTGGAAATCCGCGATCCTCTTTATAATGCCGGGTACACAGAATGCGAGATAGAAATAATTTCTCTTTCATCGAAGACTCTTAATAAACGAGCGTTCATCCTCGCGCTGTCCCCAGTCATTGGAAGTTGTTTATGTTGTGCCCGGTTGCTGATTGCTTAGTAGGTTCACGACAATGTTCAGGTAGAAAGCTGAGCTTCACAGGGCTTTTACTGTATGATTTATACAGGGTAGGCTCTGTACTCAATGCTCGTTTTCTTAACTTGTGTTTTGGGGCTTTGGGAACTGTTTAGGTTCCCTCAGCACTACGATCAATCGTCTTCGTTTCAGGTGGAGATGACAAACCAGTAAAATATTTTTTTTATTGAGGTTATCCTCAACGGGAGGTTTATCTCATACATTTAACCTTTTCGTTTAATAGCCCAGCCCTTGAAATATATATATATAACCCCCTATCTGCTAGATATAATTTGAGCATTGCTTATGAAAACATTTTATTTTAATACTCATTTAAACTATTTAAACAGCGGTCCCTCCAAGACTGCTATTGAATCAAAACAGAAAACTGTAGCATCATGCGAAAATAAAGCAATGAGAATTATAGTAAATAAACGTAATCTCAATAGCTTAAAAAATGTGTCGATTAAATGATAAATACAGATTTAATTATTACCTTAGAGGCTTAGACTAACAAAAATAATCTGTTTATTTGAGGTGGTGGTGGTGGTGGTCGTCATTAAATGCATACTCAGCCTTAATCGCATTCTGTTCGCACCGTTTTCATGCTTTGTTTCAATTTCTATTTTGTTTGTCGAGATTTTGTTTGCCTAGTCTGGTTTTCATATATAGACATTTTTTCTTTTCTTTTTAAGAAGCAATTGCTAATTACTGAAGACATTTTAATTAAAGAAATCTAAGGTACTTACAGATAGCTTTCTGCACTAGAGAAACGCTGCCGACTATGTAAATAAAGCAAAAACACGCTGCAACAGCATTTCTGATTGGCTGAGATAAGCTGTGAGCTCGTTGGCGGAACTCAACTTGTCCAAGTTTGGCGTGAACGTGAAAACGGTATGTGCGGATTCCAACGCTTTGTGAGTATGCAAACGTGTATGGAAGACCAAATTTTATGCGAGGGATCACTGTGTAACAGAAACAAAGAAAGATAATGACTTACCGCTATGTGTCTGCACGTTTTCCTTACCAGATTTACTATTGTTTACAAAATCATTAAAAGAGCGGGCTTTAATTGTCACAATGCGCCCCTAAGTCATTCAAGCGTCTTTATACGGTTCGCTGCTCATTTCTATCCCGGGCATTCGACACTGTGTTCAGTGTATAGGAGATATAAATTGAAAAAAAATCTTTAAACATACACACATACAAGGAAATAAATAACGCACACATGCAATACACAAACAAACAAATACATGCACAAAATAAATACTTATCCCTTCCCGGTACTCTTACAAAATTTATTTGTCAGGACTTTTTGAAAACTAATACAAAAATCATTTAGAGGCTGCAATTCGTTTTAAAGTGTGCTGGAAAGTGTGTCTGCGAATGATCCAATCCTTTGATATATGCAAGCGTATTTGTGCACGTGACTAGAAATGACATTTCAAGTAAAATACTAAATAATTTAGAGGGTTTTTGCAGAATAGACGTCACCCGTACGCTGACGTAAGACTGACCGTACTCCTGTCTGGGTCAATTAGTAATTTGTTACGTACTCCTGTGTGGGTCAATTAGTAATTTATTACGTACTCTTGTGTGGGTCAATTAGTAATTTATTACGTACTCCTGTGTGGGTCAATTCCCAGCTCGACCAATCAGTGAAGAGCGATGTACTGCCTTGATTTTTAGTATTAATTAAGAGCTCAATTCACTGTCAGAATAGCTTTTAGAAAATAAAACCAACGAACAGCGACGTACAACTTTTAAAAACAAAAGTATTCTCTCTGGCTCAGGACCTGTAAATAGCACAGTGAATTAAAAGTGGGGTTGAATGTTTGCTATTTTATTCCGAGGATATCCGATGATATTTCGTGATTTCGTCGTCTTTGTATTGGCAACTTGTTTACTAACAGAGTCAAAGAGTATCGTCCTCGGGGAGACCCCGAGTGCTTGCTACCCGGTCTACTCGAATCTACTCGACAACCTCACACGTCCAGCTGGTATTTTCCTCCGTTGCTGGATGAAAAGTTCAGAATTCACCCACCCTTCCTTGTCAGGGTGCAAACATTTACCTCTTCTTCAATAGGTACTGTTGGCCGTGGGTTCTTTGGAGCGCGTGTTGACTCGCGCCAGGCTTTACCAACCTGCATACCCGAGAACAGGGTGCACCCGTCATTTGGACATGTCATACGTTGAGTACACTGAAAGTCCGGAATATTTCTGTCTCATTTTAACTGTGATAATCGCTAAGTCCCCGTCCCTCTCTCTGTCCCTCTTGTGTCTCTGTGTTTGTCCTTGTCCTTTTGTGTCTGCCTGCCTCTGTCCCTCTATGTCTGTCCCTGTCCATCTGTATCTGCCTGTGTCTGTCTCTCCCTGTCTGTCTGCCCCTGTCCCTCTGTTTCTGTATCTCCTTGTCCCTCTGTGTCTATCTGCCCCTGTCCCTCTGGATCTGTCTGTGTCTCTCCCTGTCACTCTGTCTTTCAGCCCCTGTCCCTCTGTATTTGTGTATCTCTGTCCCCTTGTGTCTGTCTGTCACTCTCCCTCTGTGTCTGTCTGTCACTCTCCCTCTGTGTCTGTCTGTCACTCTCCCTTTGTGTCTGTCTGTCACTCTCCCTTTGTGTCTGTCTGTCACTCTCCCTCTGTGTCTGTCTGTCACTCTCCCTTTGTGTCTGTCTGTCACTCTCCCTTTGTGTCTGTCTGTCACTCTCCCTCTGTGTCTGTCTGTCACTCTCCCTCTGTGTCTGTCTGTCTCGAGAGAATAAGTTTGCAATATTTCAGTGGAGTTTGTTATTTATTGTTTCATATAGTTCTATAAAATTGCGACTGCTGCAAAAGATTTCTCATATTATAACATTAACTAACTGAATAAAGTATCAAAGATGCCACGCTAATTTCAGTCATCTTAAATCGAGAAAAAATATTTCATTGTACTATATTAATGGTCATACTTCACACGACATAAATAGGAAGTGAATGTGACGTATTGCAAAAAGAAGTGTTTCGATGATTTACAGAGTTGATTTTGGTATCAGTTCGTGTGCGTGTCATTCATAGGCGAGACATTTCTTAAATGTCTTGATCTAGCTAATGTTGGCCAATATGTTGTATATTCTGTCAGTCCTAGTAGTCAGTAAGCAAGCTTTACTTTGAGCAATATGTTATCCCTTCTGTCTGTCAAACTGGTCATTAAGCCAGTTTACTACTTCATGTCCGGTCATAATGAGTAGTTTCTTCATCGATAAAGTCCTGCCTTTCCTGACCGAATTCACTAACTTGACTGACAGAAACTTGCTATTGGCTAGACTTGATACGAAAACAGCAAGATGGCTCATTTTGTGAAGACTCAGCAAGCACCGTCTGACATGAGAGCATTTGTCAAAATTGTTCGGTAATTTGTTTTGTTTAAAATTTTGTCTTTGTTGTCGTGATTGAAGAACGGATCTTAATGCTGAAAGAAAACACCCGAGAGTACTTCTTCCTTCAACCTCTCCCTTACCTTAAACCTACCAGTCACTACTTAATCTTGAAGAAAGCAAGACAAACGATTTTGTCTGATGTAAAGGGAAATGCGCAAAGACAATTTATTTCATTATAGATGAGTGGGTTCTTTTCGTACGACCCTCGCTGAAGTGTTAACAGAAGAAAATAATAACGCATTGCTGTTGGACGACCCATGCCTCTTGTCGTTAAAACGAGAAGTGACGCATACAAACGGTAGATAAACTAGAGGGTACTTATCGCCCACCCGGCTGTTATTTCGAGCAACGCGCTGCAACTAAATGTCAGAGTCTCTGCATGGGATTCCATTTAAACTGTCATCTTGACAGTAGCTTAGGCGTCGTCATTTTGACAGTACCTTAGGCGTCGTCATTTTGACAGTACCTTAGGTGTCGGTATTTTGACAGTACCTTAGGTGTCGTCATTTTGACAGTACCTTAGGTGTCGGTATTTTGACAGTACCTTAGGTGTCGTCATTTTGACAGTACCTTAGGTGTCGCTATTTTGACAGTAGCTTAGGTGTCGTCATTTTGACAGCTTAGGTGTCGTCATTTTGACGGTTTAGGTGTCGTCATTTTGACAGTAGATTTGGTTTCGTCATCTTGACAGTAGCATAGGTTACACCATCTTGACAATAACTTAGCTGCCGTCATCCTGACATTAGTTTAGGATGTCGTCATCTCGACAGTAGCTCAGATGGCGTCATCTTGACAGTAGCTAGATTACGCCATTTGACACTAACTTAGATGTCTTCATCTTGACAGTAGTTTAGGATGTCGTCATCTCGAGAGTAGCTTAGATGAAATCATCTTGACAGTAGCTAGATTACACCATCTTGACACTAACTTAGGTGTCTTCATCTTTACGGTAGCTTATTTACGGTACTGTCATTTTGACAGTAGCTTAGGTTACACCTTCTTGACAGTAGTTCAGGATGACGTCATCTTGAGAGTGGCTTAACGACGTCACCTTGATAGTAGCTTGATTACGCCATCTTGACACTAATTTAGGTGTCTTCATCTTGACAGTAGACTAGGTGTTATCTTGACAGTAACTAAGATGAGCCATCTTAACTGTAGTTTCGGTGACGCCATTTTGACAGTAGCTTAGGAGACGCCGTCTTGACAGTAGCTTAGGTGACGCTATCTTGACAGTAGCTTAGATTACATCCTCTTGAGAGTACTTAGGCTACTCCACCTGGAGAGTAGCTAAGGTGTCGTTATTCTTGACTTTAAACATAATTTATCACTTTCTTTTACAGAAGTTTCCAAATCGACATCTTTGCGACGTTTACAAAATGTAAACATATAATGTTAACAGTGGCTAGGTGTCATCATTCTTGACGTTAAACATATAATTATATTTTTTATAGAAGTTTCGATTTCGACGTCTTTGCTAAAACACCATGTTTACATTAAACATAGGGCACATTATTATACTAATTTAGGTATTGCATCTTTTATAAGTAAAAATGTAACTCAACTTTGAAGTAGTTTAGATTTTACCATGTTTACATTAAACAAATCACTCAACTTTAGTGCTAGATATCGAATCATTTACAGTAAACATATAACTCATTTTTATTTTAATATAGATTTCGCCATCTTTACATTAAACAAATAAGATATCCGTACAATAATTTTTAATATAGAATCCTTTGCGGGTAAACATGTAACTCATTTTGTTGTGGTATAGATATAGAAAATCCTTTGCAGTAAACATGTAACTCATTTTGTTGTGGTATAGATATAGAAAATCCTTTGCAGTAAACATGTAACTCATTTTATTGTGGTATAGATATAGAAAATCCTTTGTAGTAAACATATAGCTCATTTTATTGTGGTATAGATATAGAAAATCCTTTGCAGTAAACATGTAACTCATTTTATTGTGGTATAGATATAGAAAATCCTTTGCAGTAAACATGTAACTCATTTTATTGTGGTATAGATATCGACATCTTCGCAGCAATTTATGGAACATCATATAAACTATACTCAGTTATAGCATCCTTACATTAAATATATAACTTATCTTTGCAGCAGTTTAAATCAGGCCATTTGTGCAATTGTTGAAATATCATAATTACATTAAGTACATATAATTAATTTGTACAAGTTGAGATATTGTAACATATACAGTGGCTATGGTGTAGTGTGTTATCGTTATCTTTGGATATTAACACCTATATACACGAGAGAGGGAGAGGGAGAAAGGGGGAGATGCAGGAGGAGAGTTTAAATTGGCTCTGAAAATTGTAGTGAGTTGGCGAATTTAGAACAATTTTTCATAAAACGTCTGAACAGCATGAAATCAGCGAACGTTAAAATGAACATTAGAACAAGAAAGAAAAAAGCACAATGATAAATATTCACAAAGTTTAACAATTTTCACTTCCTTACTAATTTTAAACCCATTTCCGGTTGTACAAGAAGTTATAAGTATCGTCAGTGTGAAAACGCCTTAATAGTTTCACGGGAGTATCCTACGATTTCCAAGTGTGGGTAGGCCTAGATAATTATAAAAAATCACCTGATGACAATAAAACATGTGATCTTCAACAGCTTTTCTTCCTTTGTACTGAAATTAAAAATAATTTTAATGCACGTTTTCTCCCCACTCGAGGGCGTTTTTTGAAGTAGAGGTGTAATCCACCCGCAACACAAACCTTAGAAACACCGCTGTTGCTCGAAATATCATGAAGTGTTTTCTAAGGGTCTAAAATTGTGTTAGCCTTACAGCATTCCACCTGTCATGTGACCGCTGCACCTTGTTTGTTCGCATAATTTGGGCATGTGCACGCGCGTGTACATGCGTTGTGTGTGCATGTGTGTGCGTGTGAGTTTGTTGATATCGAGTAGTCGACGGTTGAAGCTCAAGTCCCAGTGTTTAAAACTTCACACACGCACGCATACATAACACACATGCGCGAGCGCGCACGCAAGCATAAAGTACATAGCATAAATATGTGAACCTGTTGTAATGGCGCGAATGGCTGAGTTCATCTCCAGTTTTTGTGTGACTGGCGTGGGCAGATCAGAGCGGATCCGATTGGGTGGCACATACTGAATTGTGTACCAAAGAAATGGACCACGTGATATTAACGAGTAATCGAAACGAGTGCATATTTAACTGGAATTTTTCTGAAATTATCGCCCCTGGCGTGCCAGCAGTTTGGTGTTTGTTAGTTGGCAAGAATGAATTACTCAGTGTCAAGATAAATAGATTTGTCTTCGCGCGTCGATTATGCATATACATGCAGACACGCAGGCACAAAACACTCACACATAAACACACACGCACACACACATAAACACACACGCACACACACATACACACACATACACACACAACACAACACACACACACACACACACACACACACACACACACACACACACACACGTATATAAGTTCAGTTATTATATGCTTTCGAGCAGTATCCACATATATTAATCCACACACTAACGCATACATACACGCACACATACATAAGTGAAGTTATTACACACTTTCGAAAAATATGTTTACACATTTTTGCACCCACCCACACACGCACGTATACTCACACGTCTCTTTTTTTTTTGTAGACAGTAAAATACACACACAGACGTATTATAGTTTGGGGCAAGAGAAATGGAATGTTTCAGTTTGTTTAACTGCTATCATTTTACAAAGATGAGTTATCTTAACCTTTACTTTACTAAAGCGTATCCTTGCTATCAAATAAAATAAATTAGTTTGAATAATTTATTTTTTTTATAGCTTTCTAAATTGAATATAAAAAGGATGTTTTTATATATAAGAGAGGAGAGCTAGTGAAAAAAAATATTATGTGCGCTTATTAAATATTGATTTGCGAGCATACTGCAGTTTATTTGGGTATATTTGTTTTGGAAAGAGGTATTTAATGTTTTGTATAAATTAACTGGAAGTGTTTTCTGAATGCCTACTCCTTACAAATTTTGTTTGCATATTTGAAGATGAATATGTAGGTAGTCCTAATTCCAGTTATGCAGATAATGACGGGGGCAGTATGTTTGATGACATTTGGTAAACGTGGAATGTGCATAACTGTCAAACACATGCAATCGTGAGTGAGTGCACAAACATTAGGCCGGAATTTTGCAGTACGGCATGGCAGCTGGGGTAGAGTGCAGGGTATTTGTATCAAGATCTGAAGGCGAGAGCACCAGTGGTTGGTCAACGATTTATTTGAATTGGCAAGTGGTATCAAGACCACTTTAAGAAGGTCTGTACACTTTAACCCTTCCAATTTCAAAAACACATTCCTTATAATTCTTTGCTGTCCAATGTTTGCAATTATTGAATAATTATTTATTACAAATTTTAATGAGTATATGAATAATATCAACTGATTCCAAAACCTGGCAGCTTACATTTCGTGGTAGAGGAATGAAAACTCCTTGGAATGAAGCGTCACTAATTACAAGAAAGCACAGAATGATTACGACAGTGTGCAGAACAGATTAAAGATTTGCCTTGTAAAAAAATTCAAAGTCAGACGACATAACACTAAAGGTAAAATACCAATCCATTAGTGCAATAATACATTGATATTCAAAGAATACGACAAAGCTCAGGAGTGGTTTTGATACACTCACGGGTGCAACGTGTGTGGACGGGGTGATTGAAACAATAAGTGTTTGGTGTCGTGGATCAACACTCACTGTTTTTTTGTAACTCGCAATTCACGCACGAGTAGAGTCACAAAATCGACGATATTGGCTACACACCTGACAAGGCTCCTAGATAGACAGGTGCACAAGTGCAGTCAAGCACTCCTTTCCTAGATAGGTGCACAAGTGAACTCAAGCACTCCTCTCTTAGACAGGTGTACACAAATGAAGGAGTGAAGAGAGCTTATTGATGATGTGATGATTTCAACAAAAACATGTTAGGACACACTCACATACACACGCGCGCGTACGTCTACTGCTGCACAACATACACACACACATACACATACACACACACACACACACACACACACACACACACACACACACACACACATGCGCACGCGTAGTCTACTGCTGCACCCAACAATGTCAGGCACATCCTGAGATATGTGGGCCATGAATGACCCATATAGATTCTAAAAATAATCATTGAACTATACATGGTATGTAAGCACATTTCTTCTTATTTTATTTCTACTTTCAAATATATTTTACTATTGATACTTAGACTACTCGTGTTGGCGTGGCTTACTTACATGTTATGTGTTGTAGTCTGTCACCTATAATTAATTAATATACCTGGCTGCACGTATCAGGGGGGGCTCGGAGCTATACTCTCGACTATCACTCTTCTTTTCTATATTACCTATTTTCACTCACTCACTCTCTCACTCACTCACTCTCTCACTCACTCACTCTCACCCACTCACTAGGTCAGTAGGTTTCCTCTCAGAATGATGCATGAAGCCGAAAAAAAAGACTCATTAGGTCACTGAAGACAAATCGAAAAACCACTCCCCCTCCCCCCATGGAAATAATCAACGTAAGTTCCTAGATCTAAATTATCTGATTGACGCTGTTTAGCTGCAGAAGTTTGCTTGCAGACAATTAAAGGACAACAGGACAAACCAACTCGATACAGCTGTGGAAAAATTAAGTGCGAAGACATAAAAACGGATTCTGACAAGAACCGGTAACTGTCATTTGACTCTGCACTGATTAGTCATACTACAGCTTCAACTGCTCCAGCTCTTTTTCAAATTTTATTTTAAAAATTACCAATGCTCATTTCGCTCTTCCATGTCGTCTGCTTTAATTTATAATATTAGAGTGATTAGACCATAAACACGTTGAAGTGATGCTAGAGCAGCAGTAATGATCGCAGGAATCCTGCAAGTTAAAATGCCAGGGACGCAGTCGTGGACAGCGTCAGGGAAATCCATACGCCTTAACTAACTACGTCCATCGTCAAGCTTGCGTTTAAGTATTTCCGTTTCCAAACACGTGTTTTGTACGCACGTTTGCGAGTCCGTGTGTACTAGAAATTGGAAAAGGAGCTGTGGAATGTCACGGTGGGAGAGAAAACCCACACACACTTCAGAAATAAACAAAACAACTGGTGACGTGACAAGAAAAGGTGAAGAAAAGTTTGACCCGTCTGGGATTTCTGGATGAAAGCTATCTGACGGATTATCAAAGAGAGGGCTTCACGCCGACTGTTAACCGTCGTCGCAGCTTTCTATAATTGGCTTTTGTTGGCCAATTCAATGGCCCACTCCGTTGTTAGGCGATACCGTGACGTATATTATGACAAATGATTGAGACGCAAAATACAAACTCTTAAGACTCCGGGGAGTTCTGATTAGAGACTTGGAGCTGCCGAGCTCTGTGGCGTGAGAAAAACTCAATGTGGAATGATAATAACTATTGCTGGGCGAACGTACATCTGCGCAAGCGCGCCTCGCCCGTCCCCCAACCAATCAGTGAAGAGTTGACTCCATTTCCTTACCACCTGCACGTATACTCATCTCAAGAAATCGATTACCTCACTACGACCACCACCACCTTTTTATCTTAAATCGCTGCGACGGCACTTTGCCGCGGTAGCAGTGGGGAAATATAATTAAATGAATGATATAAATAACAAAAAAAATTGATAATACTTCTTGCACATTTTTTTCTAAATATATAATTTATTCAAAATTATAAAATTATAATTTTACGGTATCAATTATGGTGTTTAGATTACAAAACATAAATATTAAAATTCAAAATATAAATGAGTGAGTTCTTACACTTCTTTTTCCAAATACTGAGATGAAGGCGATAAACGGAGGAAAAAGTATTATAAAGAAAACAATAATGTTCATTGAGATGAGACAATAAGGGAGTCAAATCAGTTTATTTCTAAACTTTGACATAGATGACAGATTACAGATTGGGTAATAGTTTGGGTAATAAAATCAATTTTCGTCCAGAATGAAAATTGGGCGGTTATTTTAATAAAATTATTTTAGTAAAGAATAGCCTACAGATTGTGTGATAGTTTTATAAAATCGTTTTAGTCCAGAGTATAGATTGTACAATATTTTGTAAAATCATTTTAGTCTAAGACGTATTTTTCGTAAAGGGTGTTTTTAAAATGCGATGGAAAATTTTCATTGGAAAAAAAAGGAAATTGATAGAGTAGATTTTACAGTGTTTGAACACTTATATAGCAGTGGTGTTGGAAGAGGGTCAAAACTCACATCTCTTCAGGACTGTTTTGGCTGAAACTCCACACATATTGGACACGTGTTGAAATTCTCTATACTGGCTATAAGGGATATGACACGTCACGTAGCGGATTGCTGTCAAATTGATATCAAACATCATCGGGGGGTGGGGGGGGGGAATATGCAAAGTGATCTGGAGGGCTCCTACAGAGATTGTCGTGGAAAACGGTGAAGATTAATTTCTTGCCGTAAGGTTATCTGCACTTCACTGCCACTCAGTGATTTGTGTTCTATAACATTGAGTGTATTGATAATAACTGGTATTTATAACAAAGTGTTTGTTTGGTTTGATAAAAATGTACTTTGAATGGTAAAATCGTGACGAAATCCACCACCTTTCACCTTTAACGATTCTCATGACACCGAGTCGTTTTTTTGTCACTGCTGCTGGTGTACCATTGACCACATTTCCATATTGCAACTCGACTGGTGACCAATTGGACATGCAGGTCAAACAAAATCGCAGGCACAGATGTAGTTAGTTATATAGCAGTGGGGTTTGGGTTCATTCTTAGACATGATCAAATGCCATTAGTTACCTTGGTTACCCTAAGTTTATAGCTAATATATGTGACCTATGATGCCTCTATGATCTGATGTTAAGTTGATGAGAGACAGTCAATGAAAATCATAATAACGCTGTCAGGTCTCATACTGTCTAGTCTGTTCTCTGTCAGGAGTGTACACAGAGATAGGGAACAATCATGTCTGCACAATATCCATCCAGATGTGTACACTGTCCAATCTGTTCACTTTCATGTGTGCACTCTGTCCAACTAGTTCATTGTCAGTCTTTTCACTGTCCAATCTGTTCAGTGTCATGTGTGCACTCTGTCCAGATTGTTCATTGTCAGTCTTTTCATTGTCCATCTGTTCAATGTCATGTGTGCACTGTCCAGTTTGTTCACTGACATGTGTACACTGTCCAGGTTGTTCATTAGAGCGCCCACATATCCGCTAAGTGAGAGAGACGAGTGATGTCTTATGTAAAATTATTAATAACATATATGAAGATTCTCTTCACTTGTAATTAGTTATGGATGATTAATTACTAATTATAATAATAAACATAACTAGTGTGGCATAGGCAACACACACAGTAAACATGAAAAGTAACATACACAGTAAACATGAAAAGTAACACACAACAGAAAACACATGGCGCAGTAGTTCTACAGTTACAGTTGAAACAAGAACACGTGTGAAGCAGACATCCAGTAAAGACAACAACAACAAAAGACATTAAACAAATTCTGATATTATATTTTTTTTAAATAAAGTTTCAAGAGAAATTAGTTCGAGGTCACTTTGGTCCAGGTAGCAAAATTAAGAAACATTAAAGGACTGCCGACCTTTATTATACTTTGGTTGTCATGGTTTTTTCTTATGACACTTGTCTCATTGCTGTAATAACCATGACAACCATGATTGGTGTGCTAAAGGGTTACAGCAATGAGACAAGTGTCATAAAAAAAGATTGGTGTGCTAAAGGGTTACAGCAATGAGACAAGTGTCGTAAGAAAAGATTGGTGTGCTAAAGGGTTACAGCAATGAGACAAGTGTCGTAAGAAAAGATTGGTGTGCTAAAGGGTTACAGCAATGAGACAAGTGTCATAAGAAAAGATTGGTGTGCTAAAGGGTTACAGCAATGAGACAAGTGTCATAAGAAAAGATTGGTGTGCTAAAGGGTTACAGCAATGAGACAAGTGTCATAAGAAAAGATTGGTGTGCTAAAGGGTTACAGCAATGAGACAAGTGTCATAAGAAAAGATTGGTGTGCTAAAGGGTTACAGCAATGAGACAAGTGTCATAAGAAAAGATTGGTGTGCTAAAGGGTTACAGCAATGAGACAAGTGTCATAAGAAAAGATTGGTGTGCTAAAGGGTTACAGCAATGAGACATGTGTCATAAGAAAAGATTGGTGTGCTAAAGGGTTTGCTTGAAATGAAAAGAGCGCGTAATTTTGAGGATATAAGTTGACGAGGGAGCGGTACGTTCAGGAGACGAGTATCATAATAAAAACGCGGTACGTTAAGGAGGCAAAGGTCATAAGAAGAGCGCGGTACGTTCAAAAGAAGAGTGTTATAAGAAACCTCCAACCACTCCATCTCTGCACGAAATCGGCGCAAGCCTGAAGTGCTCCCAGAAATCATAAATCGCCGGGTCAGCCATAAGAAAACTGCGGCACATTAAGGATTTGAATGTCATAAGAAGAGCGCGGTACGTTCAAGAGAAGAGTATCATAAGAAAAACGCGGTATGTTAAGGAGACGAGTGTCAAAAGAAGAATGTCCAGGAGACAAGTGCCAAGAAAAAAAATCACGGTACTTTCAAGGGACGAGCGCCAAAAGAATAGTGCGGTACGTTCAAGAGACGAATGTCAAAAGAAAGCGGTACGTTCAAGAGACGAATGTCAAAAAAACAACGGTACGTTAAGGAGACGAATGTTAAAAGAAGATCGCGGTAAAGTAAGCAGGTGAGTGTCAAAAGAGAACGTGGTACGTTATAGAGGCGCTTTTCAAAAGAACACGGTACGTTAATGACATGCGAGTTAGGAGAACGCAGATGCGGAACAAGAGCAAAATAATATGATGCAATTGAGGAAGACGTGGAAGAGATTTAAGGTGACACATTTGTTGCTCTCTTGATATACAAGTGAATTCTGAAGACGTTCATTAGAAGTGGAACTCTAGCATGAGGCAGTGATTAATATAGATGTTGCTGTCAAGCGGTTAATTAGTTGGGTTTAGAGAAGGGACCGTACAAAATTCACGTAACAGAGTTGCGGCTGTTGCAGTGACCGTGAAACTGATTAATTAAAGTTCATGATGCCAAAGACACCACTAAAAACAAACTGAAAGAAGAGTACTGTAAGCAGTGTGTGCATTGTAAAGTACAGTGACTGTGAACTTACACCAGTGCTCCATGCAGCTGTGTGATTTGTAACGTAAAGCGACTGTGAAAGTACGTCATTTCTCCATGTATAGTATATACTGTAACGTACAATGATTGAGAAAGTGCATCAGTACTCCATGTAGTGTGTGCTTTGTAACGTACAATGATTGCGAAAGTACGTTAGTACTTCGTAAAGGCGGCAGCCAGTGGCTGTGTGTACGTTTCATGCACCACAGAAGAGATTATGTCTGGTGCCGTAGTGTTACCAACATAGTAACACACCTTCCTGTAGGTGGAAGTTTAAACTAAAGTATTAATTATTTATATATGGGTAACAAAAATGGCAGCAATAAAATTGTAAGTTCGATGGGTGTGTGGGGGTGGGTGGGGGAAAGGGGAGTGGGAATGCAGCGAATGATATATCAGACACGTACACGCACACTAACATACACATACATACACACAAACACGCGTATACGTGCACGCCGGTATGCACTGTGCAGCACAAATACTCTAATTCAGAACACACACGTGTGCAATGTATGTATTTTAAAACCGAAACATCCCTAAACTGTACTCTCTTGAGAGCGGTATAATTTAGCATGTGGTAAGAAATGAGACAACGCTTTCAGACAGAAGATAATTTGAAGAAAATCAAGACTAATATCCTGCAACAGTATTTTGAAGCGAAAGCTTAATTGACCCCTGTCCGCGTGCTTAAACTACCGAGAAATTATTTTCAGCAATACAGCAGCAAACGATCACAATCTATGAAGCTTGCGAAATAATAAATGTTGTCACCGTTACAAATAACTCCATCATCGAGCCAATAAACATTTCTTTCGACAGAACAATGGAGTTTAAAAAGTAATTTCATTGGAAGAATACAATGTGATCATTAATGACATTCAGAGTGACGTTAAGTGCCTGTGTCCTCAACTGTGCATATATACTGCATGTATGTGTTGAATGTGTGTGTATGTCAGAGAGTGAGTGAGAGAGAGACGGAAGGACAAACATACAGAAATATATATTGTTTAAAAAATGAAAATGCAAAGAACAAATAAAAGCTAGGAGAAATTAGGAAATCAAAAAGAATAAGATATTTAAAAGAAAAGGATTTCCGATTAAATATGTTGTTTTACAATAAACAATATGAAATACTTTCCATTCTGCAAGAAGAGAACAGGAGATTGTAGCCTTGTACAGTGGTCACTGTTGACCAACCCGTCTTTAAAAAAATATAGCATTTGGCCAAGTGCATACATTGCAATAAAGAATCTTCTTTGTGTTATTCATTTAGTACAAAGATTATTTTTGTGCAATACGAAGCACGAGTCCCCTTGCTGGCCAACATCTTTGATAACCATAAACCAGGGGTGTCAAACTCAATCGCACAGGGGGCCAAAACTCAAATCACACTTAAGGTTGCGGGCCGAATTGTATAAACACTCATTGAACAGTGGAAAACTAAACATTTTTTAAACACTAATATGAATTAAAGCAGACAAAAGTTAAAATAATAACAAATCAAGGCATACCTATTATAATTATCGCTCTTATGCCAATTTGTCAGAACTGGATGTTTGGCATCTTTTGTTGCATCATTTATATTTGGAGTAAGGTTCTGTGTTATGGAGATTCTCAGGATGGACTGCACGTGTTCATCAGTGAGACGACTCCTGTGTGATGTTTTGTTAATCTTCATCACAGAGAACAGCTGTTCACACAGATATGTGTTACCAAACGTGCTCAAGGTTTTGTTAATCTTCATCACAGAGAACAGCTGTTCACACAGATATGTGCTACCAAACATGCTCAAGGTTCGAGCCGCATGTAGACGAAGATGGGGCATCGCTCCAGAAATTTAACGAGTGAACTGTGTATGTCCCAGACTGTCGTACTTTGCCTTTAGTGCCCCATTACACTGCAGCTCTATGAGCTCCGTCTACAAATGTACAGGTGCAGTTTCCACGTCGATGGCAAATGGGTTGCGAAACAGCTCGAAATTACTTTTCTGTGTTTCAAAGTCACTAAAGCGCCTTACAAAATCAGCGAGAAGTGAGCTCAGTTTTTCAGCAAACTGTGCAATTGGGAACACCATGGTGCTGACGTGGTTCAACAATGCTTTGCAACAAGGAAAATGAGACAAGTTGCATTGGTGCAATTGTGTCTCCCATAAGTGCATCTTCACTTGAAATGCCTTCACTGCATCATGCATATCAGTGATCAAATCGTCCCGTCCCTGGAGCTGCAGGTTCAAGACGTTGAGATGAGAGGTTATGTCAGACAGAAACGCCAACTCACATTTCCACTTTTAATCCTGCAAAACTGTGGAGTCTTTTCCTTTTCTGTCCATAAACTGACAGATTTCCTCGATCAGTTGGAAAACTCTACCAAAAACCTTTCCCTAACTTAGCCACCACACCTCTGTATGATAGGTATGTCACTGAACTCTGTGTCTATTTCCTGCAAAAAAGACTGAAATTGGCGGTGATTTAAACCTTTGGCTCTGATAAAGTTAACGGTGTGTGTTATAGTGCTTATTACATGTTCCATGTTGAGGGCTTTACCACACAGCGATCCTTGGTGTATGATGCAGTGATATGCTATCAACTCACCAGTACAGTTCTCCTGCATCTTTAACCGCATCCTTCCAACTAGTCCACTTTTTTCGCCACACATCGCCAGTGCTCTATCTGTTTTAAGTCCAACAAGTTTGTCCCAAGGCAGGTTAATTGTCGGTTACACTTTGACATATGTTGTCAAAAATATCTTTTCCTGTTGTTGTCCATGCATAGATTTCATGTCCAATATTTCTTCAAACTGGAGTCCACTCCACGGATGAAGATGGTGAGCTGTGCAGTGTCAATCGTGTCACTACTTTCATCGACAGCAAGAGAGTATGCAACAAAGTCTTTGCCTTTTTCGATCAGCTGTGTTTTCACAGTGCCATCTCACAAAATCTATCAGCAACCGTATTTCTGCTAAGGCTTACATTTGCAAACATCTGCCTTTTGTCTGAACACAAGACATCACACACTTTCATCATGCAGCTCTTCAGAAACTCTCCCTCAGTAAATGGTCGGGCTGATCTGGCGATCTCCTCTGCCAGAATAAAAATTGCTTTCACAGCAGCTTTTCACTTTGTGATTTTGCTTTGGTGAAAAATGTTTGCTGTGATGTTAGATTCCTCTTTAATTCTTCTATCTTTTGTAGCTTCTGCTCTGCATTCATGTTTTTCAACTTGTCTTTGTGTTTAGTCTCGTAGTGCCGTCTCAGATTATATTCCTTGATCACAGCTACATTATCTCTACAAATTAGACACACAGGCTTACCACCAATATCAGTAAACAATATATTCATCCTCCCAGTGGCTTTGAAAGACTCTGTTTTCAGAATCAACTTTTCTCTTGGCCATTTTAAAGACTAGGTTTGCTCTGAATATCCACGTATTATATATATATATACAACTTTCATTTTCACTTATTCTGACAAAAGGCGACTTCGGCCCCCTCCCCCCACCGATGGAGGGTGGTTGAGGGTGCGCGCCAAATAGGTGCGACCTGTTTCAATCCCTTCCATCTGCCATCCTTCCCTCCACTTCAGATGCACTGCCAGGCTGTGGGGATCCCCCAGAAGCAGACCAAGACCGAGAACGATATAACATCGTGAAGATGAAAGGTGTATTGTGGGTGAGTGTGAGCGGAACAACACAAACACAACTTACAGTTTTATGTAACAGTATTTATTAGCCCGATACATGCATAAAGCATTATAAGTACAACATAATAGTTTATGAACATGTTCACTATTAACAATGTCACGTGTATAACATACACCCATCATAATTCACAATTTTAGAAGTAATAGTCTACTCACATAATTCATCTCTATGTACAAAGCAAGTATAACATATCAATAGCGAAATGCACGAACTAATCCTAAGTCCATTGTCTCTCAATCAGTCAGCTAACTCACCATTAAGCTAACGGCCGCCTTTCAAGACCGAAATTTTGTCACACCAAATTCAAAGTGATTAGAAAATAAATTCTTTTCAACAGGTAAACTTTTATCTCAGCCCTTTCGCTGGTCTCATTCTTGTAAATCTTAACCATTGGATAATGAAAACTACTCATCCACCTACAACTGGTTTAGATTACACCAGGAAGTTTCTGATACATTCTACACGAGTTGTTTACTCCAAAATATCATCATAAGCAGTGCCTAAGGATTAGGTCATATTAATGTTGGCAAGAAATAGGGATAGGGAAAATTACTCTAACACTATGACCATCAAACAGTATGTAAACACAGTTCTGTCTAATTTATTTCTCTTTACATATATTTAATATTGATATAGTAGACCACACGTGTTGGCGTGGCATACTTACATGTTATATATTGTAGTCGGTCGTTTGGCACACCAAGTTCACACTTGGCTCTGTATAGTTCACGTTTGGCACATCATAGTTCACACATGGGTCTGCACAGTTCACGTTTGGCACAGCATAGGTCACACTTGGGTCTGTACAGTTCACGTTTGGCACAGCATAGTTCACACTTGGCTCTGTACAGTTCACGTTTGGCACAGCATAGTTCACACTTGGCTCTGTACAGTTCACGTTTGGAACAGCATAGTTCTCTGTACAGTTAACGCTTGACACTATACATTTCACACTTGGCTCTGCCTCGTTGACATTTGGCTCTCTACAGTTCACATTTAACTCTGTGACCAGAACGGAGTAACGACCATTTCAATGCATTTTCACATTAAATATGTAATCAAAATCTTTTTGATCTATTCGAAACGGTGAGGATAGTTGTTAATCCCGATTACTATAGCGATTGTATTCAGCTGAACTTCACAAGCGCAATAGCAATGCTAATCGCCTACACGTGTGTTCTTTTAACATAAAATATATTTGTCAAATATCATACTACAGGAAACAATAATGCAATGCATATCTTTTACATCGATCAAAAATGGCAACGCACATGTATTATAATGATTCTATTTTGCAATACGTATAATCTACAGCATTTTTGCAACACTCGTTCGCTGTAAGGATGAAATCTGCTACATACGTATCTGAAAATGACACACAAGCGCAAGTAATTCCCTCCCTGCAGTCCAAGGAAAGATAATTTAATTCCGACCTAACTGCAGCTTCAGTTTAGAAATTTTAGAAATGCCTCCAGTGCAATATTTTGAAATAGTTGAGTTATTTTAAACTATTCTAATATTTCTAAATTTGAAATTGGTTTGTGCCAGAAACATTTCCGGTTGTTCTGAATCTTGGCGCCATATCACTAAGCCTGTCTGAGAATATTTCGAGAAGGATAAACCTGACATGTGTGGTTCTGACTTTGGATTATGATGAAACCGCTTTAGCATTTATTCGCGTGAGTGTGAGTATATGTGTGTATATGTGTACATACCTGTGTATGTGTGTGTGTGTATCTTTTTCAAAGATCATAAGATCCTTTAAACTGTATTTCACCCAAAGACACAAAGAATAACAGAACACTATAATTATGAAACTTGATTTGATATCTCGAACGCTGCCACATCACTCATGTGTTTGTATTTATTTTTCTATTTTACTCTAAAATCTGTCTGCATTTATTTTTCTATTTTACTCTAAAATCTGTCTGCATTTATTTTTCTATTTTACTCTAAAATCTGTCTGCATTTATTTTTCTATTTTACTCTAAAATGTGTTTGTATTTATTTTTCTATTTCATTGTAACATGTGCTTACATTTTATCTATTTTACTCTAAAATGTGTTTGTATTTATTTTCTATTTCATTGTAACGTGTCTGCATTTATTTTTCTATTTTCCTCTGAAATGTGTCTGCATTTATTTTTCTATTTTCCTCTAACATGTGTTGCTCTATGCTAAGTTATGATGTATTGCATAATGATACCACCTCAATATTTATTTGCTCGCACGCACACACACACACACACACACACACACACACACACACACACACATACGTGTGGGTTTGTTCATTAATGGGAGGTAATTTGTCATATTAAATGACACACACACAAATTACACACAGCAAAACTGCTAAAAATAAATTACTTATTATTCTAGTCTTACTGCTAGCAATATAGGTGAATGCTACTCTACACAGACACACCCAAACCCACACCAATCCCCCTACACTCCGATTTCACTCTGTAAGTGTGGGTTATGTTTCTTAAACTGAACCTGTCCGAACATCCGGGTTTTGTCACTGTCACGTGCAGGATATTTTATTTAATGACCTTGCCACAGTATTAGATACAGAATTATTAATCATGAAATTTATTATATTAGCTCTAATACTGACAACAGACCATGTGGCTTAATCTGCACGTCAACCACCTTTTTTAGATCCATTCTTTGGGACCCTTTTTCGTACAACATTGCGACAGGCAAATTAGCTGACGTCAATAATATCGCATGTTGATTTATCACTTCTATTCCGAGCTGACCTCCGCAGTTATTATAACTGAAGATATAACTAATCCCTGATATAATTAGTACTAATGATTTAGTTATTGTCAAAATAATACAGAGTGAAAAATTTATAAGAAAACTGCACACATACTGAAGTATTGACATACGAGAGACACACAACAAACGCGACACTCACATAAACATACATTCATGTACACACAAATGAACAGTTTTTCTCTCTTACACACACACACACACACACACACACACACACACACACACACACACACACACACACACACACACACACACACACACACACACACACACACACTGACTCACAAACACACACACATACACTTTCTCTCATACACATACAATCTCACAGACACACTGACTGCCTCTCTCTCTCACTCTCTCTCTCTCTCTCTCTCTCTCTCTCTCTCTCTCTCTCTCTCTCTCTCTCTCTCTCTCTCATTAATGTCTTTCTTTAAAGATTTCAATTTTGGTAAACGTAATTGCAGTCTCCCAATCACGTGGCAGACATTTTTTGGAAATTGAAATTCCTGCATGAAAGGTCGGTAGAGTAAAAAAAAAAAAAAACTTTCGCCAAAGCCTTGACTTCAACTGCACGATACAAATAGCCCTGGTGTGTAGGCGATAATGTAATTAACAGTAGTAGTCAGCAGTTTGGCTATAAACTCTACCGGAAACGAAAAAGTGAAAATGTGTTCAGTACACGCAAATGTGTAATGCAGTATGCATATATTGCATTACCTCCCCTTGCGGCTTGAGAATGGCTTTGGATTCGTAAAGGAAAGTGAAATGAGAAAAATCTACAGGTGCCACAGATCGTATTTTTTTGTGCTTGTATTTTTCATGATTTTTTCTTGTTTATTGTGGCTTTGTTATTGTTTGCTTACAATATTTGTTGTTGTTTCCTTCTCCCCTCTCCTATCTTCCAACTCTCACTTTCTCTCTTTCTCACTGACCCCCACCTCTTTCATTCATACACATTGTCAGTGTATCCCGCTTGTTTCTTTATTTGTTATTTTACACGTTTGTATTCCGTTGTTCTTGTGCATGTCGTATGCCTAAATACTTAATGTGTTAGGTATGTGTCTTTGTTTTGTATACAATTGTTACATGTATTGTTGCTGTGTTTTGAGTGTGTGGTTTGCCTTTTCAATCCTTTCTTTGTTTTTCTTCTCTACTCTTATTTGTTGCTGGCTTTTGTTAACCTCCATTTTTATTCTTTTTAATATTAATTCACTCTCTACCAGTTATTCGTACCGATGCTTTCTGATAACGGTCATTAATTTTAAATATGATGATGTACAAAAACTGGTAATGTCTCCCTAATAATCTCAGTCTGCATGATAGCTTCCTCCAGCCTCAGCCCCTCTTCAACCACCTCTCTCTCTCATAACCCCCCCGTCATGGCTCCATCTCTTCTTGCACTTTTGTTCGTCTTTCTATTGTTCACAATGAGTACTTGTTGAACTTGGAAATACTTCTGGGTTCTATATTTCCTTCTGGGTTCCATTTTCTATTCAAACATCATTGTGTTCTAGAAAAGTTTCCTTCTGGTTTCCGACTTTCTATGCATAGGTGTTCAGGCTCTTTACACTGACAAACTGTAAACGCACACACGTACACAGATTTATGCGCATGTACACAGGCATGACTCACTAATTTTTTGTTCTGTAATATTTTCCATTTACATATCAGCAGTTTCTACCTCTCTACTTGCTAATGCTGTTTATGTTTGAGATAAACTGACTTTAATCTGTCCGTGTTTACTATTGCGAAGTTTTGCTGGGAGATGGGCAAGATGTTAATACTCCACCATCCCGGGCCACCCGTAACCTTAAGCTAATTCCCCAAACACACCTTCTGGACACACGGGTTAAAAAGATGAATGATAGATAATGTAGAATAGAAGAGTGATATTTCTAGAAGATAGCTTGAGACCCTGATACATACAGCCAGGATAGTAAATAAATACAGATGAAAGACTACAACATATAACATGTAAGTGAGTCACGCTAACACAAGTGGTCTAAGTATCAACAATAATTGTATTCAACAAGAAATAACATAAGACAGCATGTAGCAAATAGTTCAACAGTTACAATTAGAGTTTATTCTTACTTAAGTTCATAAATCACGACCATGTGATGTCCTAAGAGAATGCTTGTTTCAGTTCTATGGCACTGTACACGTTATATGGCACTGTACACGTTCTATGGCACTGTACACATTCTATGGCACTGTACACGTTATATGGCACTGTACACGTTCTATGGCACTGTACATGTTATATGGTTTATTCGTATGAGTGAACTATAAAATGAGTTTATAAAAGAACACTGAATGTTTCTCCGTGGACTCTAAAAGCCGTTTTAGTAAAAGTGTGATTGAATTCAATTGTATCTTTACTGAAGCTGTGCAGTAGTTGACTTTATAATTACAGAACTCAGAATCACCTGATGTGTCATTAAGGATCCACAGTGAACGTCCTTAGCAAACATGCATGTGGTCCCTTGAACTGGTCATTGGCACTTGAGTAGTTCTGTCCTGGTGTTGCTGCACAGTGGAATGCTCATCAAATTCAACATTCAAGATAAAGTGGTTCTGTTCTGGCATTGTTTCATGTTCAATGTTCATCAATCGTCTCAGATAACGTGCCGATCTGCCAGTAAAATACACATGGGCTAAGAAATCATCCTCGTGTGTTCTTTTGACAGAACACTTGTACACGGTCATCATATATTTTAATATCATAAGCGAAATGTAACAATATGAAATAAAGTTAATTTAAAGAGATAAACATGAATATAATATTATTTAGGGAAGCAAGACTACATACATTTGGCAATAATATATGCAGAGGATGGTTTCCTGCTGTGTTGATAAACAATAAAGGTTAGTAATATGATTCTAACATGGTAAGGCTAGGAGACAAAATATATGTTGCCTCAATGGTCAGCTGCATTTGACTGACAATTTGCAGGTGAGTTTCTGGTACATTCGTTCATGCAGCTGAAATGTTCTTTGAATGGTTAGTTTAGAGTGAGTGTCTGGAACATCCAGGTATGTTTCCGGTCGAAGAATATGGGTCAGCCTTTCTAGAAGGTAGGTTTATGTGAAGTCTATTATTAGAAGGGTGGGAGTGGGCTACACGAGCCATTGTGGGACAAATATGATATGTATACCACTGCATTTCTCATCTTTTTCAGTTTCAGTTTGCATGTTTATTGTGAATTTTGTTTTAGCAGTTTGTGTATTTATTGTGTATTCTGCGTTAGCAGTTTGCATATTGATTGTTTATTATTAGCAGCTCTTTGTTTGTTGGTCGACATTATGTTAGGTGTTTGTGTGTTGATTGTGTATTATGTGTTAACTGTTTGCATATTGATTGTGTATTATGTGTTAACTGTTTGCATATTGATTGTGTATTATGTTAGCAGTTTGCACATTGTATGTGTGTTATGTGTTTGCAGTTTGCATATTGTATTCGTGTTCTCTGTTGTACGCATATTGAATGTGCGTTTTTATGTGCTTATGAATGTGTTCATGTGTGTGTCTGTTTGGGGTATATCTTTGTATGCTTATTTCTTTATGTTTGTTGCATAGTTGGTTTATTTGCTTGAAAGTTTGTGTCTGTGTTGTATATATGTTTGAATGTGTGCAGTTTGAGTGTTTGTATTTTATATTTGTGTGTATTGTTTATATGCCTGTTTGTTAGTATCTATGTTTGAATGTGTGCAGTGTTTGTTATTGTATTTTGAAATTTGTATGTATTGTTTATCCGCTTTTATGTGTTAATGTGTGTTGTATATATATATATATATTATATGTTTGAATGTGTGTAGTTTGAGTGTTTGTATTTGTTATTTGTGTGTATTGTTTATGTGCTTGAATGTGAGTAAGTAAACTTGTAGTTTGTTATATGAGTATTTTACTTGAGTTTGTGCCTGTGTTTGTGTACCTTTGAGTGTAATTACGTAGCTTTTTTGGCTTGAGTGGTTGAGGTGTATTCTGTTAATGGAACAGAGAGAGATGCTTGGCCGATTTGGCGAAAAGCAGTTGAAGTCAAGAGTATTCTGCGTGGAGACACGACGAATCATAACTTAGGTAACACTTTATTACCTTCAACCGACTGTCGATCGCAAAGTTTGCTGTTTCAAGATGTAAACAACACAAAACACACATGCACACACTCAACACACACACACACACACACACACACACACATACACACACACACATACACACACACACACACACACACACACACACACACACACAAATGTACATGTACTTTTAGCACACTCACGTGCATGCTGACACAAGAACAATTATACACACGCATGCATACAACAATGCGCACTGTGTTCAAATATGATTGAATTATATCACTATTTTCAGGTGTAGGAAAGTGTGTGGTAGAATTAAATTTGCCTATCCCTATTTCTACACTTAGTTATTAATCTAAATAATATTGTTAAAGTGTCCCGACCGTGGGCACTCCTTATAATGGCATTTTTTCGTGTCAGAATTGGAAGTAAACAACTAGAGTTCGGAATATGCTAGAAATTTGCTGATGCAATCTTAATGGATGAGCAGTTTTTCAGACTAATAGTCTCACATTTGTTTATAACAAAATGATCCAATGTGGATGGACCAGAAGTTTCTTGAAGAAGTACTCCATTCTAATCACTTTAAATTTGAACATAACTCCAGCCTGGTCATAAAGGCGATAGTTAGTTTATAGTAAATTAACTGACTGATAAAGAAAGAATGGAATTTAGAAGATTTTGTACGTTTGCTATTGATCTATGATTTGAATTGGAGAATGCTTACGTAATTGAACAATTATTTCTATGTTCATTAATTTGACTACGTTGTACATTATATTTGTAAATTTTGATTTATGCTATATTTCGTATGCTATGTATTCATCGGGCTAATGAATATTGTTGCAGGGTTTGTAAGTTGAGAATGTTTGTAGGAGAGAAAGGAGTTCAGAGATGAAATACGCCTAAAATTTAGTCCTGCCCTAATTTGACTTTTGCAGAGCAAGCCATTTTCTTTTTGTATCACTTCATGCTACAGTTTTATAGGTGTGTTTAGTAAATGCACACGGAAAATCAAGAACATTTCTCCTGATGGCATATAGCACACTATTGATTTGGACATATTACTGATGGTATATAGCACACTATTGTTTTGGACATATTACTGTACTGGATATAATGCTGTATGGGCATATAATTTTATTGGACATCATGTTGTATTGGACATAATGCCGTGTTTGACATCGTATTGTATTGGATATATTTCTGTATTGGACAAAACACAACTCATTGGTAGTGGCTGCAAAGCTTTCTATGTTAAAAGTGGTCTGCATTAAGAATCTTTCTTGACAATGTTTGACCTTTGAAAAGTGAAACACTCTTTTGGTGTCTGTCAGAACTTGGATCCTTGACAGATGTTGCCTCCCCATAGTGAATTTACTCTTCTACGAAAGGGATGTAATCTCATTTCGGATCTATTTTTCTTATTGAAAAAAGGGAAACAACTCTTAATGTCATTGTCCAATAGAAAACATTGTGAACAGTGGTGTCGAACACAGGCAAATCAAAATCTGAAATCTTCTCTCACTTTCCACCACTTATTTTTTATTTTCGCCTTAATGTGGCACGCAAATGTATATCTGCGTTTTCTAGCAGTGATAAACACTTCTTGTTAGGTGCTTACATTCGATCGCGAAATCAGCTTGTTAGACAAGGACTTCAAAGCCTGAAATCAAACAACTCATTCTTTTAGCTGAACAAACAGAACGTTCGTCAAGAATCGTGGCTAACGTCCTCTCAACACCGATCTGCACAGCGGCCTTCGCCTTTCCTGCCACCAAGATGCCGGATTTCAAGATTTTGCAGACTAAATACTACTCTGGCTTGTTGTAAACATGCTGCCCCGGGTTCACTCAGGACGGACTGCTTCGTCAGTTGGAAGCAGAACCTGTTTAATGTAAATTGTGGCATCTTTCCCACGTGAAATAGAGTGATTGACCTCTACTGTGTTTGGAATGTTTTCATAGATATATGGATGGATGTATTGAGAGATAGATGGAAGGATAGTTAGATAGATAGATAGATAGATGGATGGATAGATAGATAGAAAGGTAGATAGATAGATAGATAATTACATTTTGTTGTAATATTTGATACTTTCAACCAGTCACCAGTTGTTATTACTGACCTCAGTCAATCAAATTTAAACAGCAGATGCTCAGAGATGTGACTTTGGGGTGGTACAATTTATACTACTACTAATAATAATAATTTAATCACATCGTTATTGTTGGCATCAGCAGTAATAGCCGTGGTAATAGTAATAAGGCGATCGTCATGAAAATCATCAAAAATGACATCAACTCTTTGTGGCCCTTGCAGAAGACGGTGCACTCTTCTCATTTCAGTAAAAATTATTAATGTGCTGATGAAATTATTGTTTACCGGCCATTTACAGTACAAATTATTAACTTGCTAATGAAATTATTGTTTACCGGCCACTTACAGAAAAAAATAATTTATCATTAAAATCATCAATATTATTAGTATTTGTTTCTTTTCATTATTAGAAACGTATTACAGTTACTTTTTGAATGGTAATTTAGTTAAATACAAAATATCACGCGGTCAACTTAATAAGCAAAGAGAGATAACTCTCATATTCCTAGGGATTTTTGTTCTTTCATAGCAGGTAAAAAGGCGTATATTAAAAATCGCATTCCCTTAGGCTAGTGTAAAGTTAATAATATTTATAATAAATTATAGAATGCTTATAGCAAGTGGCTTCAGTGAGTGATTTGATTTATCTCTATCTTAAATTTAACATTTTGTAAAGATGTAAGCAAACAGATACATTTTAAAATAATCATGCAATTTGGAAAAAATAGGAGGATTGACACTATTTGATGCAGACTTTATATCAGTTCAAAATTATAGATGATATTTTTGTTGTTGCCTTAGTTCACATTGTGATGATGTATTTTGGGTCAGTTCACATTAGAGATGATGTATTTTGCATCCGTTCGCATTATATATATGATGTATTTTGTATCAGTGCATTTTCACGATGATGTATTTTGCGTCAGTGCACACTACAGATGATAACATTTTGCATCAGGTTATATTATAGATGATGTATTTTGTACCAATTCAAATTATAGATAATGCATTTTGCATTATTTAACATTATAGATGATTTTGTTTTGCATCGGTTGACATTATAGATAACTTATTACGCATAAGTTATCATTATAGATGATGTCGTTTGAATCATTCTCATTATTTATGATTTATCATTTCACATTATTGATTATGCATTTTGCAGCAGAAGTGATAATAGATGATGAATATTTGTATCAGTTAACGTTATAGATTATGTTCATTTTGCTTCAGTAACATTGTAAAGGATACATATTTTTGTATTAATTCACTTTAGATGGTGTAAATTCTCTACCAATTATATACATTATAGATTACGTCTATATTTTATCAGTTAACATTGTAAACGTTGTGAGATTGTACCAGTTGGCATTATGGATTATGTTGAGATTGTATTAACGTTATAGATGATTGGCAGATTGTATTAGTATTACAGATGATGCATTGATTGCCTTAGTTAACATTATAGATGGCGTATTGATTGTCTTAGTTAACATTATAGATGACGTATTGATTGTATTAGTTAACATTATAGATGACGTATTGATTGTATTAGTTAACATTATAGATGCCGTATTGATTGTCTTAGTTAACCTTATAGATGACGTATTGATTTTGTATTAGTTAACATTATAGATGACGTATTGATTGTATTAAATAACATTATAGATGGCGTATTGATTGTCTTAGTTAACATTATAGGTTACGTATTGATTGTCTTAGTTAACATTATTAATGACATATTGATTGTATTAGTTAACATTATAGATGACGTATTGATTGTATTAGTTAGCATTACAGATTACATAATAATTGTATTAGTTAACATTAGAGATGACGTATAGGTTGTGTCAATGACTTGAGAGAAGAATTGCGGATCTGGGTCTTATACCTTGGAAGAAGTTTAATTAAATGATGTCTGGAGATGTGTAGGCTGATTGAGAGTGTAACTTGCACTTATCTGTACGAGTATGTCTACGGGTGAGATTATGTGTATGTGAGTTCAGTGTATTTGCTTATTACGTTCACACATAAAGATGAAGTGATATTACTTGCTTATAAAAACAAAAGATTTTTAGTCATATAATTTATTTCTCAAGGAAGAGGAACTCACTCTCTAACAGATATGGATAGCGCGCATAAACACGGATAGCGTAATCTGTAATCTGGTAGCCAGTTTTCCCTGAAAACGTTACAAATTTCAATATGCGTCCGCTTTCCTCCCTCCCCTCCCTCCCCTCCCTCCCCCAACCGTGGAACACGCCATTTTTTGGTTCAAACTAGACGGTGCTAATTGGGGGCCGAGCCAGCTTGATAGTTCAACATGTACGTCAACGCTCTTTTGCAAAAGTTGTCGTTCTTGTTGACAAAAGAGAAAGGGGTCATCGAGACGCCGCACAAGGGTCTGATATATTGACCCAAGAAAACACAAAGAAGTTTGTGTGTGTGTGTATGTGTGTGTGTGTGTATGTGTGTGTGTATGTGTGTGTGTGTGTGTGTGTGTGTGTGTGTGTGTGTGTGTGTGTGTGTCTCATGATCAAGAGATCAGGCTACGAGCACTAAAACGAAGTCTTGAGTTGCCTTAGTGATTCCTGTTACCACGGAAACAAAAAGAAAGGAAAGCCATATGTTATCAGTAAACTCAAACTACTGCCCTCTCAGATCCACCTGCATACAAGATTTGAACTTGTTTCATGAACATCGACCTCATAGAAGAACAGATTACTAGCAACGGAACTTGTGCTGTGTGGGCAAGGCGTCTTTGTCATAATGTCTTAATATTGTAAACATAATTTAGTAAATGTTTATGTCAATTATATAATGTCAGTATGGTGGGCATAACTAAGTAAATATTTCATGTTAATTATATAATGTCTTAGTATTGTAGGTATAATTAATAAATATTTTACGTCTATGATATAATGTCTTAGTATGGTAGGCATAACTAAATAAATATTTCATGTCTATGATATAATGTTCATGTAGGACTGTAGGTCTACTTCTAGATAATGTAAAGAATTGTGGGTAATAGGATTGTGGATTTGTCTCTGGAAAAGAAAAATGTCTGTTTCTCTTTCCTTCTCTCGCTCTTTCTTACTCCTCCCCCCTCCCCCCGCTCTGTCTTTGTCTCTGCTTGTCTATCAGTTTATGTATTTGTTCCTCTGTTTGTGTCAGTCTTCCACAATCTGCCTGAGAGTCTGTCTTTGCTTTTTTTCTGACGGTCTGTTTATGCATCTGTTTATCTGTGTATCATCTGTCACCTATCCCCCGTCATTTTATCAGTCTTTTCCCACTCGTCTGATATTTTCTGTCTACCACTTAGTCTTTAACTTTTATTGTCATTCTTTGCATATTTCTTCCCATCTCTCACCACTTCTCTTGTATTTATCTTTGATTGTTCTGTTTGTCTTTCTCATTCTTTCTTTTCTCTTAGGCCATCCTCCTCTCTCCTTTTAACTCACCTCCGAGTGTTTGTGTGTGTGTCTGTGTGTATGTCTGTATGTATGTGTATATGTGTGCGTATGTGTGTATGTATATGTGCATGTATGTGTGTATATGTGTGTGTGCATAAATGTGTGTATGTATGTGTGTAAGCGTGTATGTGTGTGTGATATGTGTGTGTGATGTGTGTCTATTTCTCTATTCTTTCTCTGTAATTGTTCATCTCGCTACATCTCTACCTCTTTCTCTCTGGTTTTCTGCCTCTCTCTCTCTCTCTCTTGCATAATCTATTGACTCGTTTACAGGTTCCGATAACTTACAAGATTATATTAAAATAACCTATCGATAATAGATTTCCGGCGTGACGTCATCTTCTCCCAAACTGTGACCAATCCAGTAAATGTACGACCCCCACTGAATCGGAAAATCTTTGAACGAAAACTAAAAGGTGCAAAGTAGTGAAATGTGGCCTGTTTGTGTCTGTGTGTGTGTGTGTGTGTGTGTGTGTGTGTGTGTGTGTGTCTGTGTATGTTTGTTGTGACTCCCCGGTTGACCTTGATATGTCAACCGCAAAGGATTTCCCTGAGGAACACGATACGAACCTACTCAAGTGGCATGTCAGCAATGTAAGTCCCCCTACCTCCATCACCACCCTCTTTAAAACATAAAAATGACAACAACATTAAAAATATAGAAGCGCCCGTTACTTTCGATATTTGCTTTGACATGCCACAGTGGCGCGCTCTGATTACAAGATCCAATCGTCAATGTCTGAGCGCAACACCTCGGGTTAAACGGTGCTCATGTCGGCACTGCCGCTGTTCCGGGGAATGCTTGAGAAAAGGCCCGGATGTCATTGTGGTCCACATTTTGGACGGTATAATACCTCTGACAACATTTTTAGAAGACTGTTCTTACTCTTCCTGGATGAATTCAAGTCCGAGAGATTAGAGAGTCCCACGACAGAACGTATGTGGCAATCCAAAAATAGGATAATGAAAGGAAACAAATAACTGTCTTCACAGCTAAGATTATTTTTACAAATACCTTGTGCAAGAATGCAAATGTCAGATAATAATATTAAATAATAATATAAAATGTTAAAGGCTGGTAGATGCCTTACATGGTGCCCATATTATTTAATGACATACTGATTGAACATGTGTATTCAAATCTAAGGTAATAATAATAATAATAAATGATAACAAGAACAAGAAGAAATTAAAGTCAGAAACAGAAATTTAATTCGAACAAGAACAAGAACATGTAGAATTAAAATCAGAAACAGAATATAAATTCGAACAAGAACAAGAACATGTAGAATTACAATCAGAAACAGAATATAAATTCGAACAAGAACAAGAACAAGAACATGTAGAATTAAAATCAGAAACAGAATATAAATTCGAACAAGGACAAGAACAAGAACATGTAGAATTAAAATCAGAAACATAATATAAATTCGATCAGGAAACGTAAAAATGATAAAATATGAACCGAACAAGAAAAGGAATAAGAACATTAGACAAAAATAAAAGACAGAACACGTTTATTAAAAAAATCGACAAAAGAAGAACGAAAACATAACAAGAACAAGAAAACCAAGATAAGAAAAATTACATTAATAGGTCACTGAGTGCTTCACAATTCACAATTAGGTCACATTGATGAATCACTAACAATTAGGTCACCGTGCTTCACAATTCACAACTAGGTCACATTGATTAATCACTAACAAGGTCGCAGTACTTCACAATTCTTCACAATTCACAATTAGGTCACATTTATTAATCAGTAACATTTAGATCGCAGTGCTTCTCAATTCTTCACAACTCACAACTAGGTCACATTGATTAATCAATAACAATTAGGTCGCAGTGCTTCACAATTCACAATTAGGTAACCTTGAATAACAATTCAAAATTAAATTACTGTACTTCACAATTCAGAATTACCTGAATTACACTGAGCTTCACAATTCACAATTAGGTCACACAACACAAATAGGTCACTGTGCTTTACATTTCACAATTAGACACCTTCGTATTTCACAATTAGGCCACGATAATTCACATTTCACAATTACCTCGCTGTACTCTACGTTACTTTGCATCATTTCAAAATTATATCACGGTGCATGACATACATATTTGAATCGCAATAATCTCATGGTACGGTCAACCAGTATATGTCCCACTAGCTAAATCAGTACAGCCTGTGACTAAATGAACGCACCAGTTGGAAGATTAACAACGGCGAAAACACACACACACACACACACACACACACACACACACACACACACACACACACACACACACACGCACACACAAGGGACTGTATCCTCTTCTATCAGTGTTTAGTGCTTTTAGCAAAATACCTATTATCAGTGACGAAGTTGGTCTTTAATAAGTCAGTATTCGATTACAGCTGCTGATTTTCCGCTTATTTGCTGACCTACGACTACCGCCTTTGAAGCAATATTGTCCTTCGACATAAGATTAGCTTTCTCAAATGAATACTAATGAAGGTTTAAGACATTCCCAAGGCTATCAGCGAGTGAGAATTATTCCCCTTGACGGCCCTAATGACAATAATGCGAAATCTTCAACGACTAAATAAAAATATCTTCCTTGTGATTTTGCAAACGCTAAGTAAGACCTCAGGCTTTTGTTGGCTAGCAAACGCTAAGTAAGACCTCAGGCTTTTGTTGGCTAGCAAACGCTAAGCATCATTTGAAGATCAAGATTTTATTTTATTTTTATTACTTTTTGTTGAAACTTCATGTCACTCACTGGCATAACAATTAACTTGTAGTTCCATTCTTTGTATATGAGTTGAAACTATGCTTTGTTTTAACAACTCCCTCCATACTAAATCAAGATCTGAGCCACACAAAAGATGGCGGCGATGATTTGTTATAATTGTGTCTGTCAGGGGACTATTTTATTCAACATTCATAAAGGAAACGGTAAAAAAAAAAAAACTAAACAATTTTTAAATGCACTAACTTGGTGCAGAGTACTAGATGAATGTTGCTCGTTGTCACCATTAAAATGGAGATAGAAAGGCAGAAATAAATTTTAAGGAAAGAAATAAACATAGAAGCATTCCTAAGTAAATAGAATTATTTTATTTTTTCACTCTCAAAAGCCATTTTACGCCGCATTTCTATTTTCTACTGCTCTTTTGTTACCCTTCAAACCCAAGACCCCCTTAAGTAACTTAATGCACAGGAAGCCACTATTAGCTCATCTTACGAACGCAATGAGTGACACTGTAATCATAAATCTGCAAATACCATTCTTCAGTAAAGATATTATAAGGGGTTTGCAATTATCAATTCTGTCTGCGAGTGCCGTGCTATTAGAAAGCTAAAACTGAACCTGTTCCACAGCAACACTATTTTTATTGCTACAAAGCAGTTTCATGGGCGAACAATCTTTAAGCCCAAATTATTAACAGCGCGCTCTGCGTTATCTAACTCAGAGCAATGGCGACAAAAGAAGTTTCATGGGCGAGCACTCGAAGTTCAAATTATTACAGTGCTCGTGCGCTAAGCTATCTAGCATGGAGCCAAGGAAGCAGATAGGGGACCGGTTAATTGTCAGAGTCAAAGAAAGACAGCGATTTCGTCGGAATTAACGACCTCCATTTTTCTTCTTTAATTTTTCTTTTATTTTGTATGCTTTATCACAAATCTGTCTTCACAAAGTGCCTCTGGCATTTCATGAACGTGTTTCTTTAGTGGTCTCTTATACTTAGCTCTCCAATCTGGCAGGCCTGTTTTATGCCAACGGCTGCTCATTAAGAGAAGACAAATCGCTCGGGATACCGAAAAAGAAAACTGACCCAAACCCTTTCATTTTTTGCTTCTTTAAACTAGTAGACCTGAATAAGTCGGTCAGCTTTCCTTATTGTCAGTCGAAAGATGTATCTCTGCTGTGTCTTGAATATATCCTACGTCCGTACGGTGTCCTGCAGACGTGGTTAGACACGTCCAAACGATGTCCTGGAGATGTGCTTAGACACGTCCAAACGGTGTCCTCATGTCTGAAAGATGTCCCGAAGATGGCCTCAGACACGTCTAAAGATGTCCTTAGACGAGTTCAAAAGGTTCCTATGATGTCCTGAGACAATTGCGGTAGGCAGTATTTGTATCCCATCTTTTCTACCAACTGCATCCGGCTCGGAAGATTTTTTTCTTGGAAGATGACTGACAGTGTAGATATTTATATTGATGCGTGCACAGGGGGCCGTCCAATTACTAGCAGTAGACATATAAGTTACTAACAATGGACCATCCAGTTACCAATAGTGGGCTGTCAAGTCATAGTGGGCCGTCCAGTTACTAGCAGTGGGCCGTCCAGTTACTAGCAGTGGGCCGTCCAGTTACTAGCAGTGGGCCGTCCAGTTACTAAAAGTAAGCTGTCCAGTTAACTGGTAATGGGTCATCCGTTTACTAGCTGTGGGTTTCGAGCTGAAGTTAAATTATTTTACTTTTCTCAATTTTCCATTGATGTTACAAGACACATACTTAGCACCCTCTATTCTCACCCCACTCGTAGATACCCCCCATCACCTAGGAATAGTAGGGGAGACCACTGGTGATTATCTTTGACTTTGACTGAGAATGCAAATGTTATGCACTGGATGTAAAATGAAAGACTTAACTAAAACTTAGGGCTCACTAATCGGATGGGGTCGGAGGTAGGATAAGTGCAAAGACTGTCATTTATCAAAGGAATACACATTAATATATGCAGCTGAATTATCTTATAATTCTAATCGTGTGATAGCTGTCTCGTCAAATAAAATAATTTTAAAAATAACTTTAGGCACGCATTGAAAAATAAAACAGACAAAAATCAAACAACAACGTTAAGCGCATGACGTTAATCCTTTGCCTACCCCTTCTGTATGTCTTTAATCCACCAGTCTGTCTGCCTGTCAGCGCCAGAATAAATTATACGTGCGGGGTTTTAATAGCAGTTACTAATCCTGTCAGTACAGCTGTACAATAGTATTGTTTGGTGCCGATAGTAATTAAATTTGGAGTTTCCCGCCTCTCGTTCTCATCATGTCTTCCTGTTGCGCAGTATGTTATTTAGGACCCAATGATAACTGGTTTGAAGTTGTCGACTCTTCCATATTTATAGTAGGACTTATCACAAAGAAAAGAAAGGAAACCTTTTACCCCAAACTGTAATATACGCGCATAGGTGCGTGTGTGCTTGTGTGTATGTGTGTGAGTGAATATATGCGTGTGTATTTGTGTATGTGTCTGAAGATGTGTGTGTATGTGTGCATGTGTCTGAAGCTGTGTGTGTATGTGTGCATGTGTGTGTGTGTGTGTGTGTGTGTGTGTGTGTGATGTGTATGTGTCTGAAGCTGTGTGTGTATGTGTGCATGTGTGTGTGAGTGTCTGTGTGTGTGTGTGTGTGTGTGTGTGTGTTTGTGTATGTATGTGTCTGAAGCTGTGTGTGTATGTGTGCATGAGTGTGTGTGTGTGTGTGTGTGTGTGTGTGTGTGTGTGTGTGTGTGTGTGTGTGTGTATGTATGTATGTATGTATCTGAAGCCGTGTGCTCCTGTTATTCCTCTGTGTGTGTTAAATTGTTTGCTAAATAAGATGTCATTTGTGCGTTTGTTTCTGGCGATGGTAGACGTTTCTTTCATGTTAATTTAACAATTGCACTTTGCTGTGGATTTTTAATTTTATTAAGGAGACGTTCAAAGTTCATGAAAATGTGTTTCATACTCCCCCTCCACCCCACCTCTGGAGTTCTGGCGGGGTCATTGCGTAGAATAATTTTATATTATAATTATTAAACATTTGAATAACGCATATGTACTCCGAACACTAAATTATAATTTTTTCTAATTATAACCGAATAGTTCTATCGAATAAATTTCAGGTAAAGAAAATTTACGATTCTTTAAATAAATAAACAACCATATTGCTCACACTCCTTTTAAATCTGGTAAATAGTCATACAGACACACACTTGCAACAAGCATAATACAACACACGCAAGCCACAAACAACACACATAGAATACACAGACGCACACATGCAGCAAGCATAACACAACACAAAATAGCACAAAAAACACGCAAATCACACAACACACGCAAACTACATGCAGCACATAGAGCAAACGCAAACACTACATGTGCACACAACACACCCAACGCACGCAAACCTCCCACAGCACATAGCACATACAAACACAAATACACAACATATATTAGACACACAGCACATACACACAAATACACAACATATATTAGACACACAACACATACAAACACAAATACACACCATATATTAGACACACAACACATACACACAAATACACAACACATATTAGACACACAACACATACACACAAATACACAACACATATTAGACACACAACACATACACACAAATACACAACACATATTAGACACACAACACATACACACAAATACACAACACATATTAGACACACAACACATACACACAAATACACAACACATATTAGACACACAACACATACACACAAATACACAACACATATTAGACACACAACACATACACACAAATACACAACACATATTAGACACACAACACATACAAACAAATACACAACACATATTAGACACACAACACATACACACAAATACACAACACATATTAGACACACAACACATACACACAAATACACAACACATATTAGACACACAACACATACACACAAATACACAACACATATTAGACACACAACACATACAAACAAATACACAACACATATTAGACACACAACACATACACACAAATACACAACACATATTAGACACACAACACATACACACAAATACACAACACATATTAGACACACAACACATACACACAAATACACAACACATATTAGACACACAACACATACACACAAATACACAACACATATTAGACACACAACACATACACACAAATACACAACACATATTAGACACACAACATATACACACAAATACACAACACATATTAGACACACAACACATACACACAAATACACAACACATATTAGACACACAACACATACACACAAATACACAACTCATATTAGACACACAACACATACACACAAATACACAACACATATTAGACACACAACACATACACACAAATACACACAGTGATAAATAGTTAGATAAAGAAAAACATTTGATATTAGAAAAGTTGTGAAAGCTGCTACATGTGTGCCTCGTCCTTACGTCACCTGAAACCGACATCCGTAGTCAGTTAACATCGTTTACGTTGTATTTCAGCAAGCCATCGTTCAATCTCTTAATTAAATTTAATTAAATTTATTTCAACAAGCAAGTAAGGACCATCGTTCAATCTCTTAATTAAATTTAATTAAATTTATTTCAACAAGCAAGTAAGGACCATCGTTCAATCTCTTAATTAAATTTAATTAAATTTATTTCAACAAGCAAGTAAGGACCATCGTTCAATCTCTTAATTAAATTTAATTAAATTTATTTCAACAAGCAAGTAAGGACCATCGTTCAATCTCTTAATTAAATTTAATTAAATTTATTTCAACAAGCAAGTAAGGACCATCGTTCAATCTCTTAATTAAATTTAATTAAATTTATTTCAACAAGCAAGTAAGGACCATCGTTCAATCTCTTAATTAAATTTAATTAAATTTATTTCAACAAGCAGGTAAGGACCATCATTCAGTCTTTTAAATTTAATTAAATTTATTTTGGCAAACAGGGTGAGTGTGGATTTCATATAGTATTAATGAATTAATTCGGACAGAGGGTTGGGACAACCATACAGTCGTATTCAGTTAAATACCATTTACATCGGCCAGTGGGTTGCAAGTGTCAGACAGTCTTACTGAGGTAAATTTCATTTACATCGGCCAGCGGGTTGCAAGTGCCAGTCTTACTGAGGTAAATTTCATTTACATCGGCCAGCGGGTTGCAAGTGTCAGACAGTCTTACTGAGGTAAATTTCATTTACATCGGCCAACGGGTTGCATGTGTTAATCAATCTTACTGAGTGTCAGGTGTATGGTATATTTAACGACCCTGCTGCTATATCAGACACCCAAGCATCTAAGGTTGTTATTGTTTCACTACTATTACTATCGACCGCCAGAGGGCCTGACGTATCCTTCCGGTAATATGCCAGATATGCGGGCTATTATATATTCAAATGACATACCAACAGATCAATCAGCTGGTATGCCCAAGCTGATAACATTATTTTCTCTCTGTTATCAGTTATAATTACAATAATAATTCCTCCAGCTCAGCCCCCATACCAGCTTCTCAGCTACTGTTCACAACAAATTATGTAAATGGGGGTGAAGATAACAAAGTAAAATTTAATAACTATAATAATAAAGTAAGAACATCAATTTCCGAATCTCAAAATGTACAATGAGTTCGTCTGTCGTGCCACTCCCGATTATTCGTACAAAGTTCGTATTCGACTGATCAGTTTATTTTGAGAGAGCACACTTTAACTAAAGCTTTCATGAAGACCAGCAACTGTCCATGGCGTTCTTTGACAGAGTGTGACGTCACATTGCCCCTGATTACACTTACCATGCAGTATGTTATTTTGAAAACGCTGACAAATATCAACGGCACCAAGACAGTCTGCACCAGAGGGTTTGCACATAAAATTTTGCTTGGTTGAGAGACAATCCCATAGTTTCATTCTCAGTTACCCTAATTGATTTCTTGTGACATAATGGTCAGTGTTATTATACACAGGAGTATATCGAGTCAGCTGAGATAAATGCAAACACTGATAATATTTCATGTCGTCGAAAAGTATGTGTAACGTCGACTTGGCTAAGTGCAGCCATACTTATCTGCAAGTTCATCATGAAGCCATCCTACATGGGTACTTATGTTTTCGTCCAGGCGCCCTTTCATGCACATATATACGACAACACGCACGCACGCACGCACACGCATGTATGTCTATAATTCAGTTAGAAGTGCTTGCAAATTAATTCGCAATACGTAATCCGGTTTGTTCAGTTTCATTGCTTCATAGGCTTTCCTACCTCATTTACCTTCCCTTTAGCAACATGACGCTGTGGGCATCAGAGTGCTTTTTCTTTTCCTGCCGCTAGGAGACGCTGTAAGTGCGAGCATGCTTGCTTCAGAAGTGCGAAACTCCGCGATCACTTTGTTCAGTCAGACGCATAAAAATTTTACATCCTACACTGAAGTTAGAGTAACGCAGACATGACGTGTGGTGGCAGAAGGTGCAGCTACCACTACAGTTCATGTAGCGCTCTTTTTCGTGAGAAAGTTGAGTTTGCCCGCACATTTTTTTATTTCTGTTACAGAGCTGGTGTGTCACGTGATGCCAAGGAACACTCTGGGGGAAAAATATGTCGATGGCCCAACACGAACAAAGAGAACGAGTGCATCTTTTTGTCTGTTCCATCGCACAGCTTTGGGTTCAAGGTTCCGGCTATTATGGTGCGTTCCCATTATTACTAGACACTCCGAATGTCAACAAAGTGAGACGGAAGCCAGATGAAATGATGCCAAAAGTCAAAGACATAATTTGAGAAGTTGAACTAATTAATTCTGTATCGCGTTTGCTCTGTCGTAAGGCCACCAAAACCCTTGAATCCGGGCTGAAATGTTTCCGAGGTCATTGAAATGGAGTACCGAGTCTGAATGGATTCACATACTACAGACGAGTGGATGTTAAAATCTCGTTGCTATTGTTCTTTCTATGGACGACCTATGAGTGAACGCTAGATAACTTTATATGCATCTATACTTATATCACTTTTATTTTTGTTTTCTCTTCTGATTGTAATTGGTAGAAAGGTATTATGTTCATTGCACTCAACGAACTGCTAGAATACATTTTGTCCAGCGATGACTTTTCGTTTTTCTTTGTTAACATTCATGGAACGAATTGACAAAACCTCATAATGTTCAAGTGAATAAACTGATATTTAACCTTTTAATGCTCATGAATGAGCCGACACTTAACCTCATAATGTTCAAGTGAATAAACTGATATTTAACCTTTTAATGCTCATGAATGAGCCGACACTTAACCTCATAATGTTCAAGTGAATAAACTGATATTTAACCTTTTAATGCTCACGAATGAGCCGACACTTAACCTCATAATGTTCAAGTGAATAAACTGATATTTAACCTTTTAATGCTCATGAATGAGCCGACACTTAACCTCATAATGTTCAAGTGAATAAACTGATATTTAACCTTTTAATGCTCATGAATGAGCCGACACTTAACCTCATAATGTTCAAGTGAATAAACTGATATTTAACCTTTTAATGCTCATGAATGAGCCGACACTTAACCTCATAATGTTAAAGTGAATAAACTGATATTTAACCTTTTAATGCTCACGAATGAGCCGACACTTAACCTCATAATGTTCAAGTGAATAAACTGATATTTAACCTTTCAATGCTCATGAATGAGCCGACACTTAACCTCGTAACGTCCAAGTGATAATAAACCTCTTAATGCTCATGGAATGAACCGACACTTAACCTCTTAATGTTCATTGAATAAAGCGTCATTTAACCTCGTAATGTTCAATGAACGAGTTGACAGTTTACCTCTTCACGTTCATTGTGCGAAATGACTTTTCCCTTTCTCACTTCTGAGAACATATTGCCATGTTTCTTTTAACATTCTTGGGTCAGCACACTTTTCCGTTTGGAGTGCCTGAGAACAAGGTGCCATTTTCTTATTAATGACCTTAAAACAAACTGTTATTTTCCACTTCAACAACCGCTCAATCACGCGGTCATAAGTACAGCCTATGGCAAGCATTTCAGTTTCTCTTTAAAGCACTAGGCCAGGCACAGCGACACCATTGTTACTGTGAAAGAGAACTGCTTAAAACACGTTTCAAAGGTTGATCAGTCTATCCCCGCACACGTTCGTTCAAAAGACCAAACAAAGTTCACCGAGCTCGGATTTAACAGCGCAGGCACCTTAATGCAATGAACCGAACACACACACATATTTAATTATCTAGGAGAGCCAGCTTTTAATTATCCAGGAGAATCAGACCTCCCAAAACCAAACCAAAACAAACACAAACAAACAAGCAAAAATAACCAACCAAATTCTAAGCAAGATAGAGAGAGCCCTGACAAGGAACATAGCCGTTCTGCTGTAAACAATTCCGGTTCTGGTCAGTAAAAAACTCTCGGGCAACAGCCCGGGGAGGGGCACAAACGTAAATAGGTGCACCTGTACGCAACACCAACACACGAATATAAAAATGTATACAATGCATAGCCTTCTAATGTATATCCCTTTAATGCATATCCCTCTCAAGTCTATCCTTACAATGAATATCCATCTAATGTAATCCCTCTAACGTAATGGATATCCATCTAATGTAATCCCTCTAACGTAATGGATATCTATCTAATATAATCCCTCTAACGTAATGGATATCTATCTAATGTAATCCCTCTAACGTAATGGATATCTATCTAATGTAATCCCTCTAACGTAATGGATATCTATCTTATGTAATCCCTCTAACGTAATAGATATCTATCTAATGTAATCCCTCTAACGTAATGGATATCTGTTTAATGTAATCCCTCTAACGTAATAGATATATATCTAATGTAATCCCTCTAACGTAATGGATATCTGTCTAATGTAATCCCTCTAATGTAATGGATATCTATCTAATGTAATCCCTCTAATGTAATGGATATCTGTCTAATGTAATCCCTCTAACGTAATGGATATCCATCTAATGTAATCCCGCTAACGTAATGGATATCCATCTAATGTAATCCCTCTAACGTAATGGATATCTATCTAATGCAGGCAATCTGAACAGGTAGTAATAGTCGTTGAGTGTTTGCAGTTAATATCCTTTGGATAAAAAAACTTGCGAACTGAAACAATGCAAAGAGCTTTTAGATAAAGTTAACTTGACTCCCACACTGATAAAGTTTGACCCTCAAAACATTCCGCAGAAAAGTCCTCAGTTCCAATTTTTTCATTGTTATTTTTTAAAGAAAAATTCTGGAGATTTTTGTTGCTGTTAATGCTGTTGTGGGAGAGAAATTTAATACTATGCTTCTGTAAACAACCACTTTAACTTTGATACAGAGACATTATGAGTGACTCTAGAGACGTCTGTAGAAACAACTGTTACTTCGTGCTTGTCCTTATTTTTGACTTGTGAATACGCTTCCAAATCCACCCTGTCGTCAGAACAATTATAGTAACTTGTTTCTATTTTGCATATCACTTCAAGAGCCTCTCATTACCAGGTCCTCAAACTATCTTGCTATATATTAATATTTGGGCTATGCTCTTATTTACCGAGAATTCGAACAGTTCCAACTGAGCCAAAATGCCGCATATCATCATCGTCGTCTCGTCGTCGTTGTCGTCATCATCATCACCATCGTCGTCATTATCACCATTGACACAGTCGTCAACGTCTAAAGAGCCATAAGACTCTTGAGACAGACTAATGTTTTGTAAATCAAAACAACTGTACACTAGTATCTATCTACTCTCTATGCTAGAACAGAAATGCATGCACTTTTACCACATCTCGCCCTAACCATGTTCACGCACTCTATCTTAACCAAACATTCCTGCCTACCCACCACCTTTGCCATAACGTCAATGCACTGTCGCCAAGAAATGAACGCATGGGCGATGCTGCAGATGCCATGAAAAGAGTGTTTAAATGAATGTTCATTAAAGCTACTTTACCCAAAGTTCCTGTCATTGTACTGGACCGTTTGTACCCAAAGTTCCTGTCATTGAGCTGGACCGTTGTACCCAAAGTTCCTGTCATTGTACTGGACCGTTGCACCCAAAGTTCCTGTCATTGTACTGGATCGTTGTACCCATAGTTCCTGTCATTGTACTGGACCGTTGTACCCAAAGTTCCTGTCATTGTACTGGACCGTTGTACCCAAAGTTCCTGTCATTGTACTGGACCGTTGTACCCAAAGTTATTGTCATTGTACTGGACCGTTGTACTCAAAGTTCTTGTCATTGCGTTGAACCGAAATGTTCATTGACAAAGTTTGTTTATATGTTTTCGATGCATAAAGATAAGATCCACGCAATTGATGTAATATATATTTTATTTTATTTTATTTTTTAAAAATGACAGACAGATATACAGATAAAATTAGAGACAGACAGACAGAGACTGAGTGCAGGGAGAGGCAAAGACAGAGAGAGAGAGAGAGAGAGAGAGAGAGAGAGAGAGAGAGAGAGAGAGAGAGAGAGAGAGAGAGAGAGAGGAGACACGCATAGACAAAGACAGACAGACGATGACAGACAAAGACTGAGAGAAAGACAAAGAGACAGAGAAAGAAAGAGACAGAGGGAAAGACATATATAAGGACAAAGAAAGACAGACAGAGACAGGCAAAGAGAAAAACAATGAGAGAGACAGACAGAGACAGTAAAAGACAGACGATGACAGTCGATGACAAAGACAGACAGATAGAGAAAGACAGAGGATGACAGACAAATACAGACAGAGACAGAGAGAAGAGACAGCGAGAGTCCATAAACAAGTTTTCTACACACGTATTCTCAATTGTACTTCACTGCTTTCAAGAAAATTAAAATAAAGTAAGACTTAGGAACACAAACATATCCAGTTCCATTAAAGTCAAACCATAAATATCATGAATACATGTTTTAAATCTTATTAACTGTCTTACACGAATGCATATCATTGAAACATATAACTATACTTTTCAAGATGATATTTTGTCCATTTAGTAAATCAAGATTTAATTTTGTTATTTAGAAGTTTAATATATGATGATTACAGAAATTTAAATTGCTTAATCAGACTGAAGCCATCAAGTTCCGTGTAGCATCAAAGAACACTTTCTTTACAGTAAATAGTAATTTTCGCCTAATTTCTCACGCTTTCATCGCCTTTCGTGCAAATGTTCCGTTAACGGCAAACGTTGTAGTAATTAAACAAACTGAACATTTAATGTGATTGGCTTGTGCATTTTCAAACGATAAAATTTGGATACGGGGTGTATTTTTAGCACACAGTATGACAAACACTGTAATTCCCCCTCCTCCCCCCCCCTCAAAAAAAAAATAGTAAACAAATGCAATAAGTCTTATGAGTGTCGTGCTCGAAAAAAGGTCACTTTTATTTTAGGAACAGCGTGCTCAAAAATGCGAGTGCTTTACCCGGCGGGGATGGGGGTGGGTGGGGGGAGCGTAGCTGGAAGATTAGACTTTGCAGAGATGTTCATCTAAGAGCAGAGTAGAAAGCTTTCATCAGGTAGATATGTGATGTCGCAAAAGGAATCATTCTCGGTGAAATCCAGCCATGGCAATTTTAATATGAACACACACAAATCTAAATATATAATTATGAAGTATGCCACAGTCGGGATTATAAATTCTGTTGTTCTGTTACCATAGTTTATTTTAATAAAACTACGCCATTTTACTTTTATTTTGTATAAGTCGGCATTTAGGACTGCATTTCAAAACCTCACATTTTCCTGTAATTATGAATAATCATTATTAAAAGCTGGACTGATGTTCCTACACTGAAACAGCTTCTTGTTAAACCCATCGTCAACATCATCATTATCATCATCATCACAACCACCGCCACAACCAACACAACCAAAGCCACAGCCACAACCACAACCATCATCAATTATTCTTATACTCTACTGGTAAGTGCACCGATACACACTTCTTTATCTGACGGTAGTGAAGTAAGTCGTTTGCAGAAATACATCATTATAGCAAATTCTTATGAATAGTGTTTCATTCTTTGGTGGAGTAAATTTGCCTATCCCTATTTCTAGACTTAATCATTATATAAATTGTTAAATTGTCAAAGTGACCACTCTTTTTGATGGTATATTTTTGTGTCAGAGTTGGAATAAAGAAATGGTGTTGAGAATATGCTAGACAATCGCTGATGCAGTTCCTATTGGATGATTAGTTTATTTTCTGACTAATAGTCGCACTAATTGTTCCTATCAATTTTATCCAATGGGATCGGACCGGAAGTTTCTTTATCACTTTGAATTTGGTGTGACAAGAAGTCCGGTCGAGAACGGCGGCCGTTAGCTTTATGGTGAGTTAACGATTTATTGAGAGAGAATGGACTTAGAAATATATCATGCATTTTTGCTATTGATATGTTATACTTGCATTTTATGTAAAGATATATTATTTGAATAGACTATTATTTCTATAAATTGTGAACTAAGTAAGATATGTTAAACACTTGACATTGTTTCTAGTGAATGAGCCCATAAAATGTAAATGTTGTATTTATTATGCTGTGCACATGTGTCAGGTAATAAATGTTGCAGGAAACTGAAAGCAAAAGCTTGAATAAAAGAAAGAGTGGAGTTAAAAGTCAATAAACTGAAAACTTAGCGTTTGTTCCCTGATTATATTTTACAGGGAAAAGCATCCTTTACTTGATTTATCTTACTTAATCTAATGGTTTACTGCTTATAAACCACTACGACCAAGGTACATGTGAGAAGTATCTACTGCATTGTGTAAGTGTAAGGAATACACTTCACTCCGTTATGTATGGTTCACTGCTTATAAACCACTACGACCAAGATACATGTGAGAAGTATCTACTACATTGTGTAAGTGTAAGGAATACACTTCACTCACTTATGTATGTTGGCAAAGTATGCTGATTACATCGAGCAATTTCTGGTTCTAGAAAGTTACTACAATTATTATTCTGAGGGAGCTAATATGGCGGAGCACCAGATGGCCTTGAAACAATAGCAGCTAGTCAGTGTTCTACAACACGAAAAGGGAAGCACGTAAAATTGACAGTAATTGACGTGAACACTAAACTTGTGACTTTGCGACAAAAAGCAAAGAAAGACTATTGAGACAGTGCCTAAACCAGATTATTTAGAAACTATTATCGCTAATATCTATTAACTCCTTTTCTGTTCTCTGATAAGAACAACCCTGTGATTCGTATTGACCTTAATCGGTTGAATAACACAAGACTATATAGGTATTAAAATTATTTGAACATATGGAAATGTTGATGTCAAGTAATCTTTTTCAATGTATTTGTCATATGCATATTTGATTGGTGATGTAATACATTTATTGACTTTCTAACACATACTGATAACGTTATGCTGGAGAAGAAAGTAAGGTGGATGGGAGATCACTAAACGTAGAATAAAGACGGATTTATCTTCTCCTTTAGTAAGAAGTTTTCCACCTACAGAAATATTGTGTGACTAGATGTTTGTCTGTAATGTTGAGGAAGAGAGAAAACGTTTACAGTGCCCACATAACCGCTAAGTGAGAAAAATGAGTGGTGTCTGCTGGAGAATTATTAATAACATAATTAATATTCTCATCACTTGTCATTAGTTACGGATGATTAATTAATAAATAAATAAATAATAATAATAATACCAATTATCTAGGCAGCGTTAGCGTTACACACACACTCCTCGTTTTCCTCATTTTTCACTTCATTTTTTATTCCCTCTGAGCTACTTTCTAATTTATAATAATAATAATAATATTGACGATGATGATAGGACGATAGGAATAACGATAATAATATCGTTATTTTTAAACGTTATACTTCAAATAGAATATTCCAGCTTCAGTAACGGAATCTTGTGAATAACCGCAAAATTCGAAAACAATATAAAGAAACAAAGGACAAAAGCAGCAAAGAAACAAATAGCACACACACAAATATATATATACATGCCAAACAAAGCAGCCATTAAGACAGGAAATGAGTAACATGAAGCTTGGTATAGTTTCACAAACTTTATGAACATATGTAATGAAAACTGAAAAGAAAAACGAACCTCTCTAAATTTAGATACCACTTTATCTGACAGCTTTTAGATAGTAGGTTTAATCCGGAAGTGCCTTTCTAAAGCCACTGAACTAACTCACGCGAGATCAGAGTACAGCAGCCGGAATTAGATTTAATAGCAGCAACCATTAGCTGGTTCTTGACATTCCAGCAGATAATGATATCCATTTTACCAGGTGCAGGTCACTCTGTCTCTGCTTGCTGACAAAATTGTCTAGACACTTGGCAATACCAACATTTCGCAAAGCAATGTTGTGACAGTATTTTAAAGCCGAATCTGTAGAGCTTTTTCATTTTTTTAAAAATCAGGATCAATTTGTTCATCAGTCTATATGCTATTGTTTTGTTGGTTTTTCACTGTGTGTTTGTGACAGGATCAAAGTTCTCATCAACCCTTGTTCTCATCTTGTGACAGGATCAAAGTTCTCATCAAACCTTGTTCTCATCTTGTGACAGGATCAAAGTTCTCATCAAACCTTGTTCTCACCTTTTGACAGGATCAAAGTTCTCATCAAACCTTGTTCTCACCTTTTGACAGAATCAAATCTAAACTCCCTTTGGACGTTGTGTCAGATTTATTATTTGATATTTGTTTGCTTCATTTGTTATTGATAGGATAAAAGTATTTATAGCATCGAGTTCTTTTAGCTTGTGTCAGAATCATAAATGCCCATTATTTTAAATTCTTTAGCTTTTTGCTGGTTTTAGGCAAAGATTTAACCGCCCCTCATTATGACTATGCCCACTGTGTCGATAACTCGGCCAATGCTGGAGACGTCGCCCAATAATCTTCATGTCGGTCGTTTGTTTGAATCACACTTTAAACGACTTGCTGTTATCTCTGAAGATTCTTCGTGCCATTCGACGTATTCCTCTGGAATATTCCTCATTTGCAGACTTCCTCACCCCACCCCCACCCCCTGATTCGTGTCCTTCTGTCAGTTTACGTGAAGCGGCCAATGCGTTTGGAGCCAAATTTCTTCTTTGCCAGGATGCCTTTGAAATGTTCCACTTATATTGTTACTTGCTCTCTCACACACACACATAGTTTAATATATTTTAATATTCGTCTCAATCGCAGCCTGTAAACTAACTTCTCAGATTGTTCGTTGATTTTATAAGTATGGTCCAGACGGCAGGACAAGTAACTAGTTCTATTGAAAAAGGTAGTGTTTTAGTCTCAGTATTTCTTTCTCACTCACTCACTCACTCACTCACTCACTCACTCACTCACTCACTCACTCACTCACTCACTCACTCACTCACTCACTCACTCACTCACTCACTCACTCACTCACTCACTCACTCACTCACTCACTCACGCACGCACGCACGCACGCACGCACGCACGCACGCGCATACACACACACGTACACACACGCACACACACACACACACACACACACACACACACACACTCTTTCACACACAATGACACACACACACACACACTCTTTCACACACAATGACACACATACACACACCCTCTCTCACACACACACAATGACACACACATACACACACACATACACACACACACACACACACACACACACACACACACAAATACAAGAAAAAAACATCGAAATGGGGCGTAAAATATTCACTCCCACAATGTGATTTCAGATCAGCTTGGCTTGTTTTGTGTTACATCTGTGTAGTTTAAATTTTTGTACAGTTTTTCTTTATCGTATTGTTGGTTAATGTGAAATATATTGTCAACTGTTTTTTTTTTTTAATTGGAGGGTACATAGTCTTGTGTAAATGGCCATACAACATACAACATCAAGGCTTTGGACTAAGTGGTGTCCACGTTATCATTGTTACTCAAAAGTGGTGGTCCACTGACCGGTACCGGTCCACGAGCGATCAGTCGCCGGTCTGCAGCAAACCTCCAGGAACAAAAGGATATTTGACATGCCATAGCACTATCGTTTGCACTTGTAAGCACAAGCACCTTGGAACTTCGGCAACACTTGGCAAGCAACTCCACACGCCTGCGCATTTACAGCGCACAATGATAGCTTTAGGGATTTGCGAACAAAGCTTCTGGTGTTGTCAACATAATGTTTTATTCATCAACTCTGGAGTTTTTAATCTTAGTCTAGAGTTGCAAATTGAAATTTCAGAAACTTTTAGAAAATTAATTTATTGTTTTGATTATTATTTTCTCCAGTGATTTACGAACAAATAACTGTTAAAGGTTACTAGTGATCTTATAATTTTGAAATCGTTTCCGTGAACAAAAATTAAGCCCCATTCGTGGACCCCTTGCTATCACACCTGAGAAAGTCAGAATTAATAAAAGAATTTTACTCTTTATCATTTTCTGAAATTTGACATATTCATATCTATATATTTTATTCTTAAAGATATACACGCTCTTTATGTGTGCCATAATCTTTGATTTAATAACAAACCTGTTATTTGTTTTGGTCATAGATTCTCTAAATTCTATGAGTTACACCTTTAAAATGGGCCACACTCCATTGCCCACGATCCTGTAGTTCTTAAATTGGAATTGTCAGTTTGCCGTTCTCTTGTCTAACTGGCCAAACACAAATTTTCCCACAAAAATAAAAGTAATGCACAATTTCAGTGAATGCCTAATTACCCTAAAAGGGAAGATGGTCAATCATTCACTTAGTGAAATAAACCATTTAAAGTAGTACTATCGGTGAAGAACACAGATATGCGACTCCATTGTACAAGTCAGTAGTGGCTAATTTATTTCATCATAATGTCCAGGTACACCTTATTGAAAAGCACGTTCAAAATCAAAATGACGTAATCAAAGAAGACAATACTAGTAACTGCGAGGTTTCAGAAATGACAACATATGCAACTGAACAAAACGAGGACGATTCCTCTGAAGGAAATGACACAACTGTTGTTGAATTTATATATTTAATTATTTATTTAATATATATTAAAGTTAGCTCTATTACAGATAGATTTTCATCAAGAGAAACATAGCAGTGCCACAATGGGTTTGCTGACTGAGTAGCATATTTCGGTTGTAACTGTACATATAGATTTCAACTATACCTAAAGTGTCTCACAATGCAGGCTGCATTTGTTACCGCTATGCTGCTATGTATAACACAACATCTTAGAAACAACATAGAGTCTAAATACCACAATGATTATAATTTTTAGTTATTGACATTTACAGATATTGATAACAGTTGATATTTTAGTAATTATCCATCATTCGTTTGGTTTTCATGACACTATATCTCTTTCAAGTAAACTTTTTATTCAGCTAGATTTAGAACTATCATTGTTGGGTATTTTTGTTTTATTGTTCACAGAGACGAATGCCACATACACACACGCTTATGAAAACCTTCACTCACAGTTGTTATTGAGTGGAAATAGAGAGAAATCTTTCCCAAGGACACAGTTGTTATTGAGTGGAAATAGAGAGAAATCTTTCCCAAGGACACAGTTGTTATTGAGTGGAAATAGAGAGAAATCTTTCCCAAGGACATAGTTGTTATTGAGTGGAAATAGAGAGAAATCTTTCCCAAGGACACAGTTGTTATTGAGTGGAAATAGAGAGAAATCTTTCCCAAGGACATAGTTGTTATTGAGTGGAAATAGAGAGAAATCTTTCCCAAGGACAGAATTATTATTGAGTGGAAATAGAGAGAAATCTTTCCAAAGACAGAGTTATTATTGACTGGAAATAGAGAGAAATCTTTCCCAAAGACAGAGGCCAAAGTAATGTTGGGACAATTCTAACAGGTACCCCGTGCTTCTTCAAGACTAAAAACCAGATTGATCAGAACTATTTTGAACACTGAACTGGATAGCAAGACTGGCTTATATGGATGATATTTTGCCATTTTGCATTCATATTAGTATTATTATTTTACTTGTTTTTCTTAAATGAATGCAATCGTGTTTTATATTTTCAATTAAATAACCTATAATTCTTCAATTCAATTACGTAAAACCCTTAACTTGTCAATACTAGTCCCTGCCAAACTAGAGACAAAATTGCCAGACCGCCGCATCAGATAGTTTGAGAAGCAGTGCTCTAAATTATGGCATCCATTTTGCTTTGAAAATCCCTTAACAATTTGCGTTAAACAAATAAAGTGTTTCTGTGGTTGTCTTCTTGATGTTCAATTTATTTTCATACATTATGTTTCTATTTACTAGTTTTACTTCTACTGTAAATGTCTTAAGTCAAATTTAACAGTGTTGAACTAGCTAGCTTCTTACCTTACTCGCAAGTTCGTGACACGTGCAGATAAAATGATGTGCATTAATATACCTTTATGACAATGATATATCTTGTTAGAATTGTAATTCATTAAGAGAACCTTTAGCTTTTAAATAAATAAAACAAGCCACCCTGTGTGCTTTATCAACAAGAGTTCCATTGTAGAAATCGTTGACAAGAAAATGCCAAACTTCAAATAAATATATTTATGATATTATCATCTCACATAAATGTGCGCGTTTCTATAAATACTTGCATGCGTGTATGTGTCTCTGTGGCTTGTGCATGTGTGTGTGTGTATTTGTGTGAAAGGAATAGTTATGCATTTGGCTTCACATTTGATTAGTGTCCTTTGTTGGGTTGCCATCTCGCCCTCCTTTCCACCCCCAAACCCCCGTTTCTCAAAAGCACATGTGTGACTGAACTAACTTGGGGCCAACTAACCACCCACTGAGGGGTATATTCATACGTAATGACCTGACTGTCTAGAAAGTGACGTAATAAGCTAAAGACTCAAACAGTCTAAACCCGAATTCCTATATATTCCAGGCAGCATTAGGCTGTGTCAACAGTTATAGGATGTATATTAAATAACGGCTGATTCGATGGAATAAAATTTACCGTGCTCCTCCCATATACCATTTACAACTGTTTCTAAAAATAGTCAGAACTACTTAATTTCTAAAAGAGTCAGCACTGTTTAATTTTTAAAACACTCAAAAATGTCAGCACTGTTTAATTTTTAAAACACTCAAAAATGTCAGAACTGTTTAATATCTAAAACAGTCGAAACAATTAGCGCTATATAATTCCTAAAACAGTCGAAACAATTAGCGCTATTTAATTCCTAAAACAGTCGAAACAATTAGCGCTATTTAATTCCTAAAACAGTCGAAACAATTAGCGCTATTTAATTCCTAAAACAGTCGAAAGTGTGAGCACAGTTTAATTTCTAAAAAAATCAGAACAGATTAATTTCTATAAAAAAAAAGTAAAAACAGTCAGCGCCTTTAATGTCTAAATCTGTCAGCACTGTTTAATTTCTAAAACAGTCCTAACAGTCAGCACTGTCGAAACAGTCAGAACAGATTAATTTCTAAAAATGTCAAAACAGTCAGCATTGTTTAATTTCTTAAGCTGTCAGAAGTGTTTAATTTTTAAAACAGTCAGTATTGTTTAACTTTTAAAATTGTCAACACTGTTTAATTTCTAAAAAGTCAGCATAATTTAATTTCTAAAACAATAATTCTATTCTAAGTATTTTTGTCTTGTACTGAATGCCAGAAAGTATCCTTCCTGATAGTTTAAGCTAGATACGTTATTATGTCAGTTATAATATACGACTGTTGTAAGCTGCAAGTCTTCTAATGCGACGTTATTACAGCTTTCTGCAGACTGAAACACTGTTTAAAAAAAATGGCTAAACTGCATAGCTCAGTGGTGTATCTCATTAAGGGAGACAAATCATTTTTTTTTTGTATTGGTTTCTAATTTGGAATTATCTTTATACTGGAAGAATTCCTGCGTGAGTGTACAGAGCAGTTTGACTTTGTTTATCCATGTTCCGACTCAGTGCTTTGTGTGTGTTAGTATTCTAACATGTTCCTACTAATTGGGTATCATTCCATTCAGAGATAATTACTTTCGTTGAAATTCTAGCACGTTCTGAAGACGAAAATGATCATGTATTCTTACTTTTATTTGTCCTTTTATTTTTATTTATTAGTTTTATTTATTCATATCAGAGTTGCGTTTCCCTGAATAACCAGGGGTGTGGAATCAGACAGCTAACGATAAATGCAGAATGCATGTCGTTTACAAGCGGGCACGTCAGATGCCAGTTTTATGACTGCTGCGATGGGTGTAGGTAAGGGAGGAGGATGCGGAAATACGACCAGGGGTACAGCTACATCTATCTCACATATATTGGCCTGCGCGCGCGCTACCCCTATACCGAACATTCTGACAGCTTGATAGACAAAGCTGTGTGTGGCCTGGAAAGTGCATACGGAATACTTTGAGGTTTAGCTTCATAGTGTGTGCTATTAACAGCCACGGACATGTGGATAAAGAGAGAAAAGAAATAAATGCTTGTAAAGAATAAACGAGGGGTGAGAACCTTTACTAGTCCGCGATAAAACTAACAAAGGTCATGGACATTTGTTCACAATTCAAAGCTGTAGGGCTGAGCGATAGAAATATACGACGAATTTACAGACAGGGTTGGTGCTTTGACAGAAATAGTTGATGAAACAGTGGGTATATGTAAATTGACAGACCTAGTTGGTGAAGAATTTGGTGATTTGACAGAAATATTTGGTGAAACAGTGGGTACATGTAAATTGACACACCTAGATGGTGAAGAATTTGGTGATTTGACAGAAATATTTGGTGAAACAGTGGGTTCATGTAAATTGACATACCTAGATGGTGAAGAATTTGGTGATTTGACAAAAATATTTGGTGAAACAGTGGGTACATGTAAATTGACACGCCTAGATGGTGAAGAATTTGGTGATTTGACAAAAATATTTGGTGAAACAGTGGGTACGTGTAAATTGACACACCTAGATGGTGAAGAATTTGGTGATTTGACAGAAATATTTGGTGAAACAGTGGGTTCATGTAAATTGACACACCTAGATGGTGAAGAATTTGGTGATTTGACAGAAATATTTGGTGAAACAGTGGGTACGTGTAAATTGACACACCTAGATGGTGAAGAATTTAGTGATTTGACAGAAATATTTGGTGAAACAGTGGGTTCATGTAAATTGACACACCTAGATTGTGAAGAATTTGGTGATTTGACAGAAATAGTTCATGAAACATACGACGATTAGACAGAAATAGGCGGTGAAACAGGGTGATTTGACTAGTGAAACAAAACAATAATTGGCAAAAATAATTGGTGAAATATAAGACAAACTTACTGAAATAATTCTTGATGCTTAATATTAATTAACATAAATAATTTACAAAACAGGGTGCATTGAGTGAAGTAGGTGGTGAATCAATGGATAAAATAATATCACAAAATAATAGAGCCAATCAGCAGACATACAGAGCAGACTGCAGTAAATGCATGTGTGTTTGAGTGCCAGAAATAAAAGAGTGGACTGCTGTCAATACATTCGTTTTATTCTACCAGAAATACAAAGAGGACCAGCAGAAATTTGTGAACTGCCAGAAATACAGAATGGAAAAGCAGAAACGTGTGGTGGACTGCCAGAAATACAGAATGGACCACCAGAAATTTGTGGTGGACTGCCAGAAGTACAGAGTATGTCACCAGAAATTTGTGGTGGACTGCCAGAAATACAGAATGGACCACCAGAAATTTGTGGTGGACTGCCAGAAGTACAGAGTATGTCACCAGAAATTTGTGGTGGACTGCCAGAAGTACAGAGTATGTCACCAGAAATTTGTGGTGGACTGCCAGAAATACATAGTGGACTGACCCTTTCTCAAACGAGCTTTGACAGACTAATGATATTCCCTACCTGAGATGATATATCGTCATCTTACGTGTCCCAGGCGACCGGATTTAAACGACTAAATGAAATATGTAAGAAAATGTTTTAATTATTCGAATTTCGTCCAATCGCGAGATTCTTGATAGCAGCTTGATAATAAAAATGTATTTAAACAAATTCCACAACAATCATAATGTCGAGGAAACATTTAGTAGGTCCTAAAATATTATCCTTCCATCAGGAAAGAGCAAATAACTCCTGCATTCCCGACTGTTAGGGTGTTAATGGGAGTTCAAGGATATTATTTTCAAATTAAAAGGAAGAGAGAGAGAGAGAGAGCACGTTGTTTACAGAACTATCTTGTTTCGTGTTTTATGTTGTCTGCACTCCTCTGACACGCGGCACATGTTGTCTGCCCTTGTTTTGTCAGTGACGCCGAAGTTTCATAAATGAAAAACCCAGATTTCCAGTTATGTTATAAAATGTGTCTGTCACAAAAGGGCCAGCACTTGCGTAACTATATATAATATACTACATGATTTTAAATTCAAATTTCTCTAGACAAAAAAAAAAACATATCTCTTCTTGGGGGGGGGGGGGGAGGGGGCAGCAGGAGATTGGAAACTGTGGGTATGGACAAAAGAAGAAAAGCTATAGGTATAGGTTATAAGAAGATGTTTTTTGCGTACTTTGACATTTGTTGTTTACATTTATCGTTGTCTGCTCTGGTCCCGTCAGTGCATAGAAGGCGTTTATGATAAAGGAATAAACGATCGCTATTGAAAAGAATCTGTGCATTATCTTGTGGTAGTGTGTATTCAAAATGTTGTGGAAATCATCACCATCATCACTACCTCTATCCGCCTTTCCATTTTACATAGAGGAAATTTTTTTATCGGAATTTGACTCGCTGCTTCGTTTTAATGTCAGTTTTTTTTTTAAAGTTTAAGGTACAATGGCTTGTTCTTCCTTCCCCATCCGCTTTGCAGTTTTACTTATTTCTTTTTTGCAGCCCTAATCAAAATGTATAAAGTAAAATCTTGATATCAGTGTGTGACACTAACGCAGTCCTAGTTATTGGATATTATTATTATTATGATTATTATTATTATTATTATTATTATTATTATTATTATTATTATTCTTCATCCATAACTAATTACAAGTGATGAGAATCTTAATTTATGTTATTAATAATTCTCCCAAAGACACCACTCGTCTTTCTCACTTGGCGGATATGTGGGTGCTGTAAACGTTTTCTCTCTTCCACAACATCACAGACAAACATTAGCTATAACACAATATTTTCGTAGGTGGAAAACATCTTACCCAAAATTTACAAGTATAATGTACAACGTAGTCAAATTAATGAACATAGAAATAATGGTTCAATTACATAAACATTCTCCAATTCAAATCATAGATCAATAGCAAATGTATGAAATATTCTAAGACCATTCTTTCTTTATCAGTCAGTTAACTTGCCATAAGCTAAATATCGCCTTTATTACCGGACTCGAGTTATGTTCAAATTCAAACTGATTAGAATGGAGTACTTCTTCAACAAAAAAACTTTCTGTCCATACCCATTGGATTGATTTTTTATGAAAAAGTGTGAGACTATTAGTCAGAAAAAAAACTACTCATCCAGTTGTAACTGGTTTGGATTGCATCAAAAAAATGTCTAGCATATTCTCCACCTAAGTTGTTTCTTCCAACTCTAAAAAAATGTCAGCACAATCAGTGCCTAAGTCCTGGCCACTTTGCCATTTTACAAGTGATTCAACAATTGAGCTTACAAGTACCGCCACACAGTGAACAAGTAACAAGTCTGCATTTGCAGTAACAGACAAAAGAGAAATAATTGTATTGAAATAAATGAAATGGAATACTTTTTAAAAATTATTATTAATGCTGCATACAGTTAAGAAATTCTTTTGAAATACTTGACATTCACGGTGTGGTAGGACATTCAGAAACAAGGTGAAAGCTGTACGTGTTGCAAGAACTACCCGAACGCCGATTGTCCTGCACACTTGACCAATGAATGAATTAGCGGCCATCTTGAAATAAAGCACGTTCGCGATCTACTAAAATGCTGACACGATTTCATTTAAGATGTTGATTTGTTGTAATTTAATTTTTAAAAAACTGAAATGAACTAAATTAAAAATCTTTACTGCTATGAAGAAGAAAATGTCAAAGAAACTATTGCAAAACAGATGATGAATCAATAATGTGTTCTCAACAAACCGTACTAAATTAGCAATATACTTATTGAAACTAAATCAATATTATATATATATATATTAAACAAATTATATGACTCGAATCAGAAACGAATGTTTGTTTGGATGTTGGCAGTTGACTGCGATTAAACAGAAATTTTCTAGTTTACAGAAGAAAATATAATAACTTCACTTTTATAATTAACTTTTCTTATTTGGGGACATATGCCCTTCATTCTAATACCTACCAATCCCACCTAAAACTCCGGATAATATTTTTTTTTAATCTAGAAAATAAATATATAGTAGTACCGCTAACTTTTTTACGATGGCCTTATATTTCCCCCCACTGGAAAGCAGCATCACAGGCATAAAATCAAACACGCAAACACAATCCTCAAAGAAATACTTTCCCCGAGTTAGTCGTAGCGCGCAGACTCTCAAACGACTCAAACGACTCAAACGAAACTTTTTGAACGGAAATGACGCAAACCTGCGTCTTTAGAAACCTTTTTGCCAGCTGCAGACTATTTGATTTGATCCGATGAATTCTGTATAGTGTACAATTTGTACATCATACAGACTACTGTTTCGTAGACAAAGATGAAGCCTGCCGGCCACTTTTAAAGAGTGACGATATACAGGCACTCTGTACTCTGCTAAACGAACGTTCGAGTAGCAGACGGACTAAAACGAACGTTCGAGTAGCACACGGACTAAAACGAACGTTCGAGTAGCAGATGGACTAAAACGAACGTTCGAGTAGCAGACGGACTAAAACGAACGTTCGAGTAGCAGATGGACTAAAACGAGATTTTTTGCTTGTGAAAATTGCCGTCTGCGTAGTGTATCATTGTCTGCTTTTCAGCGCTCATCTGTCGCTTTTGCAAGCATGCCCTGAGTCGGAAGTACGCAAATGGTTAGGTTGACAGGATGTCACCTCTTCCATTTCACCTCAGCAGTAACTGCCACTGCCATCAATCGATGGCGATTCTGAGACGTCTGCTTATTTTGCATAAATGAGTGAGAAGCATGGCCGCTTAATCGTCGCACAGGGGATTTATGCATTCACAAATCCGCAGGTTCCATACTGTGCCTTTCATTTTATAAAGTTGGAAAAATTTGTGTTAATAACATTTTATCCGAGCTAGTTATATTAATATTTCTGCAATAATGCAAGCTTATCTAGTTTTGATTTATCATGTCTAAATAATCTGTGCAAATAACATTTGATCGGCATTAAATATAATAATGTTTCTGCAATAGTGCAAGCTTATCTAGTTTCGTTTCATATTGCGGAATAATTTGTGCTAACCACATGTGATCCACACTAATTATAACAATACTCCTGTAATAATGCAAGCGTATGTAGTTTTGTTTTCTCTTGGTAGGTTGTGGACCGTACCCTAACTAAATATAACCCTAAAGGTACATAACTCTCTAATTTTTTCCGTTCGGAAATTCGAAGACATGAGATACCGTTCAAAAAAATTTAATAATCGAATTTATTTACAAAAACATACTTACCAGTGCAGTTCAGATTATTTGTCAAGTAAATATTTGCGTGTATTCTTAAACAAATGTACAATTTATTTATTTTTTTCTTGGGGAGGGGGGGGGACATTGCACTTTTAAAAGTAAGAAGACGGAGAAGTGAAAGACATGAAAATGTACATCTAACCTGTCCAATGATTTAAATTTATATAGAAGTTAAATCAAAGGATAAAAATGTAGTGACCTAATTTGGAATCTACATAAAGAAGATCGAAGGGTAAGAACGTAGTGACCTATTGTGGGGTCGACGTGATTATAAAGAAGATCGAAGGGTAAGAACGTAGTGACCTATTGTGGGGTCGACGTGATTATAAAGAAGATCGAAGTAGAGAAAAGTACAGATATTTGGAAGAGACAAATTACAAAACTGAGGGAAAACATCAAGCCTGAGTGCAACCATGAATAAAGTCGTACATAATGGGATAACTTGTAAAGAAAAGAACGACAACGATAGCGACAATAGAGTAACATAACTACGATAAACGTAGACACCCTCCAGTCACAAATCCTTAGGGAGGGTGGGTCCCTTTTCTAGAATCTTTGCTGGGTGAACCCAATAACATTCATTGGAACTTTAATTTTGAAGGTGAATGCAGACTGTGTGTGCGTGTGTTCTAATCGCATCAGAATATTTAGTTTTGAATATAATTATCAGAGTAACTTAATTATTAGAACAACATAATTATCAGAGCAACATCCTAGCAAAGTAATTACTATCAGAGCAATTCATCGGATGAAAAGATCGATGCTACGAATTTTCTCTTATTGTCAGTAATAATTAAGTTTACTGTTCTTGATCGTTGAACGTAATTCACGCGTGTGCATTGGGCTGATGTTATGAAAGCCCTAATTTCAGTGTGTGCGAAGCATTTTATAAAACATCACTTATAGTTATACGGGTGGGGTGGATGGATGGGGATTATTTTCATTATAGAAAAGTTTGTTTGCACCTAGAATCAATTTCTATCCCAAAACTTCAAATGATTGATGATCAAGTAATAGTTCTACAAAACTTCAATTGATTGATGATCAAGTAATAGTTCTACAAAACTTCAAATGATTGATGATCAAGTAATAGTTCTACAAAACTTCAAATGATTGATGATCAAGTAATAGTTCTACAAAACTTCAAATGATTGATGATCAAGTAATAGTTCTACAAAACTTCAAATGATTGATGATCAAGTAGTAGTTCTACAAAACTTCAAACGACTGCTGCTAGCTACGTAATAAATCTGCAAATCTTCAAGACTGCTAGCTACGTAATAAATCTGCAAATCTTCAAGACTGCTAGCTACGTAATAAATCTGCAAATCTTCAAGACTGCTAGCTACGTAATAAATCTGCAAATCTTCAAGACTGCTAGCTACGTAATAAATCTGCAAATCTTCAAGACTGCTAGCTACGTAATAAATCTGCAAATCTTCAAGACTGCTAGCTACGTAATAAATCTACAAATCTTCAGGACTGCTAGCTACGTAATAAATCTACAAATCTTCAAGACTGCTAGCTACGTAATAAATCTGCAAATCTTCAAGACTGCTAGCTACGTAATAAATCTGCAAATCTTCAAGACTGCTAGCTACGTAATAAATCTGCAAATCTTCAAGACTGCTAGCTACGTAATAAATCTGCAAATCTTCAAGACTGCTAGCTACGTAATAAATCTGCAAATCTTCAAGACTGCTAGCTACGTAATAAATCTGCAAATCTTCAAGACTGCTAGCTACGTAATAAATCTGCAAATCTTCAAGACTGCTAGCTACGTAATAAATCTGCAAATCTTCAAGACTGCTAGCTACGTAATAAATCTGCAAATCTTCAAGACTGCTAGCTACGTAATAAATCTACAAATCTTCAAGACTGCTAGCTACGTAATAAATCTACAAATCTTCAGGACTGCTAGCTACGTAATAAATCTACAAATCTTCAAGACTGCTAGCTACGTAATAAATCTGCAAATCTTCAAGACTGCTAGCTACGTAATAAATCTGCAAATCTTCAAGACTGCTAGCTACGTAATAAATCTACAAATCTTCAAAGGACTGCTAGCTACATAATAAATCTATAAATCTTCAAAGAACTGCTAGCTACGTAATAAATCTACAAAGTTTCAAACGATTGCTGGCCACGTAGTAAATCTAAAATTCCAATCGTTGTTATTGATTACGCAATAAATCTACAAACATTCTAATCACTGTTGACCACATAATAAGCATACAAAACTACTTTTTTTTTAGTCTTCTTTCTTATTGCAATGAGAACAAAGCGAACGGCATAATATCATGTGCATTTGATTTGAACTACGTCACTTTCCCTATGATACTGTCTTTTACAGTAAAGGAAATCTTTATTTATACTTTAAACTATTTTTAAATAACAAAAGCAAGATTGTAAAAATAACAATTACAACTTAATCTAAAAGAACGAGAAATTCAAGGAGGGAAAGGGTGGTGAATAAATTATTTATAAGATGGAAACAAAATAAAGAGCACAACACACATACAAATATACATAACAAACACTCGCACAGTCACAACACACATGGAAAAACACACGCGTACATACACAATACACATATACATATATGCACGCACGCACTCGATCACATGCAAACACAACACAACACACACACACACACACACATACACACACACACACACACACACACACACACACACACACACACACACACACACACACAGGGAAACGAGAGCGAAACTTGTTCACTCTGAATGTGCAAAGTTTGATATTTCAGGTTAAACGGTCGCCTTCCAAACCTCAAGTCGTAGACAATAGATGCATTCACTGAAGCCATTGCCCCCCTCTCCATCAGGCTTCGTTCAGATACTTGTGGCTCGAGCTCTTATCTTTCTTTCTTTCTTTCTTTCTTCAATTCTTTCTTTCTTCAATTCTTTCTTTCTTTCTTTCTTTCTTTCTTTCTTTCTTTCTTTCTTTCTTTCTTTCTTTCTTTCTTTCTTTCTTTCTTTCTTTCTTTCTTCAATTCTTTCTTTCTTTCTTTCTTTCTTTCTTCAATTCTTTCTTTCTTCAATTCTTTCTTTCTTGAGTTCTTGAATTCTTTCTTTCTTTCTTTCTTCAATTCTTTCTTTCTTTCTTTCTTTCTTTCTTTCTTTCTTTCTTTCTTTCTTTCTTTCTTTATTTCTTTCTTTCTTTCTTTCTTTCTTTCTTTCTTTCTTTCTTTCTTTCTTCAATTCTTTCTTTCTTGAGTTCTTTCTTTCATTTGATTAGAAAGAGGAAGAAGCTTGGATCAAATTTATTTTTGTGTTTATATCCTTACAAACGGAAATGGCGAAGTCTGGTGCCCAGAAGTGAAGACGAGCGGTCTCCTTTAATTACGTTCGTCACACAGCCACCCCTTGCAGTGTACTTGTTTTCACTTTGACATATTTCTGCGAAGAAAACAATACATTTCCTTTAACCCTTTGGTCGTAGTTTGGGGTACTGCTAACTTTGATGACTGCCGAATGTGAGAGAGGAAGGGTGCTGAGTAAACAACGGATACTGTTTGCAGTTTTGGTGGTTAATTTGACCTCACAATGTCCACCACATGCACTTATTAACACGTGGGTACTCTAAAACCAACAAAGTCTCGGAAAATGTTACACTTTAAAACCTGAATAAAGTGGCACTTTAAATCCTAAACAAAACAAGGCATGGCGCGTTAAGTCTTGAAAAGTTCGAAAGGTAGGCATTCCAAAATAAAAAATGGTTATAGAATGGAATTTAAATCCTAAAAAGTACAAATATGAATACTTCAGAAACTGAATAATTTGAGACGTGGACATTTTATGGACACATATCGCTGTTAAAACTAAAATGCCTAACGTCAACAGTTTAAGTCCTCCAAACGAGAGCAATTTAAATAGCAACCACCTTCTTTAATATCTGAATGCTCATTCGGGCCGTTTTAAAACTGGATAATCTAAAATAGATATTTGAAAACAAATACTACGAAGTTTTGAATTTGAAAGAGAAAACGTGAACACTAATTGCAAGGCTCAAACTTAAGCAATTTAAAACTGAATGACAAAGAATGGACAGTTGAAAAACACCCACACAAAAACAACAACAAGAACTGAGTTCCCTTTAAAGGTAATAAAATGAGCCAACATTTGCAATTCAAAACTCAGTAATCTTTCACTGGCTGTTTCACTTATGGTGTACGCTGCAGAAGTTAAACTGAAACGAGACAACTTTAACAGGGTTTTTCGAAACTAACTATTTTTCAGACAGGGCAAACCTCTCTGTTCATGAAAAAGAACAAAAGAAAGCAGATATTTTTGATGAGAGTGATGATTGCCTTTAAAAAAAAAATGCTCGTTGGTAAAAAAATACAATGAAGTGTAATAGGTGGCACAGCTTCAAACTATCTGCAAGTGCAACTAATCTACATGAACAAGCTCTCATTTGGTAGCTGTTGAACTTGATATGGGTTGTGTTTTGATGATTGCAGATATTTTTGTCTTGACCCGATATTACCAAAAGATATATATAGCTGTCTATAGTCGCGTTCATCATGTCCTTTGCGTCACGTTTCGGCGTCACAGCGGCTGCTAGAACGGCAAAGATAATGCCACGCGGGTGCCGGAATGTTACAGTTTTCGGAAGTGCGGTAACGCGTTTTGTTTGTATTATTTTTTCGTTTGTTTTCGTTAGCTTTTTTCCTTCTCTTTCTTCGCTCTTATTCTCTTCCCCCTCCCCCACTCAGCCCGTTAAACGCGTAGTAAGAAAAGTAAAAGTGTGACGTTTTGATAGTACCAGCACGTAATGCGAACGTCATCTTTTGATATTCCTCAGTCGGGGAATGGCGAGTTATAGCGTGCGTGAGTTTTCATCAATCGTTATCGAGTTTTCAAGTCGCCTTCGTGTCGTGTCGTGTCCTATTCTGTCATGATGTCATTGTTGCAGAAATTGAATCTTATATGCCTATAACTTGCATTTCAAGAGAGTGGGCAAATAATTATTAAAAATGTATTGGTCAATTTGCTGGAAGCGGATCAATTACTGTTGTGTTGTGTTGATCGAAAGCTGTGATTTTGCAGTTTACAAAATATGACATTTTGTTCTCTCTCTCTCTGTGTATGTGTGTGTGTGTGTGTGTGTGTGTGTGTGTGTGTGTGTGTGTGTGTGTGTGTGTGCGTGTGTGTGTGTGTGTATTCTTGAAACATTCGTTACAGATGTGTCGTAGTGGACGACTGCATCCATGTCCCATCGTGAAACAATTTTCATTCTTCGATTAACAAACGGAATCTGTAAACTTTTGATAGTTCCAACGTGTTCTCTTCTTTTCAGAATTAGTTTTCACTCTTCAAATAATAAACGGAATCTGTAAAATTTTTAATGTTCCAATGTGTTCCCTTCTTCAGAATTACAGGTTTCACTCTCCAATTAACAAACGGAATCTGTAAAATGTTGATAGTTGCAATGTGTTTCCTTCTTGCAGAATTACAGTTTTCACTCTTCATTTAACAAACGGAATCTGTAAAATGTTGAAAGTCACAATGTGTTCGCTACTTGAAGAATTACAACCATGACTTACTGCTCCTTAGTCTTGCATAAAATTTCAAGAGCAAAACAGGACCGCGATCGAAACCAGTCACCGTGAAAATTCGTGTAGATTCGAAAAAGCCAGCCTCCTGCTTTGCTAAACCGTGAGTCCTGATTTCCGGTGGAGTCGGACGGCAGCGGAAATATCGGTACAATAACAAGCTGGCTCCAGGACTTTCGCAATTCCGCCCGCCATCAACGGCAAATCGTAACCTGCTCGCGATCTGTTTTCTCCCGTCGTCTACAAATGCGGCAACAAAATTTTGTCACAAACCTCTCCATTTCTCTCTCTCCCACCCTCACCGGAAAAAAATAGAAACAAAACACGAACGCCTGGACGCAATGTACGACAAGAATTCGGTTCTTTCCAGAACGCCCATGAGGTTCCACTTGTCTCATTTTACGTCGGATTGTCTGCGCGTGCCTGTCGCTTTTGGAACCAATCCGCGTGGACTGGTAGGCCCGTCGATCCACACGTGCGTCAAGTCAGGGGCGATGCATTTTCCGGACTCGGGACGTCGCTTGCTCGCACCTGATATAACTGAATGAGAGGCGGTTTTCATGAGAACCAAACTTTTTATCGGTTCCATTGTTCGCAGGGTGTTGTATTAAATCTAGCAGGTGTCGACCTGTACAATATGTCGGAAACAAAATGCCTTCCGTTTGTTTTTTCCTTATTTCCCTATTTCCCTATTTTAAAAAATGATTATTTAAATATTTATTCTTTTATTTAAATTGTTGTGAGTGATGGGTTGGTTTGGGCAAAGTGGGGTGGTGGTTGCCTGTGTTAATTTGGCAAAACGGAAAAACGAACAACAGTGGTTCAAAACTTTTGTTTTAAAGTACATTCCGTAATAAATGAAATAATACTTAATTTAAAAATACTTTTAAAAAATGCACCGACTATGTTCTCATTAACTCAAATAAACGGTTTCTTCTATCGTGTATGTCTGTGAAATTCTTTGACGGATGATGCCAGTTTTTCCCGAATATTTTAATCTTTAAGACTGTTGACCACAACTGATCACGTGCAGACCAATGCCATTCGATTGTTACTGAAATAGTGGTCACTAGCGGCCTGTAAGGCACTCACTACTTTGTTCAAATGCCTAGTTGTAGAATGTAAAGACTGACCTAAACAATGGCCTACAACAGTGGCAAAAATCGGCCCAAAACATGATTTACCAATTTTTTTACTTGCGGATATGAAATGGTCAGTAAAACCTAAATGCTTGTTGCTGTAGGCCAGAATAACATTCACTAGTTTCTTGAAATAGCTAACTTCCTATACACTGGTGTAAAAAATAATTTGCCCTTAATTAGTAGCCACTTAAGTTTAAAATAGCATTCACTAGTTTCTTGAAATAGCTAACTTCCGGTACAGTGATGGAAAGAGCTCATTGCTCTTAATTTGTGGCCACTAATTGCCAGAAAAACATTCACCACTTTCGTAAAATTGCTGTCTTTCTATACACTGGTGTAAAGAATTAATTTGCCCTTAATTAATGCCCCTAGAGATCAGAATAATATTAACCAATTTTTTAAATAGCTATCATCCGGTTCACTGGTGATAGCAGTTCATTACCCTTAAGAGGTGGCCACTAGAAGCCAGTTGTTTTTTTAAATATTATATTCCAGTACATTGGTGTACAGAATCCTTGTGCCCTTAACTAGTGGCCAGTAGAAGCCAGACTAGTGTTCACCAGTATTTTTAAATAGCTATTTTTTTGTGCGCCAATGTAAAGAATTCTTTTGCCCTTAATTAGTGGCGACTAAAAGCCAGAATAATATTCACCAGTTTTGTTAAATAGCTGCCTTCCGGTATACTGGTGTACAGAACTATTTTGCCCTTAATTAGTGGCTACTAGAAGCCAGAATAGTACTCATCAGTTTCTTGAAATAGTTTTCCGGTAGAAATGGCAATAAGTATTCAAGCTAGTGATAGAATGTAGCACAGTCCGGTAGACAAACACAAGCTAGTGATAGAATGTAGCACAGTCCGGTAGACAAACACAAGCTAGTGGATATAATGTAGCACAGTCCGGTAGACAAACACAATCTAGTGATATAATGTAGCACAGTCCGGTAGACAAACACAATCTAGTGATAGAATGTAGCACAGTCCGGTAGACAAACACAATCTAGTGATAGAGTGTAGCACAGACGGTTGACAAACACAAGCTAGTGATAGAATGTAGCACAGTCCGGTAGACAAACACAATCTAGTGATAGAGTGTAGCACAGACGGTTGACAAACACAAGCTAGTGATAGAGTGTAGCACAGACGGTTGAACAGTGACTCGGAATCGATCCCTAGGCGTTCATGAAGATCTTTCGGGCTAAACTTTATTGCTGTCTTGTTCAGTGCAGAGCTCACTGCACGTACATGAGAAAGTCACAGACGTACACATCACCGCATGCAGACAAATGTTCCCCTAATCAGCTTCATTTCTTCAGGTAAAAAATTGTGGCTCCACAAAAGTGGCTCTATTTATTATCACCATGCTTCACAAAATGCTGTTTGACATATGCGTGAAATAGGTTCTCAGCATGCACCTCTTACGACTGCATCTGATTTGCTCCACTAATTCCCGTGAAGGGAGGGTCGTTCCATTCAGCTTTCGCTCCGTTCAAGGTTGCTCCATTCAGTGGTTTTTCCATTCAAGGTTGATCTATTCAGCGTTTGCTCCGTTCAAGGATGCTCTCTCCAATGTATGCTCCGTTGAAGGTTGCTCCATTCAGTGTTTGCTCCTTTCAAGGTTGCTTCATTCAGTGTTTGCTCCTTTCAAGGTTGCTGTAGTCTCACTTTTGTTTGCATTATCTCCTTAGTTTATCTGCAGCAATGCACAGTTACTAAACATGACTTCGGGAACTCTCTTTGCCACTTTCAGAGATGGTCGCCACGCGACTATACCAATATCTGCATGCAAGCATGGACTTTGGAGAGTATTCGTTTAACGGCTGTGTACTCACGTGATTAAGAAATGGCCGTCACTTTAGAGAGTGTTCTTTCAATGGTTGTACTCACCGATTTATGAGATGGCCGTTATGTGACTGAATCCAGGTAGGTAGGCCAACATGGACTTTCGAAAGTGTTCGTTCATTGGCTGTGCTCACGTGACCTGGAGATGGCCTTAGGTGACTGATAACAGTAAGGTTTTCCTAGCAGTGTGTGATGATTGGCCTATTGTAGAGTTTTGTTCAAGTTCAGTAGTTCCACCCATGTGTCTCAGAGATTCATGTCACGTGCCTGATTAGAATAAGACATCCTAGTATTGTCGCGGCTGATCTTGCTGGTTGAATGGTTCTGCCGTCACGTGACTGATTACGCTGAGGTGTCTCACGGATCTCCATCATGTGACAAACAATCATTTGATTTCTTTGTCTTAGCTCGCCCTTTTCCGCACTTTCAAAATTGTGCGAACTTTAATGATCAAGAAACAGTTTGTTTTACTTTTGAAGGGGCAGCCGTTATGTTGATCAAGATTGTTCACTATTTAAAATGCAATGTACTGTGTGCTCTCCTTAAGATAATGGTGGTGGTATCCAGATTATTCCAGATTTTTTGTATGAGGGTGTAGCCAGTTCAATCAAAATTGTTGTATATACATTACCATTTGCTCTGCTCTTTGGGGTCGGGGTGCGGTCAATCAAAAGTGTTATTTAAAATGCATTACCTTTGCTCTTCTCATTGGAGTGGGGATGGGAGGAATCAGTCAATTGTAACGCTGGGGCTTATGGGAGGGAATTTAAAAGAAAACAATCGTGGTTGTGGCTGGGTACTTCCCCTCAATGTTATGTTTAGGAATATTACATGTTTTCAGCCATGTTCAATTTCTTATTCATTTTTAATTCCACCGTATGCAGCTTCATTTACAAATGAATATACTTTATGGTGTCTGCTATTGGCAAATTGTGGTCAACTGTCTTACAAATAAAAGAGATTTATATGCAAAGATTTTATAACAACCAATCATAATCATTTTAGCTGGTATTAAACAAGAAATAATGTCTTTATTTTAATTTCTTTTTAAATATCGAAGTGATGTGATTTGAAGGGACGTTATTCGAGTCTTTCTCAAAGGGAAGTCACTCGAGTCTGTCTTTCTCAAAGGGAAGTCACTCGAGTCAGTCTCCTCCGCAATGGCTTGTATCACCATCTAACACTCGGCCACCGCACATCTAAGATTTCTCTCTTCCGTTTCTTCAAATTTGTTCAAGTTTTGCATTACAGCGCAGTATGGGTTAACGATTGTTAAGTGAAGTGTAGTTTTGAACAGGTGGCCTATTTTTCTCACGGTTTCTGATGCATTTAGCTTGGCTTGGCTTGTGTGTGTGAATTTCTCACTGTTGTGCAAACATATTGTGATGGAAAATCGCAGTTTTATACATTCTGCAACCACTGACTCTCTCTCTCACATGTTTCTTGCTGTTCTTGCACTTTCCCGTTCTTTCTTCCATTTATGTCTCTCCTCTGTCTCTGTCTTTCCAAGCTACCTTCTTGTTTTATTGTCTCCCACATCGCTTGTCTTTCTCACTTTTCATCTTTCTCGGTCTCATTTGTCTGTTCTTCCTCTGACTTTTGATTCCAATCACTTGCTTTTAGCTGACATTTTCTTTTCTCTCTCCTCTGGCTTTCTCTCCTACTTATAATTTCTGTGTCCTCTGTCTCGCTCTTCAGCGTCTGTCTTTTCAATCTTCATTCCACGTCTTTTTCCATTGCCTCTCTTTTTGACTATCGCTCTCTCTCTCTTTAACTTTCACCTCTCTTTCCATTCTCTAATCTTTCATCTCTCTCCCATCTTTCAGCTATCTCTTCCTATTCTCTAATCTTTCTTCTTCTTCTCTCTCTCTCTTTCCATTCTGTGGTCTTTCATCCATCCCTCTATTCTCTAACCTGATATGCACACATGGAAAAATAAAGCATATCAAACATTGTCACGTGTTAGCACATCACAAGTGTGCAGCTTAGTTCAAACATTTGTAGAAATAAACGTCAACACATAGTATATCTCTACACAAGTATAACAAATCATAGTGAAAATGCTTGAAATATTCCAAAATCCATTCTCTCTTAATCAGTCAGTTTTAACTCACCATCAAGCTAATGACTGCCTTTCAAAGCCAGACTTTCAAATTCAAAAGGAATCAGAGAGTAGAATTTTCTACAGCTAGTTAATTCTTAAATCTAATCCCATTAGCTGGTCTCGTTCTCATAAATATATTCATTGGATAACAGAAAACTACTCACTCAGCTCAGGTTGCTTTACATCAGCAATCTAGAATATTCTTGCCTCAAGCTGTTTACTTCACCTCAGACACTTTGAAAAATAACACTACAAGGAGTGCCCAAGGTCGGGTTACTCGGACGATGAGCAATTTATATAACAATTTAATTTTAAAAGTTACTGTCACAACTCCTTAATTACATCTCATTTCCATGACCTTTGTTCATACAACTTTTCTGGGTTTTTTCCCCCTTGTTGTTGACATATTTATAAGAAGTTCACCTACACTGAGTAGTTCTTGCACTGAGGATTATTGCACTTCATAATATTAAATATTGCAGTATTTGAGATTATTAAAGTACTAGTGCACTTCAGATTAATAAAGTAATTTAGTATTTTGGATTAATAAAGTATGGCTGTACTTCAATTATTAAATTAGAATTATAAAAGTATTACTGAACTTGGGATTATTATAGAATTGCAATATTTAGGATTATTAAAGTACTGTTGTTCTTAGAATTATTAAAGTACTGTTGTTCTTAGAATTATTAAACTACTACTGTACTTTGGATTACTAAACTACTACTGTACTTAGGATAATTATAGTATTACTGTACTTAGTTTTATTAAAATACCACTATACTTAGGGTTATTAAAATACTCCTGTGCTTAGGATTACTAACCTACTACTGTAATAAGGATTAGTAAAGTACTAATGTACTTATGAGTAGTAAAGTACTATGTACTTGGGATTATTAAAGTACTACTGATTTCTATTCATCCTGACAATGTAGTTTCTATTATTTTTAAATTAATCTTTCTAGTCATTGACAAGAGTTTAACTTATGCTGTTTAAATGTCTAAAGCATTTATATTGACAGTCAACACTCAGACACAGAGGCACAGAGAAAGAGAGACAGACAGACAGACAGAGAGACACACACAGAGAGAGACAGACAGACAGACAGAGAGACAGGGAGCATTCTGAGTTGTGAATATTTGATTATTTTGTGACTTGACATTCATGAAAGACTTAACTTTTACCTTATTTAAATTTGCTGTTTATTCTTGACAGGCATACTTTCTTTGTTTTACATTAAAAGGAATCCTAGGATAGAGTGACATAAATGACGTAATTAAACCAGCATATTTGTTTAGGGTTTAATCCCTTAAATTTAAATGAAGGGATTTCGTGTGCTGGCTTATATCTCTTTGATGTGTAAGAGTAGCACTGCTCAAATATCGATCCGTTCTACTTAAAGTGCAACGGTACTATCAACAAAATACTTTTGATTAGTTAATAGAAATATAAAGATGAATCGGACCCCTCAAAAACTTACAGGTATATTAATGAATATACTCATTTGTTTGTGATTTTTTCCCTGTGTGTGTTTTTGTTTTGCTTTCTTGTTATTGTTGCTAAACTTTTTTTTTTTTTTTTTGTTGCTAAACTGCGTATTGTCAATGTCAAAATTGTATTTCATAATACCTTACACTGACATCTGCGCTGTGTGATAAGTCACTGTCGGTTTGCTAAATCATCGGTGGAACAATCATTGCAAGATTAAGTCAAAGTAGTAATAGTCAATTTAAGAATTCCCATTAAAGAAAAAAAAAAAGGTCTCCTTTATCTTTGCTTCCATTTGTAACCAAAACACACCTTCATTATTTCAGCTTATGTAATACAGTCTGACGCACGATCTATCACACGCCTTTGCAGTTGTTTGTTACGCGTGCTCTATTAGGAAAAAATAATCGAGTTATACCCCCTAGCGTGTCCAGACGCCAGAGTTATCTTTCCTTCTGCTCGGGAGCAAATCTGGAAAACTGCGGGACGGTACTTAATTTTCCCAGAATTCAACTGTTTTCTGAGTTTGTAGAAGTGCGTTTCCCGACACAGACGATGATGAACGAGAGCACGTGCGTACAGCCTGCTTGGCGGAAGCGGAGAGAAGCACCGCTGGACTTTTCAGGTTGTTAACCAGGTTGTTAGTCAGTGCTGACTGCGCGATTCCAGCGCATACAATGGTTCTGTTACAGAAGTAATTAAGAAGTCGTTCTTTCTTTCGTAATTTATTTATCTCTTTCGTTTGTTTGTTGTTTTCTTTCTTTCCCTTTCTTTCTTTTATTTTCTTGTGCAGCTGGCTTTGCTTGTCGGCCTCTATTTATAATGTTGCTGCCATTAGTTTGATTGTTGTCTTTTGAGTTTTCTTTCTTTGTTTGTTTCTTTCTTTCTTTGTTTCTTTCTTTGTTTCTTTGTTTCTTTGTTTCTTTGTTTCTTTCTTTGTTTCTTTGTTTCTTTCTTTCTTTCTTTCTTTCAAACACCTGATCCACTTTTTCATGCAGTCTTTATCTCATTGCCACTGGAATGTCAACTGGAATGTCAAATTGCAATGTCTATCTTTCTTTATTCTTTTTGCCTTACATTTAAAAAAATAATAAAATAATTATATTATTTCTCTTTTTCTAGCCTTCACATTCACTTTGAATTAACATGTGCTGTCTCTGAGGTTTTTAATGGGCATCCATTACTTTACGTTAGGGCCGTTCACTCCTGGTTTCATCTTAGCTTAGCAACACGCCATAAACAAGCAAAGTACCATACTTAACAATAAAATGTAAATGTTGCTGCTGTTGTTATTGTTCCCCTCTTTTTCGGCCGCCACACCACTTCGTCTTTCATCAACATCAGGTCTACTTCTTGCGCTGTCTTCATTATATTTAGTGTTTATAACGTGAAAATAAAGATGCTGTTTGTGTGAATACATTTCGAGATTATTAAGTTAGTATATTTTTTTGTATTTTAAATAAATGTAGAATTTTCCTCAAGGAGACCGTCAAGGAGAAAGAGTGAAAAATAGCTGCAGAAATTCTTTTGAGCGCTGGATCTTTCTAACCTCTCTAATCTTTAAGACTGGCAAGGTCCAATTTTGCGCTGGTGCCATTACTTCGAAAGACATGGTTACACGTCATGTGCTAAAACTTTTGCGGATTCCGCGAAATAGATTGGCTGGGGTTCTGTTCGTATAAAACACAGTTCGGGTTATGTTCGTATAAAACATAATTTGAACATCGAAACTTTCAACCTTAAATGCATTTTCTTACGCACGCACGCACGCACGCACACACACACACACACATACAAAATAATAATAATAAAAAAGTAAAGCAATAATAAAACAAGAAGGCTCATGCCCCAGGTCACCAGCGAAATTGTATTTAATATTTTTCTCTTCCATTTTGTCCCTTCCAATCTTTTTTTAGTTTTACAGCGTTTGAAAATAGGGTTCTTCGTCTGCACTGGGGCTAAGTAAAAGACGGTACAATTCGTTTAACAATGAAACAGAGATGGATGGGGAGAGAAAGAGGGAGAAAGAGATTTGTGTGTGTGTGTTTGTGTGTGTGTGTGTGTGTGTGTGAGAGAGAGAGAGAGAGAGAGAGAGAGAGAGAGAGAGAGAGAGAGAGAGGGAAAGAGAGAGAGAGAGAAGAGATAGACTGAAACATTGGAAGGGAGTAACTTAAAAGTTACAGGGAGGCAGACAGAAACTTAGACACAGAGATAGACAGAGACACAGAGAGAGAGAGAGAGAGAGAGAGAGAGAGAGAGAGAGAGAGAGAGAGAGAGAGAGAGAGAGAGAGAGAGAGAGAGAGAGAGAGAGAGAGAGAGAAAGAGAGAGAAAGGAATGTAAAGTACGTGATAAATAAAAGTTATTGAATACTCATTTTTAGATAGGAGGAGGACTTAATATCTTTGGAATTGTGTGAAGTGATAGTTTAATCAATACGAACTTACTACACCAATACTACGCCAACATTACACCAAAACTACACCAACACTACACCAACACTACGCCAACACTACACCAAAACTACACTAGCAAATAATATATTCATTCAGTTTATTTTAAGAAATAATGATAATAATATGAACAGTGTAAATAGGAAGGGAACATTTTAAGACTAAAAGCGATGGACTTTTAAAAATTCGAAACTCAGGAATTATAAAACGACAGACTACTTAAAATGAAAAAGATGTCTTAAAACTCCACATTTTTTAAAATGTTAATATTTTGTGTTCAGGAAATTGTCTCCTCATTATCATTAGGCTTAGCATGCACATTTTGTCTCAAATATTTTCCTTTCTGTTCGGTCTCGTGCTCACCATTATACTTCAGATGGAGTTTTTATCTGGGCGTTTACTTCCTTGTATCCAGTTTTGTGAGCAATGTGCTTTTTTGCTGCAAACATTTTATTCTGTTCATTTAGTTTCAAGTTAGTACATTGCGGATCTACTTTTGTCACGTCTGCTTTTGATGGATTTCTCACGAACTAGAAACGAACAAAAACGCTGAATATATTTTTAAGTTATTCTCGAACTCAGTTAGTACTTGAGAAATACGATATCAGTTAGTACTTGAGAAATACGATATCAGTTAGTACTTGAGAAATACGATATTAGTTGCCGGATTTAATTAAAACCTCGTTTCACGATGGGTATTGTTTAATGATGTATACCGCGCGTCTTCAACCAGAACCCGCCCACACACCCATTGATCCAACCCACCACACCCAAACCTGTTCTCCTTGAATGAAAAGATAAAAATTTGCAATGTTGATCTTTGCGAAAGACAGTCGGTGAAAAAAAAAGTAATTTTTTCTTTCATGAATATCTCTGATACCATTTACTATTCATTATTTATTAATTCACAGTTCTTTATCAGAAATGGTGCCGTAGATAGGCCATCGGTGAGACAAATATGGAATCCAGTTACAGAATTGTGTCTATCCATCCCTTATTATTACAAGTTTATAAAGTCCACAGTTAATCCTGAGTTACTTGTTTACCGAAACATTTGCACGAATATCTTTGTGTGCTTGTATGTATATGCGAAAATTTAAAGTGGATTCATTGTATTTTATTAATTAATATAACGTAAGCATGTATGTTTTTATTTGAATTGTTTAGATAAAGGGGTTATTTTCGAATGGGTTCATGACTGATTTGCCAAAAGCGTAAAGCCTCAGGTGTGTGCCTCAGGTGTGTGCCTCAAGCAATCTGCTGACAGAAAAGTTGACCATCTAAGGCAGACAGATAAATCAGTGCACCGATCAGCAGAATGAACTGTGAAAGAATGTCAGCAGGAAAGGGAGATAATTGGCAGTGGTAATGAACGTGGTGTTTGTTACTAGCCAGGTGTCAGACCAATCTAGGTCAGGAATAGAGGGAGCAGATGTTAGGTGATGAGTTGTGTCGAGTTCTCTCCCCACCAGGAGTTTGAATGGAAAATAGGATTTCAGAGGTCTTGCCTTCAGTGATTTTTGATTGTTAATTATCTGTGTCTGGTTGCATAATTAAGGTCCTGCTTTGGCTTCAGTATGGAAATGCCATAGTGAATAAAGGCATCGGTATTGTTGCCTGCTAACGGAGGTTTTATAAAAGGTTTGTTAACCGTTTGTGTTACTCACATGCCTTCACGTTGAGAGATAGTATATTTTGCTGTTGTTTGATTCAGTATATTGTGGCAGAGTAAATTTGTCTATCCCTATTTCTAGATTTCATTGTTAAAAAATTGTTAAATTTTCAAAGAGACCCGAACTTGGACACTCCTTATGATGGTATTTTTGTAAGTGTCAGAGTTGGAGTAAACAACTCGAGTTGAGAATATGCTATAAAATTGCTGATACAATCCAAACTAGTTCATGAGTAGTTTTTCTCTCTAATAGTCTCATACTGTTCATAACAAAATCATCCAATGGGGATGGACCAGAATTTTCTTTATCGAAGAAGTATTCTGTTCTAACACTTTGAATTTCAACATAACCCAAGTCTGGTCTTAAAAGCGATTTTTTAGTTTATGAGCAGAGCCAGCCATTTTGGTTGTCACTTCACACTAGAGTGATTACTGTTTTCTACTAGATTATGTTGGTGTGCGAGTCTGGCATTGCCAACAACTTGTCAGTAAAATGCGTTGCTGTATGTTGATTTCTATGAATTTTGTTCGAGTACCAATACAGGAGAGATGGTAGCAAGAGTTTGGTCTGGAGAATTCGCGAAGATTATTTTGAAAGTGCCCACACATGGAAAATCAAGAATGTTCCTCATGATGTGTTCAGTACCCCCACATGGAAAATCAAGAATGTTCCTCATGATGTGTTCAGTACCCACACATGGAAAATCAAGAATGTTCCTCATGATGTGTTCAGTACCCACACATGGAAAATCAAGAATGTTCCTCCCGACGTGCCTGATAGTGCATGTGAAATTCAGGATGATTCTCTACAGCATACTTGGAGAGTGCATTAAAGATTCTGAAACAGTTGTGAATGTGCCTCTAGAAGGGACCTGTAGGACCTCACCTAAATATGAAAGGCAGAGACTTGTTGCAAACTGCATGACTCTGAAGCACGTGTTGGTGACAGCTGCCATCTTTAAACAGGTTATGATGCGTATTGACTTTATTTCTCTAAAATCCTACTCTCATTTCCCTGATGATATCCTTGAACTTGATTATACATTTATGTTATTGACTGCTTATGTCCAGCATTAATAGAACATTGTTGTGAAGTGATGTAAATGTTAACACTCTTTGCTTATATTCATATGTTACATATTTGATTGTTGATTTTATAAATTTATTGACCTTATACATATTGATAACCAAAGGTTGGAAAGAAAGAGAGCTGGGGCTAACTAAATATAGTTTAAAAACAGATTAGTCTTCTCCTTTGGTAAGAAGTTTTCCACTACGGAAATATTGTGTGTCGGTAAATGTTGTCGTTGATGTAATGGAAGAGAGAAAACGTTTACAGCACCGTGTATATCCGCCAAATGAGAGAGACAAGTGGCGTCTTCTGGAGAATTATTAATAACATAAATTAAGATTCACATCATTTGTAATTAGTTATGGATGATTACTTAAGAATAATAACCATTAAGTATGTGGCATTGGCGACATATTTTAAATGTACGAGAAATGCTTTATTGAAAGAATGTTCCTACAAAGCGGAGGACACATCTAGAGCTCAATTTGAAATTATTGCTAAGATTTCGTGTTGATTTGCTGTTATTGTTCTGGACAGCCTATGTACTCTGCAGTCAGCAAACCGTCCCTGTATATGGAGAAATGAAAAATACAGGTTTGCCAGTGTGGAACTACTAGTCGCCATGTAAAAAAAGATTCTATCTCATTTCCTCAGGAGACAGGGTGCAGTTATCTCTCTTTACGAGACCGGGGATTCTAACTGAGGAGAGAAATTGTCATCTGCTAACACCTACTTATTTGTTGGCGTTGTTTTCACGGGTATGTAGTTCTTGTTCTTGATTAAGAAAACTAGGCTTTTGGTTCGTGGCATTCCACTGATGTGAGATATTAAAGTGGAATAGTCTGTTGATGTTGTGTATTCCACTGATGTGAGATATTCAAGTGGAATAGTCTGTTGATGTTGCGTATTCCACTGATATGTAATATTTAATTGAGTGTGTGTGTGTGTGTGCGTGCGTGCGTGCGCGCACGATTGATATGAGGTATTCAATGATGTAGGCCCGTAGGGTGTGCAACCGAGATGAGTATTCGATTACTTAGAGTGTGCAATTGATGTGGGGTATTCGATGATGTAGAGTATTCGATGATGTAGAGTATTTGATGATGTGGGGTATTTGATGATGTAGACTGTAGAGTATTTGATGATGTGGGGTATTCGATGATGTAGGGTATTTGATGATGTGGGATATTCGATATTGTAGGGTATTTGATGATGTGGGGTATTCCATGATGTGGGATATTCGATGATGTGGGGTATTTGATGATGTAGGGTATTTGATGATGTGGGATATTCGATGATGTAGGGTATTTGATGATGTGGGATATTCGATGATGTAGGGTATTTGATGATGTGGGATATTCGATATTGTAGGGTATTTGATGATGGGGGGTATTCCATGATGTGGGATATTCCATGATGTGGGTATCATACGGGTTGCACATCTCTCTATAAGTTCTTACATGCTACATGCTGATAGTATGTGGGTTGGAGTGGGGTTTGGGGGAGGGGTATGTGCGTGTTTCTTCATGCTAATAGTCTGGTCGTACGGGTTGAATAAGACTAATTTCCATAGACCATGTCTTTACGTCAGAACGTTTATTTCTCCGTTCATATTCTGCCGCTGTCTTGTCTTTGTGATTTTATTTATGCAACTGTGTCCTTCCGTTCTTTGCTCTTCTAGAACTTTAAGTGGTAAATGTCGAAATGTTTTAATTAATGAACACTCTATTCACTCATTGGATATAGTATGAACTGTTTGAGTTATTTCGCACCAGACTACCGATCAGGACATTTCCTATTTAATTTTGTGGAATGCTTACGAAAAGGGGCAAAGACCGAGGATTTAAAAAAAAAGTATATTCAGAGAATAAACCGGGACACTTCTATTTTTATCAGTATGAAATAGAAATAAGTTGCTAACATAATAAGTTGCTAGATATTGATCAGACAGTTTCTAATGATTTGTATTAAAAGATTTTAGCAACTGTATTGGATGAGAAGTGGTTAATGAAAATAGGAGTGCATTTGCATTTCTTTATTTACATTCGTCGCTAGATTTTACAAATGATCCCCGTTCGATCTGTGTAATGACGTAATATGATGACGAAATGCTTCACGATGTAAGTTTAATGATGTGCTAATTATGTGACGCTGGAAAAAAGTTTTGATTTGATGTGTTTGTATGACGACATTGAATCGATTATGTGTTGCATCAAAAGAATTGAGTTTGTTGATTATGAAAACAGATTGCTCTTGGCTAATGACTTTTTTCCGATTTGTGTAAAATTATTTTATGCAATAAATTTGTTTATTTCTATTGTTAAGCATTTTTCACTTTCATCAATTGAAAGATTTAGTAAAATATGATAATGGGTGTGAACGAATCAATAAATGTGGGGTTGGGTATAAATAAACACCTGCATAAAACGAGCATTTAAAGAGATGTCTGTACAAGGTGATAGCAAGATCAACAGATAGATAGTCAGACAAACAGACAGACAGATAGGTAGGTATGTAGGTAGGGGGAGGTAGAGAGAGAGAGAGAGAGAGAGAGAGAGAGAGAGAGAGAGAGAGAGAGAGAGAGAGAGAGAGAGAGAGAGAGAGAGAGAGAGAGAGAGATTGCCTTTGACAAGGGCGTTGGTCTGTTCTGACGTTTTCATGAAGATGTTTTCCATGTCACGTTTTTACCGGTTTTACCGGATAAATATATATTCACCCTTGTTAATAATTAGTCCCACAGTACAATGCATGCTATTAGATAGGGATGTGGGGGCGAAGCGATATTGAAAGTGCTCATATTACAGAGGAACGAACAAATGCTTAGCATTAAAGCGTATTTGTGAGCGCAAATAAATTCGGGCGTGTGCACATGTGTAGAAAAGGAGAGAGATGGGTGGGGGGAGAGACAAAGAGAAAGAAATAGACATATATATTTATTTAATGTACATAGACAAATATATACAGATATATATATAGATAGTTACATGTTCTCTCTGCATATCTCTACAATCATTATGATCTATCTACCTCTCTCTACAGTCCACATGATATATATCTACCTCTCTCTACAGTCCACACGATATATATCTACCTCTCTCTACAATCCACACGATATATATCTACCTCTCTCTACAGTTCACACGACATATATCTACCTCTCTCTACAGTCCACACGATATATATCTACCTCTCTCTACAGTCCACACGATATATATCTACCTCTCTCTACAGTCTACACGATATATATCTACCTATCTCTATAGTCCACACGATCTAACTACCTATCACTACAATCCGCACAATTTTTCTACCTAACTCTACAGTCGACACGATCTAACTACCTCTACAGCCCACAATATTCTTCCTACCTATCTCTACAATCCACACGATCTGTTGCTATTGTTAATATGATCTAACTACGTATCTCTACAGAACAGATGACATGTCTACCTATCTCTACAGTCCAGATGATCTAGAAATTGGTAGTTACATCATCCACAGTCCACATGGTCTACCTACCTATCTATACCCTTATAATGTAAATGCGCATATTGTGTCACGTCCTTCTGTCTTTTCATGTTATGTGCGTAAACTTTACACTAGGCCATTAATCTATGGTCCGTCCTCGTTTTTGCCTATCTTATCTACGTGGTCTGCTGTCTTCATGATGGACTGTCCGTTCTAAAACGAAACTCTCCTTGCTTCTCACCAGAAATCAAAATGTCTGAAAAGCTCTCTTTAAAAGTCTGGTAATTTTACTTTTATTTAATTTACACCATGATTCTTTCGCAGAGAATGTTGTACTGCCGCTTTCTAATTGTTACAGTGACCCGGTCATTTGTTGTCTTCCTGGTTAGCGTTAGGTTTGGGTCCCCTAGTCACTGACGACGGCTTGGGTAATATTACATGATAGTTTGTAACGTTCATACTTGCCCAGAGACCACTCTTGCTAACTGACTCCGATATTCCGGCTCTTACCACCGCCGATACGCCACACATCTTCAAGTCTAAAATGCTTTAGTGCTGCTTTAGTTTTCTTCAAACCAAACTTCGAAATGTTGTTCATCACGTTCGCTCGGCTTATTTCTTTATTCTTCTCTTTATTTTTTATTCGTCTCACGTTGACTCTTATACTTTACTCTTAACATATTAGGCATTTTGCTCTCTGTCACAGGTGTAACTCGAAGAACTTGGTAAGAGGGTAATCAGACTGCGGTGCCAGCCGCCGCAGATATTTATCTCCCTTGCTAACGACGCACAAGCTCGTGGTGGTGAAATGATGACTCTGGAACAGAAATAATATTCTGTCGACGCTGTGAAATGTTTCCTACCGGATGTGCCTCACACATGTTTCGCTAAACGATTTGACAAGTAAGGGAATCATGTTATAAAAATAGGTTGAGAGGGAGCTAAAAGCAGCTTATTCCCTCCCCCAAACAACATCACCATCCACACCACCCCGACCAATATGTCAAATCTGGTAAAGTTGCTAAGTTCTCCTTATCCACATGCTCTCTCTCTCTCTCTCTCTCTCTCTCTCTCTCTCTCTCTCTCTCTCTCTCTCTCTCTCTCTCTCTCTCTCTCTCTCTCCTTTTCCCTCCAAGTCGACTACGAGAAGACTGAACTAAGTATAATCAATAAAGGCAAATTATGTTAGCCACGAATTCTCTAATTTACTAGTGGTTTGAATTCCATTTCCAACTGACAACAGACAAGTCCGCCATTTTACTGTTAGTAAGTAAAGACACGAAAACAGCCAGCTTTCATGTGTCACAGAAGAAACTCTGCAACGTCTGGTTTTCTGGGCAGCTAAAATTGCTTGTCACTTCCTCCAATTTGAAGCACACACACACGCGCACGCACACACACACACACACACACACACACACACACACACACACACACACACACACACACACACACACACACGATCGATCCATGCTTAACTTCTTTTTCCTCCCAAAGCATTAACTTAACATTAAGTATGATGTCATTTTAAAACCCTTTATTATTATATTAATTACTTCCTGTTTTCCCTCAATATTCTTGATCTACATATTCTTAGATCGTCTATGCCAGTTATTAACTACTTCCGGTAACCCCTCCCCTCTTTCGTTTTACTTCTCTGCTTATTTCTCTCTCCTAGTGCAATTTAAACTGTCGTAATTCCAACCCTTTTTCGAATACTTAACTATTATTTATCTCTCACGTTTTAATCTACTTAACTATGTTTTTAGTCTACTTAACCATTGTTTATGTCTCACGTTTTTAATCTACTTAGCTATTGTTTATCTCTCACGTTTTTAACCTACTTAACTCACGTTTTATTTCTGCCCTAAGTTTAAGCTAGTTCTAGCCAATGACAAAACATAATGGCTACCATTCCAACTCTTCCCACCCTCTCCTTATCTATATCAAGTACTTTACTTTTTACTATCTTTCACTTGGATCAGTCTCCTTTGACTCCTTTGATCAGTCTCCTTTGACTCCTTTGATCAGTCTCCTTTAACTCTTTTGATCAGTCTCCTTTGACTCATGCCGCTCTTAAAAGTACTTCACTTTTACTGTTCCTAGCATGTTTGTTTCACCCGTACACTTAAGCATTCTTTTCTTTAATTAGTAATCTGCCATTTTAACAGTTCTGTCACTCTTATATTGCACTGATCTATTGTTATTATTATCGCGTCCCTTTTTCCTCTGCTTCACTAACCCCCCTCCCCCCACACACTTTCGATCTCATAATCGAACCTCTGTATTGTGAGTTCATTAACGTGAAAGCGACCAAGTGCTGAATAATGTCGCGAGCTACCCCGGCTTAAGAGAACGTAGAAATTGGTCCTGTGGCGACAGCGGAGATGACCTGACTCAGTCAGACCACATGTCTGGGCCAGAGAAAAGGTACCGATTATTGTCTGATCAAGGAGCTATTTCGTTTGAGCAGGTGGAAAGTGGCCGAGAGGCCTCAGACCAAGCAAAGGAGTTGTACCACGTGACACTCCTTTGTACACTTTGCTCTCATCGTCTTCTTCGTCTTCATCACTCCAATTCCCCAAGTGAGCTAAAAACCTAACGCTATATCGTGAATGTGCATAACTTAGTGTTTCTGATGCGCTTTTGCGTGTGACTTGGGCCGCGCGTCTGGTGCAGGACGTGCTGGAGCCGGAAGCAACTGTTTTTTGGCGGGGTCATACCTTGGCCGGAACGGAATGGAACGTGACGATTTGTCTGTTCACTAATTATGGATTTGTTTTTGATTGGTGGTCAGATGGGTAGGGTAGCAATGAATGAATGTGGTTAGTGTGTGTGTGTGTGTGTGTGTGCGTGCGTGCGTGTGTGTGTGTGTGTGTGTGTGTGTGTGTGTGTGTGTGTGTGTGTGCGTGTGTGTGTGTGTGTGTGTGTGTGTGTCTTAGTATTTGCAACAAGGAGAGCATAGCGTCAAAACGCGCCACAAGGAGTGATCAACATAATTATTTCGCCAGCTTATTCTTTTCTGTGCTTGAGATTCTCTTACAACTTCATCACACGTTGAGGACTGATGTTTCTTACATTTCTAAAATATTATCTATTGTTTGTGTATGAGATTCTATCAACAATTTCATCAGACGAAGAAGACTGTAATATTCGCTATAATCTTACACTGTTAGCTGTTGCTTGTATATGAGGTTCTGTCAATAATTTCGTTACAGGTTCCAATATCAAGATTTGATGAAAGATAACTCTCACAAAGATAGGTTTCAATATCGTGATTTAGAGATTGATGACTGTAATAAGCTGAACGATTTGAGCCTTAAGGTATGGTGGTCGATGACGTTAATAAAGAGATGTGTCAATGTCAAGATTTGGTGCTTTATCACATTAATAAACAAAGGATTCAACAGCAACCTTTGATGAAGTTAGTCTTAAACAGCTGGTCTTGCGTGATTTGGCGAGATGGACACAAGCAAATAATGCTTGAAACGTTTCACTTTGGCAAACCAAGTCTCTGGTAAATTTCATCGTAGAGTTTTAATGGCGATGATGATAATAGTAGTGGTGATGATTATTTATTTCAAATGTTCTTTTATTTCGCAGGTGACAGCATCAAGTAGACTGTTTGTAACGATGTGATTAGCCGAGAAAGGCTCTACTCAACACGTCACAAGGGAATAGATCGCTGTGATTTGGTCACTTATGTCTGTAACAAACAGTGGCTCAATAAACGCACTGTACCGAACAGGGCTCTAGTCAGCACCAGTTCCGTCGTTTTCATTTGGTGAGCGATAATTCTAATCAACACTGCCTCAAACAGTGTGACGTAGGTGAGCCATAATTCTAGTAAACAAAGCCTCAAACAGTGTGACGTAGGTGAGCCATAACTCTAGTCAACAATGCCTCAAACAGTGTGACGTAGGTGAGCCATAACTCTAGTCAACAATGTCTCAAACGGTGACATAGGTGAGCCATATTATAGAAAACAGAGATGTCAAATTTTGCGATTTTCTAAACCGTAATTCATATAAACAACACTTCTTTCAGTTCGACGTAGCGAACATAACGAAATAAGATGTTCGATTGCAATTTGCTGGCTACGTATTATTTTATGTTTTCTATATGCACACTAAAAAATGTAGATATGCCTGCCTTTGTTTTCTATATGCCCACTAATAAATGTAGATATGCCTGCCTTTGTTTTCTATATGCACACTAATAAATGTAGATATGCCTGCCTTTGTTTTCTATATGCACACTAATAAATGTAGATATGCCTGCCTTTGTTTTCTATATGCACATTAATAAATGTAGATATATTGGCCTTTGTTTTGTGTTGCTTTGCTTCGTGCTTTTGCTGACAGTTCCAATGTAACACTGTAACTTGATCAAATAACCCTGTAGAGCACAAGCGACAATATTAAGACATTCGTTTGACCTTTCCGATGTAACGTTGTAACTAGATAATATGCCAGTAGTCCGCGATCGACAACGTGAGGACAGTTGCACTCACCCAACAGTTCAATGAACATCCTTGTTCGTGGTGAGGGAAAAATCTAATAACTGCTGGTGAAAGTTACCCAGGCAGTTGAATTACATCGCAAGCAATTACATAACCCCTTCTGCTTAGAAGGAAAATGTATGTTCTTATTGGGTTTTAACATTTCGGCGAACTGTTGTACGGGTGTTAAACGATAACACATCTCATCTCTGTCACGAGCTTATGGGCAACAAATGGGGGCACTTACCTTGCACGTTAATACGTGAGCACAGTTGACAATATATATGTGTGTGTGTGAGTATGTGTTAGTTGTGCAAGTGTGTTATCGTGTGTTTGAGTGTGTACGCGCGCTTCTCGCACGTGGGCATTTTGTACGGTTGTTGAAAAGGGTCAGAAAATTACAAAAACAAGTGTTCTCGGCCAGATTTACACACAGTAACACCTGACAGAAGTAGTGCCAGGTGATGACAGAATCTCACGTTGGCATTTCTAAATTCGGACCCCACACCACCACTATCACCACTATTGTTTTGGACAGGATGTTATTATTTATTTTACCCGCGCGTGAGTGAGTGACATTGCAGATACTGTTTGCGTCAACGAAAAATGATCCTTTGCCAGAACTGAAATGAGAAAAAAAAACGTGACTCCAATCTGATGAATTGTGAGCGTTGCATGCACTTCGCCGGTCGTGCAGAGTGCAAATCATGAGGCCCACGCCCATACGATGACAAGCAAACAGAGCTAAAAAACAAAGGGGTGTTATTTGTAAACGCGACATTCCCACGACTGTCTCACTTTGCTTCACCGACAAACTTATGCTACACCAGACAGATGCTAGGTCTATCAATTATTTATTTCCGTCTCACTCCCACTACCCTCACCTCGGTTTCCTTTACCCTTGACGATGTCTGAGATGAATCTGTACCTGGTGACGTTCGATGTTGTGTCGTCATCAAGTACAAGCTTGACTGTTCCTAAACTAGAAAGTTTGTGTGCACTCTTCGAATTTCCTTCTTGAAATTTGACAAAGATTTCTTTTTTCGTTTGCGGTCATTGTATGCTGACCTCACCTATAAGCAGAGAAACTCAAGTTAATATATGCCGTTAATATGTGTATACCGTCTTTGAGCAGAAGCTGCCGTAAGATTGCACTGACCATTTCCCAGAATCGGAGTAAGAGCGCTCAAATTAATGTCGCATCTACACTGGCCAGGTCTATTGGATCCGATTAATCGGTTATCCTGTTTAGCCCTGTGGAGATATTACGTTATATATATATATCCTGTTTAGCCCTGTGGAGATATTACGTTATATATATATATCCTGTTTAGCCCTGTGGAGATATTACGTTATATATATCCAAAATGCACACGTACAGATTTACGTATCTTACGAGGGATTATGGGGCCGATAAATAGCTCTGAACTATTCACTAAGAATTGTCTTCTCTTATGAGATAGGAAGTTCCACTAATTGTTTTTCGTTATTGTTTCTGTAGTAAGATATGATACTGCATTTTAAACAAAAAGGAAAGAAAAATTATTGTCTCGGAATATATGGACTGAATGTCTGAATGACGGTTTGTAAGTATATGTGATTAAAACACAATATCATATTCTTTGTATAGAATACTAAATATTTCATTATAATGATGGGAAAAAATAGAGAAAGAGTAACATTGCGACTACTTGTATGTGAATTGTCGTCTTTACTGAAAGTGAAACGGTTAGAACTCAATGGCAATTCTATTTTTTTTAACTGGCAAAACTCCCATTGGTTCGCTCCCCTCTTCACTGAACAGGACGAAGTTCAACGCGGCCAATCGCTGAGTTTACGTCGCTCTGAATGTTCACGAATGCTAGGCTCATTTGCGTTCAATGTTCCCTTTCCTTTTACCAGGTTGGTAACTACTGACAGCTAAAACATCTGCGTTCAGAATCAGCCGGAAGTGAATCTTATGATTGACGGTTGAAAATGAACTCTTTCCATTTCTGCCATGTCCTTGAGATCCTTTGGGTACTGGCGTTCTGACTTTTAAGCGACTGTGGGTTTCTTTTGCACACATCCCACCCTACCCCAATTCAAAGCAATGATCTTCGTAGTGTGATGGAGCAATTTCCGTCCATATTTAACTATTTATTTAAGAATCATATTAATTTCTATCATCTTTACTTTTAGACACACTGCAATATCCTAGCCATTAAAACGATTGTTTGGAATGCATTTAGTCGTAGTTACACGCTATTTGTTGTGCCTCAAGGCCATCACTCTACTCTAGACACTGACTGGTTCACATGGCATGACGGGGAGGGGGGGGGACACAACGACAATCTGACCCCTCAGTCTAAATAACGGTGCTACGAGAATCAGACGTGCGAGAACGGCATCCATAGAAAGCGGTAAGGTGCCGGGTAAGGCAAGGCGTTTACAGGCATTCCCCTGGATACAGGTGAGATCAGACCGACGAGAAGTGTCAGGTGAAAGGGACACTCGTAGATTTGAACCACAGAGGGGTGTGCATGGAGGGTGCAAGGTGGTGTGAAGAGTGTTGGAGACAAGCAAGCGTGTCGTTCAACTAGCGCACTTAAAGGGAGACAAGCAAGCGTGTCGTTCAACGTGCGCACTTAAAGGGCAGTTAACCTCACATAAATGCCGCATTGGTTCTTCGAAATTAACACCATAACAGTTTATATAGTGAGTAAAAATTCTTGCTCGTCACGAAGCATATACATGTGACCCACCCACCTGCATTAATGTGATTATTAATAATTATTAAATATTGATAATAATTAACAGATAGAAGGTGCCGTCACACGGAGCATCCGTTTCCGTTCTGTTGTTTCATGGAAATACGTTTTACCGCCAAACCCTGTCAGCCATTTATAAAACGAATTATAGAAAATAACGTAAAAGGAGAAATCCTATTAGCGCGTCATTGCGCACGTGCTGACGAGTATTACAATTGTTCCTACATGTGTAACGACGACGTTTGTTACGTCAACATTTGGGCGTGCCCATTAACTTTAAGATAAATCATTGTTTGCCGAGGGCAACTGCTCCAAAATGCCGTGCGGCCAATTAAAACCTCATCCTACTAACGTTCTGTGCAACGCAGTACAATGCGCAGACACCCGTCCCTGTGACCTAACGATGATTATTATTACCCAGCATGCTTTGTGAGCCTCGCGAATCGCGGTGCTAGGTGCTTTCTTTCCTATCGGAACTATCGCGGTGGGTCTCTGGGATGTGCGAACAAAAATAATGATGGGTGTCGACCGCCGTATAGAAGCAGCAACTCTCCGTAGAATTCGCTTCAATTTATTTATTTTTCCTTCTCTCTTATGCAAAGTTCAAAGGTTAGCAGCACAGTTCAAAGACACACATTAAAGATACTAAAGAAACGCTGCATATTCGGATTACAGTGTTTAAAAAAAATAAATAAACATGCTTTATCTCTTACTTTTATTTTCCTACTCTAAGCGAAATTCTTCAATTACAAAGAAAGTAAGAAAAAAAAACCGACAAAAAGCAACAAAGAGCAATAAATTTACTTCTAACTGGTACTTTGTCGTGTTTGCTTGACCGTTCTAATCGGCTAAATTGTTCCGTTTAGCTGGCTCCTTTAAGTGCACTTGTACTTGTTCCAAAACTATGATATTTTAATATAGAAGATAGTCGGGGAAAGCAGCCAAATAGGGCTACACCGTTGGAAGTCAATAAGTACAAGTGATAATCTATAATTCCAGAGTTGTATCATTTTGTCATCTCTCTTTCTCTCTCTCTTTCTCTCTCTCTCTTTCTCTCTCTCTCTCTCTCTTTCTTTCTCTCTCTCTCTCTCTCTCTCTGTTACAATCGGTACTCACGGTAGGATTAACTTTGCTAAATTACTAATTACTAATCAGTATAAACCTTCTTAGGTTTATAGATCCAGGGGAATCATCTTCCCATTCACATCCCCTGTTTCTTGACTTGAACCCCCACCTCCCGTCAGGCTTCTGTTCATGACGCTGAAGAGGCAATGACGAGAGAAGACCACACTACACACAGATAAACAGACAGCGCTACATACAGACAAACACACAACGCTACACACAAACACACAACACTACATACAGACAAACACGCAACGCTACATACAGACAAACAGACAACGATACACACAAACTCACAACACTACCCACAGACAAACACACAACGCTACTCTCATATCACAAAATACAGTCAGAGACAGATAAAGACAGTTGTAGACCCTCAAACATTAAATCCGACTGTTACACAACTTTAAATTTTAAAAAATAATTTAATATTTTTTTTTTCAAAAATGGAAAAGCATTAATAAAATACAAGATGCAAACAACATAACAGAAAGTAAGCATTTCTATTTATTCTCAAGTAAAATCAAGAGTAAAAGAAAATCGGCAAAAATGCAATACATTCAAATATCATTCCTTGATACAATAAGTCAAACAAACAAAATCCTTAGTAGTAAACTAACCCCTCTGTTAATTAATAATATTTAATCTAAAGGTAGACAATATGAGTAAACATGAGCCACTTGTGGCTGCAATGCCACAGCATGAGACCGTTACATGCAAAACACAAAAACTGGCTCTCAGCTCTCCACAAACTAACTTTCCTATACAGAAATAGGAATTTATACTGGTGGTTTCCAGACTTTGAATACACAAAATCTCAGACTGCAAAGCTACCGGTATAGACAAAACACTACTGCCGACTCTCAGCTCTCTATAAATAGAAACTTGCATCTGACTCAACAGTGAGAATCAGAGTGACGTAACACAGAGGATTCTGTATCTTCGTGACGCAACTTTAAATGACGTAGAACTTCTGGGATGACAACTTAACTAAGTCATGGTGTCGGACTCCATTCCAGGAACTTTCCCAGAAAGTAGGATACGAGTTTTAAGTAATAATAAAAAAAAAAGTAAACATTTACCTTCGCTTATTAGAAGTGTGTTTGTAACTGTTCTCGAGTAATTACTGTATCGAGTGTATAATGTGTGTGTGTGTGTGGGGTGGGTGGGTGGACGGTGAGGGTGCGTGTTTCTTATATATTGAAGTGCTTTTGTTGACATCTTACACTTTTCCAATGTCTGTGGTACATGTAACTGTTGACGAAAGATTGTGTACCAGAAAGTCTGTTAATGAATTGAAATTCTTTCCTGTACATTTTTGTTGCACAGTTCTAATTTGTGCTAAGTGTAAATATTGACGTGTGATTGCGTGACATGAAATGGATATCATAGAGGATTGCTGGATTTCCATAGACAAAGATGTATAATTGTTAGAGTCCCTAATAAATAACTGTGACTTTTTTTTTTACAGATATATTAAAGTAATCATCTACGTACACATCGTTAATGACGAAGGCCGTAAAACCATGACAAAAGTATTCACTCTGTTCAGAATGTGAACTAGTAAAATTGTTTAGTTAAAGTTTAGTATGACATTTATTCCAGTAAAACAATTGCACGTTCTGATAGTGTACGTAAATAATATCGTTGTATGTTGTGTGTCATTCATATAATATATACTGAATGTTGTAATTCTGCAGTATTTGATTAGAAACTTTGTACAGAGAATTGCATACTTCCCGAACAACATCCTGTTTCGTAATTATTATTTAAAGTGCAAAGAAGTAAATTTAGTATATTTGAGACTGTTAGTTTATTAATAGAATAGTTAGTGTACTATCATTTCAGAATGCTGCTTTGCTAACTTTTATACAAGTTTGCAAAAGACCGATTGACTGATTACCTGAATATGAAAACCGATTGGCTCAGACGCTACCAAATCTCGGATGAAATATTTCGAGAGCGATTTTAAAGAGCGGCTTTGAGAGACATGAAATACTTCCATATTCAAAAGCAAAGTCTGAATATCTATCTGAGCAGATGGTTGGAATTAAAAATTATAACGTTACTGTTGGAAGGTTTAAAAGAATGTTATCAGAGAGCAGTTGTATTGCCTGAGTCACCAAAACATTTCTTAACTTCAATTCGCGAAAGAAACCCCGAGACATTACGCGAGTTAGGAGACTTGGCAAGGAATAGAGTGAAAAGCTGCTGTTAGCTAATCAAAATCGCGTCTCGGTTAACTCAAACTCAGAAGAAGGAAGAAACTATATCTCGACCTTTGAACCAGGAAGGAGAAATTCGTTAGGTCTCCACTCATGAAACCTGACCCATGTACCATGAAATGCTCTGCAGAGGAAAGTTGTGATGAGAAGTGCTTGGGAAGAGTGTAGCGGAGCCAAGAGTGTGATGGTGTGATGTCAGTGAATGGATTCGAAGCTTCAACCTTAAATGAAACACGATGTGAAATTGACGTCATAGACAAGACATACTAGCTATTTAAAAGTCGTCCCAACAAAGTCGTAGATTAAATTAAAGGGTGGGTTTGTGGATATAATTGTACACCATTATACTGGGTAGTCGGTATGTTGTGCCTATCTCAATTTTTAAAAAAAGAAATGCGTTGTGAAAAAGACACTGTTCATGAAACTTAGGAGTTGATTTCTAAATCTGTAGAGATGCCAATAAAATACTCAAAGTGTAAATAACAGTAAAGAAGAACTTGCGGACTTACACATAGCAGACAGTACGTAAATTAAGTGTACAGAGAAGTAGAAACGGGTGAAGTAGAGCATTTGAAATGGAGTAAAATCTTCCAAGTTTGTGGCACTGACGGAACTAAAGAGGTATGTAGACTAGTAATGCCACAGACTCTAGTAAAACTACAGACTCCGAACACAGAAGTAAAGAGATAGATAGACTTGTAAAACCACATACTCTAAACACAGAAGTAAAGAGATATGTGGACTAGTAAAGCCACATACTCTGAACACAGAAGTAAAGAGATATGTAGACTAGTAAAGCCACAGACTCTGAACACAGAAGTAAAGAGATATGTGGACTAGTAAAGCCACAGACTCTGAACACAGAAGTAAAGAGATATGTGGACTAGTAAAGCCACATACTCTGAACACAGAAGTAAAGAGATATGTGGACTAGTAAAGCCACAGACTCTGAACACAGAAGTAAAGAGATATGTGGACTAGTAAAGCCACAGACTCTGAACACAGAAGTAAAGAGATATGTGGACTAGTAAAGCCACAGACTCTGAACACAGAAGTAAGAAGATATGTGGACTAGTAAAGCCACAGACTCTAAACACAGAAGTAAAGAGATATGTGGACAAGTAAAGCTACAGACTCTGAACACAGAAGTAATGAGTCCGCTTACTTAGAGCTAATTTGAGTGTGCCAGTTATGTAATTCAGTTATGTAAGTTCTTCTATGCCTTCTTTTGACACTCACCACAAAGCTGACTAGACCGCCATTTGTCACCATACTTATTATCAGTTGCCCTAGTAACAGTTCTCCTGTCAATGGAAAACCCATTGATATCACATATCTATCTATCTATCTATCTATCTATCTATCTATCTATCTATCTATCTATCTATCTATCTATCTATCTATCTATCTATCTATCTATCTATCTATCTATCTATCTATCTACCTACCTACCCACCTACATATCTATCTAACTATCTACCTACCTACCTACCTACCTACCTACCTACATATCTTATCTATCTACCTACCTATCTACCTACCTACCTACCTACCGACCTACCTACCTATCTATCTATCTATCTATCTATCTGTCTGTCTACATATCTATCTATCTATAAATATCTTTCTGTTTGTACTTCTGTATTACGTTGTTTTATACGTCAGTACCTCTGCTCATCATTGCTTTGTCAACCTATCCATTTTTCATCTCTGGTCTATTCTTTCACCAAGCCTTCGATCTCTTTGCTTATCTCTCCGTCCCAGTCACCCACTCACGTACCCACCCACTCAATCTCGCCCTCCCAACCATCATACATCCATTCATTTATCAAACCTCCATTTACCTCCATTTACCTCCCTGTTTAGTGTGCGCGTCTGCTTTTGACTGTTTATAAATTGCAAGGGAGAGGGTTCGAGAGAAAAGGCGCAGCTTGTCATGGAAAAATAAAACTAGACCGAAACGGACGGCAACGTAAGAGCTATTCATGTTTATAAATACATTTGTAAGCGCAACCGTCACCCACTGAGGCATAACATCAGACTCGACGCGACACGTCGTGTGTTAGAGATTCTACCAGCAGTAATGACGTCTGAAGAAATGTGTCTCTTTCTTTTAAAAAAATAAATTATTAACTTTCCACAAACGCCTCATCCTGTTTTTATTTAATTGCCTACAAATCAATTAATTTAACGACTCCATAACTAAGCAAGTTATTTTCGGAAGACTGAGCTAGTAGTGTTATCAGTAAGTGCTGCGTCCGTTCAATCCCACTGAGATCTACATGTGAAATGAAGGTCAACACTTAATGACGTGACATGACGTTGAACATTACCCTCATTTCCTTGGCGCAAGACCCATTAGACTGAATAGATGGTTTAAATAATGTGTGCCTCAGTGTGTACAGAATGTGGTCAAAATGTTTATGGACATAATGTCCTGTAGTGAGTTGAATACAGGTTGTAATCCTGTGTGTCTCAGTGTGTACAAAATGTTTAAGGAATACTCGTGTATCAGTGCGTGTTGATCTGAATCTGTGGTGTTAGAAACATTCATCTATATGGACAACTGTAGTGTAATGTGTATTTATCTGATCAGTAGTATGTTTGTGGTGTTAGAAACACTTATGAACGTCTGTGGAATTTGAAAGATGTATTGAGCTAAACAGAAATATTTGTATAGCGCTCAGAAATGTCTGTGAACATCTATGATTCTATGGTAATGAAGGCGTAAATTAATCTGATCAGGAGTGTGTCTTTGGCGCTCCAAATATTTATGGAAATCTGTGGTATTTCAGGGCAGGTGTTGACCTGATGAGAAATATGTCAATTATTTTCAAAATATTTTTCAACATATTTATATGATATTCGTCTATGTTGTGCACTTAACAGACCACTAGTTAATATGTTTTTCGACAGCTGCGACATTAAAAAGAAAAACACTTTTAAGTAGCGCTCGAAAAGAATAAACAGCCACCAAACAATTATTGCTAAAATAAAAAGCACTTAGATGTGGAATATCCTGTCAGAAGCACGTGCTGGAGTGGGTAGGCAGGCTACGACTATTGCATCTCTAAGGCATTAAATCTGCGACAGCTTTCCGACTCAACTTCAGTATAGAGTCTTCGGTTACGTACTTCTAAGAGCGCTTAGCAAGCGTTACTAAATTATTTCCATGATTCAACCCCACAATTCTGTCACAGTTAAAGTAAAAGTGCAAAAATGTCTGTTGTTCATCTCCGTTAAATTCTAATGGATCGCCCCATAATTCTGTCACTGTTAAAGTAAAAGTGCAAAAATGTCTGTTTTTAATCTCCTAAACTCTAATGGATCGCCGAAGCGCCCATTTTCTATGCAGGTGGACCTCTTGATCTCAGCGGTACTATACTACCACCCCTCCATGTTCTTCAACTCACTTCACCCAGGCATAGCAATCCCAGAACGGGGTAGAAAGGTTCGAACCCCAGCATCTCTCTGGGCGGCCCGGCAGGCGATCGGATTAAGAGTCGCATTCCTTGAGATCAGCCGTTGAGCCTTATTTTTCCATGACGTGTTCACTGGCTTCTGAGCAATCACACTGCTACTGAAAGTAAATAGGGTCGGTTAGAAAAATTAATGGTCAGCTGAACTTAGAGGCCATCCACAGCGACAGTTGTCCTTACAGATGTTCAAAAAGGTTTCTAACTTTTACTGCGTCTAAATTTTAAAATTATTTATGCTGTTGTGCAAAATCAGATCTAATTACCAAGAATTTCGCCCCTAAGCAAAATATTTTAGGTATGCCCTTGATAATAATACTGTTAAACAATAAAATACCTGACACTCATACTATTATTTCTTATACTACTGCTATTTATTTGATTGCAGTTTTAAATATAAATATGTTTATTCCATCTTCCATTTAGAAAAAATGGCTGATTTAAATAAGAAAAGGAAAGACACGCATATTTTTTTTTTATAAATATCTGTACATATAAAGAAAACTGAAGTCTTTATTTTTAAAACATTATATTCCATTAAGAAGACTATAATAGATTCTGATTTGGATTAATTTCCATTAAGTTTAAATTAATGAGGAATAGATTTATAAAAGTGAATATTTTCGTACTTTGTGCGAGTAATTTAGATTTAGAATTAGCTCAAATTTGATTTACAGTAGTCAGTTTAGATAAGATTTTAGATTAATTTCCAATTTCTTATGAGAAATTAGATTAGATTCAAAGTCTAATGATAAACACTTATAGATTAGTACAATTTATTTAGTCTGCTGACCAGAATACCGGAGTATTGAGGCAGTACTTCTTTCTTGTACTACTGACAAGAATACCGGAGTATTGAGGCAGTACTTCTTTCTTGTACTACTGACCAGAATACCGGAGTATCGAGGCAGTACTTCTTTCTTGTACTACTGACAAGCAAAACACCATATTAGTCGTTATAGACAATGATTTGCATTATACGAAGAACAGCTGTCAACGCTGCAAATGGTTATAAGCCTTCGTGATCAGAGGGCAAGGGGCCGTAATCCAGTATCTCTAGCGGTGCTGTTTACATTCCCATTGTCTCTTGAAGTTGCTTTAAATTGCTCTTCGAGGCGACAATGCAAGAAAGTAAATATCCTCATATTTTATTTTTGTTAAACATAGGTTCACAGTGCACTTTGTCAAACGCAAACTACATTGTCCTTGTTTAGGTCAATTCCCATAATTCATCAATGTTAAGCAGTTATGAATAGCGCATATGTTCAACATAAAGAAAAGGAAAGTCGTTTACATATTTTAGCACGCTTTTGAAAACGATTCCGGACGTTTAGTGGATTTTTAAAAAACAGCATTTTAAAATAAAATTGTTAAAGTTGTTGATTTTCCTCCGTCTGTTTTGCTACATATGAACTTAATTCGTGACTTTGAACAGTACAATAATTTGCATGCGATGTTTACGAAGCCAGAATCCGCTTTAGTGAGATATTTTTAGATTGTCTACGTAAACTCCGTCATCGATTTTCTCGCCGTAAAGGACACGTTTCAAGCCATTTCCGGAATAGGCCTGGTACAACCTTCCTCCGCGACATGGAAAGGCACACTGTTATTCTTGAAACAAGACTTTTAAAAAATACCTCATCTTTCAGAACACGTATAAATTGTTTTCCCGTAGATTACAGGTTTTAAAGTATACTATGGTACAAACTCGACTGGAAAAAAATATCACCTCGTGAGGACAAGAGCAAATAACAGGAAAAACAAATAAAATACTTAACTTCAGTTTGTCTTAACGTTCGCAAATATTCCATTTATCAAAGTGTCCTTTGCAGACCTGTGTCTTGTACCGGTCTAGTAAGGGGAAATAATTCTTGCCTGTTGTGAAGGAGGATAAAATATATATGTGTTCTATCTTCGGAATAATTTGTACTTTGCTATACAGTGACATATAACTATACGTCCAATATAATAATAATAATAATAATAATAATAGTAGTAGTAGTAGTAATAGTAGTAGTAGTTGTAATAGTAGTAATAGTAGTAGTAATAGTAATAGTAGTAGTAATAAAATAGTAATAGTAATAGTAGTAGTAATAGTAGTAATAGTAGTAGTAGTTGTAATAGTAATAGTAGTAGTAGTAATAGTAGTAGTAAAGTAGTAATAGTAGTAATAGTAGTAGTATAGTAGTAGTAATAGTAGTAGTAACCAATAACTAAGGTAGCAATGACATCACATAACTCATCACACTCAAATCTCAGCATCCGGTCCTCAGCTCAGTAACCATGGAAATCACGTGAGAACAACATGCATTCCAATGACGAAAGATTACAACTCGAAATTACATGTTGATATTCATGACCTGAATACACTGTCAAAACAACAACACACCACCAAAATAAACAAACAGAAACAAATCCAAGGGATATGTTGTTGAAATATGTTGCTGGGGTTGCATGCATTATTATCTCTGTTTTTCATGACGGGGAGAGAAAACTGTACAAACGGAGACATATGTATCAGTTAAAATGACGTCAACAGAGATGCGAACATTATCGATGCTGTAAGTCAGTATAATATTTTATTCTTAGAAATATTAAAACAACTAGCTTGATTCCTTCATTCTTAGTTTTAAATAAGTTCTCAGAATACTATAGATGAAGAAATATGAAAACTCCCTTCTACCAAACCCTACTCTTCAATTAAAATATATACCCCAAAAGTTTTCTCTTTGGTTTTTATTTTCGAGAGCAAGATTTTATTATTTTTTCATATTTTTAACTGCTATTTTCTCAACTTTAGGCGATTTTTCGCTAGTCCGAGTTTTTGTGGAAGCGATATGCATGACCGGGTAATCCGCCATGCAGAGCGGAGGCAAGAGTTTAGTATGACAGCCTCTGACGTCCCCATCATCATGGAGAGAGACGGGCGAGTCAGGAAAATGCTCCAAGCTAGCTCGCCGGCCAGTGGGTAAAGATTATTCATTTATTTTCACGTTGGAAAATATTTAGAATATATATCTTTTTACTTGCGGGTCTTTCGCTAGTGGCGCTGTACTCCTTATGTTGATGAAGACTGGCTCTGTCCACATTAGTGGCGCTGTACTCCTTATGTGATGAAGAATGGCTCAGTCCACATTCGTTCGGTCGCATCAGGTCGGAATAGATGTTCGCGTTTGGCTGTTTCTGACATGTCGCGACATGCGCAGGACGGTGTCACTTGCGAACAATACTTTAAAGTACCTACAGCACGCATCGACCAACAGACAGGGTGCAAGAGTGAAAGAAACAATTACAGCACACGGCAATAAATAAAAAAAGAAAACGGAAGAAAGGGAGGGGGAGAAAGAAAGAAAGAAAGAAAATCTATCTGGAAGGAAAATAGATAGAAAAAGTAATTAAAAGGTTAGGAGATAGCTAAAACAAAAAAATAATAGCTATAAATAAAGGAAGGTGAACAGAAAGTTAAAGGGCAGTTGCAACAACATCAAAAATGGAGGTAGAAATAACGAAAGATAAGCTGCATGAAAAAATTGAGGTAGAAATAATGAAAGATAAGCTGCGTGAAAAAATTGAGGTAGAAATAACGAAAGATAAGCTGCAGGAAAAAATGGAGGTAGAAATAACGAAAGATAAGCTGCAGGAAAAAATGGAGGTAGAAATAACGAAAGATAAGCTGCAGGAAAAAATGGAGGGAAAGAATGCCTTCTCAAGCCGACAGCAGCAGGAAATTGATAATCATTATTTGATTGTCGTCATCAAACGAGTTGTATATTAACTGTAATTACAAAACGTCTACGTATTGCATGCGTCACTCTTTCTGTAAAAAAGACAAAACGAAGCTGACTTACACAAAAAGGGAGGGGGGGGGGGGAATTTTGTCTGTTCTAAGCATTTGATTTGTACCCGGTCAATGACATCAAATCTCGTGTGATTGAGATGCGATGTTTGAATACTGACAAACACCTTTCAAATATTGGCATTAGTTTCGTTTCCTTCTCCTACACACACACACACACACACACACACACACAGACACACACACACAGACAGACACACACACACACAGACACACACAGACACATACATACATGCAGGCACGTACACACACACACACACACACACACACATACATACACAAACACACATACATATACACACATACATACATGCAGGCACGTACACACACACACGCACACGCACACACATACATACACACACAAACACACATACATATACACACATACATACATATAGGCATGTACACACATACACACACATACATAAACACACATACATACACACACACATATACATACACACCGATTTTTACTAGAGTTGAGAGTAAATGGATGTTTTCATTATGTACTCCACACTGCCACAAAAATTCATATCGATGCCATTACCAGACAAAATCAACAGTAGATATGTGAACAGAGAAAAGATTTTGGGGATGGGAGCCTTGTGAACCAGTTCATAAAGCTCAAATCAGGGGAGTTCATTCATGCCTGACGATGATCGTGACCCTCGTTCAAAGCTACCATTCTTTTTTTTCTTTTCATGTAAAAGAAAATCGCATTTGTTTTTTACTGTTCTTGTTTAGTTTTTTTTTTGTAATAGTCCACCAACTGTTTTCTATTTCGGAGCTAAGATTGGAGTTGGATGAACGATGGTCGGGAATATGTAAGTGAATTCATATGCCTGCTATCATTCATGCACATTCCTTTTGGGTCGCTTATAGAAAACCCCAGAAAAACATGACTTAAATAGCGTGCTTATGAGGTAATAAATTTCTGGCTCATCATTCATTGTCTCCCCTTGTCACGTGGAGCGCATCTGCTAACATGGCGACGTTTGAGAGGCAAAGCTCTCCCACTATCTCATTCCTGGTTCGTCCACATTTGTCACTTGAGCAAGGCGTCAACTGAAATCGGTCGAAGACGGGTGAAAGAGAACACCCAAACGATCCAGCTGACCTGAAAGACAGGTGGGAGTGGAAGGGACTTGGCTTCTTGCTACTGGAGGTTTGGGGAGTGTATGTTGTGATATATAAAACGATGCCCATTGTCCTGGTATCCTCTGTTTGTTTGTTCCTTCTTAGTAGGGGACTAATACGGTGAAGGAGCGGTGAAGAAGCGGTGAAGGAGCGCCCAGATTAGTCTCAAGAGAACAGCAGCTCATGGAATATTCACAGCATGCTAGAGAAACAGAGGAAGAATTCACCATTCTGTTGTGAACAATAAACTTGTGACATTGTTACAAAAGCATGTGAAAGACTGTTGCAGCAGCATCTAGACAAGGTTATTTACAAACTGTTATCACTTATCTCTCTATAAGTCCATTTCTGTTCTCTGAAAAGAATTTTCCTCTGATTAGTAAAAACACTAGTCTGCTGAATTTTGTAAACATTCAAATTATTTGAATGTAGTTTCATGGAAATGTTGATGTCAAATAATATTTTCACTGTGTTTGTTATATGTATAGTTGATTGTTGATTTAAAACATTTATTGACCTTCTTACATATATTAAAAGCCATATGTTGGAGGGGGGGGGGCTCGCTAAATATAGATTAAAGACAATTTATCTTTTCTTTTGATAAGACGTTCTTCACCTAAAGAAATAGTGTGTGACGGTAAATGTTTGTCTTTAATGTTGTGGAAGAGAGAATACTTTTACAGTGACCGCTTTTCCATCAAGTGAGAGAGACGTGTTGTCTTCTGGAGAATTTTTAAGAACAGAAATTAAGATTCACATCACTTCTGATTAATAATAGTAATAATCATAACTAATACGTAGGGTGGTTTTTGTGTCACAGTATTCATTAGTGTTCAAACGCCGTCCTCGGTGACACTGACAGTGTTCAAACGCGGTCCTCATAGTGTTCAAATGCAGTCCTCATAGTGTTCAAACGCCGTCCTCATAGTGTTCAAATGCAGTCCTCATAGTGTTCAAACGCCGTCCTCATAGTGTTCAAATGCAGTCCTCATAGTGTTCAAACGCCGTCCTCATAGTGTTCAAACGCCGTCCTCGGTTACTGACAGTGTTCAACCGCGGTCCTCATAGTGTTCAAATGCCTTTCTCAGCTACTGATAGACTGACAGTGTTCAAATGCGGTCCTCATAGTGTTCAAATGCCGTCATAGTGTTCAAGCGCAATCCTCAATGTTCAAATGCAGTCCTCATAGAGTTCAAACGCAGTGCTCATAGTTTCAAACGCCGTCCTCATACTATTCACAGCAGTCCTCATAGTGTTCAAACGCAATGCTGACAGTGTTCAAACGCAGTCATAGTGTTTATTCAAACGTAGTCCTCATAGTACTCCAAATCAATATTACAATCTTATTAGCTGCACCTCCAAGTTGTTTGGATTTTGTTTGCGTAGTTGTTGACAAATGATGGAGTGCTATATTTTCCAGAACTTCTGAATTCTACACCCACAATTTGGATAGACGTTCTTTTTGTGTGCTCACTCTCTGTGCGTGTGTGTGTGTGAGTGAGTGTGCCTGCTTCTTATTCATATAAAAATGTGATTTTTTTGCATGTATGTGAAAACGCATCCGGTATTGTCTTTCTATATTCATTGAATTACATTAACTTGTATGCATATCGTTATCCAGATGTATTTTTCGTGATGACTTGAAACAATCGTCCTTTATTCAGGAACTCCTAGCTAAAAGCAGATTGTTAAGTCGAAAGTTTAAACTGTGCGACATAAACATGTATAAAGTGTCACCAATGCATGTTGCACGAAGGGTTAGGACAATAGTCCTTTATGGCTGAACTCTGAACTAAAAGTAGGTTAAATCGCGAGCTTAACAATATATATGGAGACTCTTCACTCTTCAGTGTATGTATGCATGTCAAAGTACATGTTTATCAGTCCCACTTTTTATTTTATTTATTTCCCTGCGAGAAGAAGAATTGTCAGCGCACACCAAGCACTAAAAGAATTTAAAGAATACGAACCATAAGGTTACATATTTATTATGTTATAGTGTAACTTTGACGAAGAAAAGTGCTTAACAAAGGTTATTCGATCATGGTCTTTGTCACAGTCTGATAAAAATGTCCGACTTGGTGACCTACTTGTCTTGTTTACTTCAAATTTGAATTTTGAAACCCTTGGCTCCTTTGTTCAAAGCTTCCTTTTTCGAGATGCTTCTAGAACAGGTCAAGATGTTATGTAACTTTAGGTCCATTGTCCAGATTCTCGAACCAACTACATACTTCGCGATCAGTCACGTGATACGCATTATGCTCTTCTATAAATATGGGTACGCGCTTCCGTTCCCTTACTGCGAGAACACATTAGCTATTTCCATCAGCTAACTCGGGTCATGAGGCAGCCGACGAGCAGATGAAAATCACACTTCGATTTCTCATAAGGTACCATTTTATCTGATAGTATTTCGTATATCTTGATCATTGATATGTATTTGTGCTATGTATTATATTATTTCCATATATGCTTGAGCATGGTCCAGAGAAATGGCTGAAAAACCTATAAGTTATGGAATATAAATTTATTGTAACTCTTTTTCCATTTGTAACTTTAATTTATATTGTTTTAATTCACTAAGAGCCAGAATGCCTGCGCTCATATGAATTTCTCATGTAATTCAATTATTGCGTGTAATTTTAATTGTAAATTGTGAAGCGCTTTGTTGGTTTGAATTACCCCTTTTGTATGAACATTAATTTAACGTTGTAACTATTTTTATTGATTCATACGTCATGCTGTTAAATGGAACACGCGTGAGACGATTACATTTTTCTAAATCTAATTGTAAAACGACGCGAGGTCGAAACTCTTATTCAGCGCATTTTAAACTGGGACATGCTTGAGTAGGAACGTGTTAAATTGAAATTACATTAGAACACGTTACTTCTCCAGGTCGGCCCTTGCCTTGCCTTGCCTTGCCTTGCTTTTTTGCCTTGGGCTTTGGCTTCACTTTGCCTTGCCTTGTCTTGTCTGGTACTAACTGGTTTGAGCTCTAAGTGTGAGTTCATTTCTGAGGGTCCACGCCACTGAAATTCAAGTTCACTAGCAACATAAAGGAACATCTCTTTCTGTGCGCCACGTGCGTCGCTAGAGTGGAACTGTGAAAATAGACTGGCTGACTGAGTAAAAAGACCAGGCTGATACAGACAATCCAGCTGAGTATTCTTCAGTGTACAAATATCGAAAAGACAATTGATTGGCAATTCGTTATTTAACCGATAAAGCATGTACGCGCAAAGAATCGAGAAATAGACTATTCGCGCTCGTATTTGATTATTGTTAACTTGTTAAGACTTTATTAAATCTTATTTTCTTTGTTAAAACCTCTTAGTAGTTAATTTTTATGCATAATAGACCTATAGATTTTCTTAGATTGAATGGGGGCGAATGAGCAGAATGTTGACAACGAATGCATATTAATTTAGAGGAATTTAACGGTTTTCAATCTAGCTAAAAGTTCGCAATTTATTAGTTTGTAAATTTGTCGTCTGACTACAAGACACACTTTTAAATTAGTCAAATAGTAAATTGAGCAACCAGTCTGCATAGGATATGAGAGAAGGAATTAATTATATTTAAAGTCCTTAATTATTCTAGGGCAGGGTCTATAAATAAATACTGGAAACGTAACAGTCTTACATTCAGAACCGTGACCTAGTTCCTAAGGATCTGTCTAGGTCTCTACTGTACACTGGTATATAATTAATAGTGTGTGCGTGCGTGTGTGTGTGTGATTGAGTGTGCGTGCACATTCCTCTTGCATTATACGTGGTTACCCATCATTTTATAAAAGTATATTAGATGTAATTCTTTGTAAAGTTTGTGTGTACGAGTATGTACATGTGCGCGTGTGTCTGTGTGTCTGTGTTTGTCTATGTGTGTGTCTGTGTGCGAACCGAGTGCATCACACAGCGGCAACTGACACGGGTTTACTTGAGGTTGAAGATTTGTCTAATTGTAGACTGGCCTGAGACGACCCAGGCAACATACTTTTCGGCAGGTGAGATTCCAGGCACTAACTTTTCTCAGAAACAAATGTGCGATTTGAATAAAACTGACATGCTGGACGCGTCGAGCGCCAGGTTAGTTACAGTCTGCAGCACAGCTTGGCTGGACAGTGACCGCTAATCAAAATAGAGCAAAAGCACGCACGCACTCACAAACGCACCTTTTCTTTTTGTGCACATCCATACGTAACTTACACATTCGTAAGCACAGATTTGCAAATACACATATATAATGAAACACATGCACATGCATATACAGATGCATGGATACATATAAACACAGATAGCTAAATGTATAGAGATACATATATCACATAGTCACTGTCATGCACAAACAACCAGACGCATGCAAATTCATAGATACATTTAAAAAAAAATATTTGCACAGGCTTACACTAACTGGAATAAATGTATAGATATGCTCGCATGCTCAGGTATAGATAAAGGCGCGCGCGCGCACGTACACACGCACACACACACGCACGCACACACACACACACACACACACACACACACACACACACAAATATTCATACAAACGAATACATGCTCGAAACATGGAACCGCAGCCACACAGACACCCAAAATGCACACTGACATATCCAAACACTCACAGACACACAGATGCAAGTAAATGAACACATGCTCACAGTAAGCATACAGACGGAAACACACATATTTTCAAATTCTGAAACATATGCACACACATTGTAAAGCACATTTTCCATCCATCTATCCATCCGTTCATTTGTCTATCTAGCCATCTATTGTTATTTACAATCACAGAAAGTAACACACAGGCACACAGACATACTAATTACTATACACACGAAGAATAGCGTACATTGTTTTCTTGTAAAGCGCCACTTCTACACATTTGCAAACGTGTATATGCAAACGAGGGCACAAACACACATACGTTTGCAGTTATCTAATCAATGTTTGGAGATGTAATGTTCAGAATGACACACCTTTCACTGACCTTACAAACGAGGGCACAAACACACATACGTTTGCAGTTATCTAATCAATGTTTGGAGATGTAATGTTCAGAATGACACACCTTTCACTGACCTTACAAACGAGGGCACAAACACACATACGTTTGCAGTTATCTAATCAATGTTTAAAGATGTAATGTTCAAAACGACACACCTCTCACTGACCTTACAAACGTGGAAGTCTTGTGTTTAGATTTGCAATATAAACAGTTTTGACTGCGTCCAATTTTTGTTGTTTAAAATTAGAGGCTAGCATATCTGTGTGTGCGTGCTAGCATATATGAGTGCACTTGTATAGCGCTTTTTGTTATATATATTATATTGTATGCAAGCTTCTATTATTTTCTTGGGGTATTTCAGGATTTATTCCTGTGAGAATGATTTTTACATGGCACACAAATATAGTTATTTATTTTATTTTGTAGTTTATCTTTTAATTTATACATTGGGAAAGAGTGGTATTTAAAGAGGATTTAGTGTAATTTTCTCAGATACTATAAACATTAAAGAATTCTTAGTAGTTTAGGATAAATTATATATAAACCAAAATAATAAAACACAGAACGTGGAAGTAAGGCTGGTTGTAGGGATGTTAGCTTTAAAATAGCAAGATTGCTTGGCGGCCTGCACTTTTAAGATGTGTGTCACGTGAGAAAATAGTCTTTTTTATGTGAAGGGTCAAGGGTGTGCACAAGAAAAACAAAACATAAAACTGAATCACATTTCGGCTTCAAGCAGTGGTGCTTGATTGAACGTCTTATTTCAATGCTTCACACCGTTACCTACGGATTTCCGAATCACTTGAACAGCTAATAACATTACATACCAGCCCTTTTCAGTGAAAAAACAGGATGGCTTATATCGTATCGATACCCTTCCCATTATCTTCACAGCGCTGGAAAAGCAAGACGAAATTGGTCAATACGAATACGCTAGAAAAATCAGGACTGTCAGTACATATAATTCCCAATATTTATGCGTGTCACCTGAGAGATTGAAAATAGAAACCAGTAAAGATATGCTGAGGAGATATTGGAATTCAACAATTCTCACAGCCTTCTATTGTGAAGAGAAAGAAAATTCTCATTTTGAAAATTATACTTCAAGGAACAACTACAAATGATTGAAAAACCTTCAGCTAGTATCAAAGAGATCAAAACCAAGCCAACTGCACTTGAAGAAGGGATCCAGGCAAACATCAAACCAACAACAACAGAAAAAGGGGCCCAAACAATCACCAAGACTACCAGCAATAAAGAGATGAATATTTAAATAATACGGAAAATTCATCCAAAATTAAAAGTAAATACAACCCAGACTAATAAACAGGAAAAAATCAACAAAACAGGCTTTTTCACAAACATCGCCTACCGTGACTAAAGAATATAAAGGTCAGACGACAACTACTACATCAGCAGAACATGAATTGCAGAAAACATCAAATAAGAAAGATGACAGGAAAAGGAAAGATTTTAAAATCGCCAACCACGAGAAGAGAAGAGGGAAATGAAAGGAAAAAATAATGCAGACAGAAACGGATTCACAAAGAAATGAAAGAAAAAATAATGCAGACAAAAATGGATATCACTAAGAAATCTGACAAGCTGACTAAGACCGAAGTTGATACCGCACCGAAAGAGTTTGCAAAGGTGCTCGAGGCCCCCTCCGCTCTCACCATTACCAGAGACGCCACCAAGTCCATTAATGACAACAACAACTTCAACTTCATCAACACCAGAAGTCCATACTCCAACAACAAAACGAGATGGAAGGAAAAGACAGCGCCCACTACAGCTTGTACAAACACAGCTACAACAACATCGCCAATAAAGGCAGCCACAACAACGGCCCCAACAATGACGCAGTAGCTTCGACAGCAACTACAACAATGCCAGTACTATGAGCAGCAGCATCCACAATAAGAATTTTTCGACCACCCTGTTGCGGAAATGGTTCAGCTGATACTCGATTATATTACTTTTACTGGCCGACAGCGCCCATCTTCGTGCATCCCAACGGACACCGGAGACAGCTACAACATCAGTAACAGCGACGACAACACCACCAATGAGGAGGCCAGGGATGTGGAACATCCCGGGCGCAATTGCATGCTAGGTACAGACTTGGTGTGTTACTAGCATGGGTTCTGTAAGACATACTTTCCCACTTCAACATCATGAATAACAGCAACAACATCTACTACAACTTTAACCTACGGATACCGAGTTAGAGTCCGCCTTTGCCAGGTCAGACAAGTTTGCAATGGACAAAAGGTCACCGTTCATCATCATTTTCTACTACCTTCCACCTTGTCTTTAATCATATCCAACTCTACCTATAGACAGTATAGAGGCACACCTCGTGCCAGGGGACGAAATCGGTGGAAGCCGCAAAACCCCTATCACCCAAATATCCATTCGAGGGTGTGCGCCAAAACTGGGGTGCGACCTTTTTCACCCCCTTCCGCCAGCCCTCCCGCCCTCGGAATAAGTCGCCAATTTAAGGATGTTCATTTTTGTGCTATTCTTAAACTATTTAATCTCAGTATTGTTACTGTGTTACAAGTAAACCACACGACACGGAATTATATATACGTCCTTACATTCTGGCGTTTATAGCTGTCTTTCATGCTACGGTCCACTTAGTACCACTTACGTCAAAATACGTCCACAACAAAGTAATGTAATTTTAGTCACGATGACGGGTGGGTGTGCGGTCGAGGAAGGGTTACGCATTTTTTTCTATTAAAAACTTTACCCTGAAAGGGACTATCAGGTCATTGCCTTCAATTGATATTAACAATTTATGTGCTTCGTTTGCAGCAAATGACACCAGATTATTTTTAATTTCTACAAGATAAAGTGCATGCGTGTAACGTCATAAAATCATGGGAGATAAGCCTTTGAGTTAACTGTTTTACCAAATAACTAGTAATGAGTAATTCTCCAGTCAGAAATCGAAGGAGTGGAGGTGGAGGGACCGGGCAAAATCCTTTTGTCTTTGGCTAAGCTCGAACACACTGACGTCCACACGCGAGAATAGCGCTTTTACTCCCGCAGCCACTGAACTCAAGACGATGACATACTGGAGAATGAATAACAGCTCAAATCAGTCAAACATGGTCAAGTTTTCATTTTTTTTTCTTTGACAGGAACATGCTAACGAGATTGCTCCCCGTTTTAATAACGCTCTTTCTAGTTTTCCGTTGATGTTGTAAGCATTCCTTTTGTTGATAGTTACAGATGATGTGTAACTTTCCTTACACCTATGCAAACGTTTTCTTAATACATATACTGACATGGGAGACTACCGTGTGTCAACAGACGTGAGACATTAACTGAAGATAAATAAAAAGGCAATTGATAGTGTAAGTAGCAAGCAGACAAAAAAACAATGATAAATAAAAAGGCAATTGATAGTGTAAGTAGCAAGCAGACAAAAAAAAAAACAACAACAACCAAAACAAGTTTCGAGTCAAGCAGCAATATGACCCCGAACAATTGTAAACATTTTATTTTATTTTTTTAGGGAGGGCAGTGAAGAATGTATTCTGCATATGAGAAATGCTTGAAAAAAACTTCATAGGTATTAAAAAAAAATGTCATAAAACACGGATATAAACTTGCTACTACTACGTGTAAAAAGCAAAAAACACAACTTGTGTTTTTTTCTGTTCCGGAATAGGAGGAACAGGAGGAACAGGAGGAACAAGAGAAGAATAAGAAATAGAAGAACGAAAAGTAGAATGAAGACGAGAGGTATGAAAAATAGAAAAATAAGACGAAATTGGGAATGTAGAGGAAATGAAGGCATTAAAGGAGATGGATTTATTTTTTAAAACGAAACGAATGGAAAAAAAAATGAGTACAAGAACGAAATGAAGAAAGTACGTACAAGTGAAAAGAAGAAGACAGAGACAAAATGGAAGAGAAAATGAACAAAATGAAGATGAGAAGAAGAAGTAGACGGGGAGGGATGGAAGAAGAAAGGGAGAGATAGAGAGAAAAGAAAACATGGAGGTGAATTAAAAAGTAAAAATAATGAGTTGAAGAAGAAAGACTAAAATTAAGCAGACAGCTAGAAGACGTGCACAAAACAGATGCATTAGTAAAATAAACAAAAGAATGAAATAAATAAGCACATTTGAATTAAGGAAAGGAAGATACACACGTTTTACTACTTTATAAGCAACAAGAAATGACGCTAATAAATTATCAGCTCAGTGGATTCACAATTATATAGATCAAGCAACAAGAAATGACGCTAATAAATTATCAGCTCAGTGGATTCACAATTATATAGATCAAGCAACAAGAAATGACGCTAATAAATTATCAGCTCAGTGGATTCACAATTATATAGATCAAAAGCAACAAGAAATGACGCTAATAAATTATCAGCTCAGGGATTCACAATTATATAGATCAAGCAACAAGAAATGACGCTAAAAAATGATCAGCTCAGTGGATTCACAATTATTTAGATCGAGCAACAAGAAATGACGCTAAAAAATTATCAGCTCAGTAGATTCACAATTATTTAGATCGAGCAACAAGAAATGACGCTAATAAATTATCAGCTCAGTGGATTCACAATTATTTAGATCAAGCAACGAAATAGAAGAAAATACACACATTTGAACAAAGCAATCAACACTATATGCATACCTAATGCACACGAAACAAAGCACCATACACACATTGGTATATTCATGCAAAGCATACACATCTAGTATTTGATGATGCAAACTAAAAAACACACAAAATGGCCATAGGTAGAACAAATAATAAATGCGTGGACACTGGTACATCAACCACCTATTCCTATTCCAACATCACACACACACACACACACATACACACACACATCACACACACACACACACACACACACACACACACACACACACACACACACACACACACATACTAGGTGAAATATTGCTCTCACAGCTTTAATTTATTTAGGCAGCTGATTTCTTATCTATCTATCTATCTATCTATCTATCTATCTATCTATCTATCTATCTATCTATCTATCTATCTATCTATCTATCTATCTATCTATCTATCTATCCATCCATCCACCCATCTATTTAATTTGTGAATAATAAAATCAAAATTAATGAAACATACTCTACAGAATGAAATTTAGAACATTAATTTATTCCGTAAGGAAGATATGGCAGCATATTTATTCAGCATGGACATTATGGTAATATTTTTACAGTTTTAACGTTATGTTATATTTATTCAATATGAAAGTTGCTTAATATATCTTGTTAAATGTGAAATTTATGGTAATATATTTATTCTATATGAAATTTATGGTTAATATATTTATTCATTGTGTCATTATGGTAATATATTTAATTCTGCGTAGAAATGTTGGTAATATATTTATTCAATATGAAATTTATGGTAATATGTGATTGTGAAATTTAATTTAGTGTGAAAGTTATTGTAATATATTTAATTCAGTGTGAAAGTTATAGTTATATATTTATTCATTGTAAAATTATATATGGTAATATATTAATTCAGTGTGAAAGTTATGGTAATATATTTATTTATTTAATGTAGACGTTCTAGTCCTATATATTTATTCAATGTGAAATTTATTGTATAAAGTAAATAAAATAGAGGAAAATGAGAGGGGGTCTGAACGGCAGTAAGAGGCCATTTCATAACAAATCTTAACTGTAGGCCATTTCACATGTACACTAACCTATAGGCCAGTTCATAACTACTCTTACCCATAAGCCAGATCAGGCCTACTCGTAACTAATCTTACCAGTACGCCTGTTCATAGCTAGACTTACCTGTAGGCCGTTTCATAATTACTCTTACCTGTAGGTCTGTTTATAATTGCTTTTACCTGTTTGTCTGTTCATAACTGCTCTTAACTGTATATCTGTTCATACTACTATTACCCACAGGCCTGTTCATTAATACTCTTACCTGTAAGCATGTTCATAGCTACTCTTTCCTGTAGGCGTGTTCATAACTACTCTTACTTGTAAGCCCGTTCATAACTACTCTTATCAGTAGACCCTTAGCTGTTCTACGTCAAGGAGACCGATTGTTTTCTGGAGATAGTTTGAAATCTGGGTATTCTTCTTAAAGTTTGAAATTTGGGTATTCTTCTTAAAGCATAAACTTTAAGCCAGTAAACACACACATACAAGCATAATTACAAACAAACATACCAAACACATAGCGCGCGCACACACACACACACATTCGCGGTTAATCGTCTTTCGAATATTTAATCTCCTACAGCCGAAAACTTTTCATTGTGTTCAATATATTACAATGTTAGTCAACAATTCTCTTCACAGAATATCCATTTGTTAATGTTAACAATCTTTATAGAAGAAACAAATCATACACAAACAAAAAACATTCCTATAGGAAATAATCCTTAGAGCACCAATGACCAATCACATCCCTCTACTTGTCACTGGTTACCTGTTCGGAGCAGACGACACGACCTGATCTCTTACATTTATCACACTTCACTGCTTCGTTCCAACCCTACATACTTGTCTGATCTCACACATAAATATTATGTACACACTTGTGTGCGAGGCTCGTCATCAGGCACACGAATTTTCAACATTCCAAGAGCAGAGTACAAGTAGTAAGGTCAAAGTGAATTTGCTTGTCAGGGTCCATCTGCCTGGAATCCTTTGCTTTTTGAGGTGAGATGCAGATAGATCATGGTTATTTACAAGAGGATCTCGAAGACATCTTCCCCACCAGCAAGAATACAACCAACCATGTCTTCTGTCACTCTTTATTCTTTTTTTGTTTGTTTGTTTGCTGTAATGCATTTTATGTATGTTTTCTGTTTCATACGTACACTTTATTTATTTTGTGTTGTCGTTTACCTTGTGAGGTCATAATTACTTTGTAATTGCGTTTCGTGCAGCTTTTGTGAAGATTTATGTTGTATATTATCAGTGTAAGGCTTCTTTTGCTTTATAAGAATGAGCCTCAATTACGTAATCACCATCACCATTATTTTTTTTTAAAAAATAATACATCTGGTGTTTTTTAAGAATACAAAAATTAAAGAAAAAAGGAAGACCGCAAAACTACCCCTGCCCCAATCTCACCTGTCCCTTTGACCTTGAACTGTTGACGCTATATCAGCTGAGCTCAAGGCGGTTAGATTCTCAGTGTAGGGTTTGGGTTTACCAAGTATTCATCAAGACGTATAGCTGTCTACTCAATCGGACATCTTTCGCATTCCATTGCCCCTCATCCACAACCTTCTCGCCTCGCCGCCCATCCTAAGCCCCACAATTGCTCCCACCCACCCAAGTCCCTGATTTAATCACGCTGAATAAATTATCCTTTTCCCCTCTCTTATGAACCAGAGTCGTCTAAAGATAACTCTGGTGATTAGCTTTAAGCTTCTACCAACCAGTGAGCTTGTTACATCTTGGATTCAGGTGGTGTCAAGCTTTGACGGACCGAGAACACAATACAGTGAGCCAGTATCCAGTTTCACAGGTAACCACAGGTAACCACACGTGCCAAGTCTTTGGACTACACTCTTTCGGATCAGTTCCTGCCTTGGGTTGCATTTCTTGTCAGAGATTAGTTTTGTCAGTCTGGGCCAGAATAGTCACCCATGGCGCAAAGTGCCAAGGAAGGCACGATAGGTTAAGTCGTCTGCTTAATCAACTCCTTAGGCTCAGGTTTGAGTCTCTGCTGTGGTCGAGTCTTCTCAAGGATGGCTCGTTTTAGATTTTCTTTATGTTGTGGCACATTTAATAGTTCACAACGTCGAAAGCTGACCCGTTCACAAATATAGGCTTGCGATAAATAGTTCGTCAATGATATTGTAAAAAGTCATTGGTTCGTTAAATATAACCGGACACGTGACAGTTAACTTAGTTTGACTTGGGTTTTGTAAAATGCTTCACACATAACGACGGTCTGCTTCAGATTGATATAGCTTTTAATTAGTAGTTTCAATCTTCACAGGAGGATTCCAAAATACATCATAATGTTAAATATAATTGAACAAAGGAGCCTTCTGTATAAAATCAAACTGCTTTACAAAAAATCTCTAGATCATTAAGATGACATTCTACATATTAAGATCTGTTGCTACAGCATGCTTCGAAGCAACCAAATAGTGGCTACACACGTTACTTGAAAGAAACATTTATAGCAAATCAAATGGCACTCTTTACTGAATCAAGAGAATGCAATGGGAGAAAATTCTTCAGGGTTATTAAACATCACACACATTTATACAAATATATTAACTGTACATATAAATAAAAGGTGGATGAAAGAAATCATGAAAGTTTACAAGTTTAAATTTATTGTTAAATAAAAGTTTCTATTTCTCTTTTTTTTAATTTTTCACCCACTCTTCTTGGTTTTATATATATTCAGAAGAAAATGAGGTTCATCCATGGCGGTGTTGAGTTTTTATATAATAATGTTAGACATAAAGGGAAACTTTGAAATATGGATGGTATACCGCAGGTTTATGGAGGATATGTCAGGTCAGTGTTAACTTAAAGTTTCTATCTGTAATACGACAATTAGCATTGGGTGGGTGGGTGGGGTATGTAGAGACCGCCCTATCAAATCCAAGTCTGAATTGAGAAGTGCATTATATTATAGATTGGAAATAATATAATCCTCAAAATTTAAGAGGCACTGACGAATAGATCCCAACAGAAAGGTAATTAAATAAATTCCTGCTTTTAGAAGTCAGGATTGAACATGCAAATAATGGGTGTTTAGCTAGGAATTAAATGGTTAGTATGTCGGATGTGTGGCTGATCGCAAATAATATTTTAGTACTGAATGGTACACTTAAAAGCCTACGTCATTGCATGACGAGTAAAGAAAACAGATGTGTATTGTAAATTGTAATGGGCTCTGACCACTTTATTGCTTCCAAAATCCTCATTAAAAATAAACAACGCAGATATTATTAGTCAGCGATATTATTAATCATTCCTCTTCCGGAATGGGCCTTCTTTTCTGTATTAGCTCTGAGGCAGCAAAAGGAATCTTCGGAAGAGCAGGTATGTAGGTCACGAGGTATGCCTGGGTAGAACGTGCTCAAAATACCACAGGCACACAGATGTTCGGAAATGTTGCCCATCTGACAAATTACTTTCATGGCTCTTTCAATGAAATAGGTCCCTGTTGTAGCACTCATATCTGGTTATGCCCACAATTTGGTCGTTTCCAAAGTTATACCGGATGTGAACCCTTAGAGGTATTTGTAATAGGAACATAATCCGCAGCTAACAGTAGTATATTGGCAATTTATGGATTAAACACGAACATTTAAATCACATCATAGTTAATTATAAATTTGGCAATTCTAAAATTTAGAGACAACAGTCTGAAATTCAGGCTTAACGGCAGTTGCTTCAAGAGTTCTTACAATAATGGATGTGAGAAAGTAACTTTTTGCTTCTTTGGAAACAGTACACACAACGATTTAATCCTGTTTCCAGGCAACTGAAATACAGTTTAATTCAAGACACTCACTGCGGTTTATGTGTTGCTTGTTTGTCTCCCTTGGGTTTCTCATCTTCCTACAGTGAATCAATAGTGTTCATTGATTATATCTGTCCAAAGGTCTCCATGGACTGCCTATCAACAGTGTTTATTGACTAGCTATCTGTCCAAAAGTCTTCACTGAATAACTATCAATAGTCTCCATTGACTATCAGTCCATAGTCGTCACCACCTATCATTAGTCTTTATTGACTACTTGTCCATAGTCTCCACTGACTACTTGTCAATTGTCTTCATTGACTATATGTCCACAGTCTTCACTAACAACCTGCCCACAGTCTTTACTGGCTACCTGTCCATAGCAGAATGGCACAGTAAACAGCATAGTACACATCACAGTAAACAATACACAGCAGAATACACGACACAGTACACAACATACTACAAAACACGCTACACAAATCCAAGTCCATCACTCTTTTTAAAAACCCAACACAATAATAATTCATACCTATAGCCTTTACCTCATGTCAGCATTTTACGTACTCTACACATTTCTCTTTTTCTCGTACAATACCTTTCGACATTATATAAAATGTCTTCTGCTATAAAAAAAGAAACAAACGAACTAGTTTTAACAGCTCGAAACACACATAAACTGTCTTCTCTAATGGTCGCACTGGCTTTTTTCTTTTTCTGTCATTGCCCTATTGTGTAGTTCTTTTCCCTGCTATTGCTCTAGGTATTTAAGATCAGGTATTTGAGGCGGTGTGAGGGTACCTGGAGTGGGGGGGGAGGAATAAACGGTCAATTAGGGGTGGGACTCTTATCCCGGCCTATGAGTGGAGGGGGTTTCAGGGAGCCTGTTTGTGATTGCAAAACAGATTGTTGATAAGGAGGGTCACAAGATTAAGTACTCTGGCTGTGACCAACGTAAAACTAAGACGCGAGAGGCCCTCTCACCCTTACTGCATCTAACTTAACTGGTTATGAACATTTATGTTTGTTAAGTAACTATAGCTTACCAATCACCGATCTGCTATTATATCACCAACAAAATATCAAGGAAAACAAACTAAAGAAAAACAAAACTAATGGATTCACTTTCTGCCTTTAACTCTGTTTTCAGTATCAGAAATTACTGATTACCAATTACTCTCTTTGCAATCAACTGCGCCTGGCTTGCTAGAGGTCAAATTGGTCTATATCAGCAAGCAAAAAGAATAAGAAAGTATACCTGTGTGTAGTGAACCTGTTAAAACTGAATATATAACAAATAGTTTCCTTCACACACCTTTCTAAACAGGAACAAACAAAATTCAAATTTAAATGAATAACAATCGCTACAAACGCTTTGTCTTTCTCCAGAAACTTGGATGGAAAAAGTCGTTAATGGTCTATGAATGTCAACACTTTATTAAATTTAATTTCATAAATCTGTTAATGTATTTGTTAGATGGAGCCCAAGATCGAGCCCAACCATTAGTTTGAGAAAGGCGACAAGTATGGATAGGTATGCAGTGAAAGAAAATTGGGGCCCAGGAGAAGGGAAAAAAATCAACCTAACAAAATCGTCAAGCTGGCGAGACTTTGACACCAGCGTGTGTAGGTCTTCGGTGCGGCGTTTCTTTGATTAATCCCTGCTTTGTTGTCAAGTGCTACCAAAGTTGGATTAGCCGTGGACAAGAATGTAAACCCTAAATACTTTCTTGACAGGCGCATTTATTTTTCTACTCTTAACTGTGAACTCTGACCTACACTAAACAAAGCTTTTGATCAAGTCTAGCGATCAATCAAATACCATTCTTCGACTAGTTCGTACGCAATCGCCAATCATTGCTAAGGGGGAGGGAGGGGGGGACAAAAAGAGAAAATAAAATTGAGTTGGCAAATGACATTGCTAAATCTTTCTCTCATGACTATCAGTGTCTCCTTGTAGCTGCAAGTGCTAAATGGTGACTGAAAATTAATATATCTACATACCCACACCAACCCACACCCATCTACACATACCCACACATCTATTAAGATTAGGTAGTGGCATTCTTCACATTTTTCTCTATTTATGAACATGGTTTACCAATCATTTCTTAGCTTTTCTTACGGTATGTTATTTCATATTGTGTGTGATTTGGTAGTTGTATATTATGTATCTCTTCTCTGATGTCCTTACAGTATGCCTGTTCTAGTGTTGGTTTGTATGAGTCTCTTCTCTGATGTCCTTACAGTATGCCTATTCTCAGCGTTAGTATGTCCTGTTCTAGTGTTGGTTTGTATGAGTCTTTTCTCTGATGTCCTTTCAGTATGCCTGTTAGTGTTGGTTTGTATGAGTCTTTTCTCTGATGTCCTTACAGTATTCCTGTTCTAGTGTTGGTTTGTATGAGTCTTTTCTCTGATGTCCTTACAGTATGTCTGTTCTAGTGTTGGTTAGTATGAGTCTTTTCTCTTAGGTCCTTTCAGTATGCCTGTTCTAGTGTTGGTTTGTATGAGTCTTTTCTCTTAGGTCCTTTCAGTATGCCTGTTCTAGTGTTGGTTTGTATGAGTCTTTTCTCTGATGTTCTTATAGTATGCCAGTTCTCAACGTTTATAAGTTTATGCTTTACTCTGATGTCCTTTCAGTATGCCTGTTCTAGTATTGTTTCCCAGTTGTTTTCTAGTATGTGTCCAGGGATCAGTAGTGGTTACTGTTCTTTACTCAGCTGTTTTATAGATGTCTGGTTTTTATTTTATTTAGTATATGTGTATTCTCAAATGCATAAATGTCAGTTCGAGGTTTTAAAGCTTAACATTGTTTCTCAAATGTTACATAGTGTGTCGCCAACGCTACTACAGCCTTATATGCTAACACACAATTCAATAGATTAGTGTCAATTCAAATCACAGAATGTTCTTTTCAGAGAAGAGAAATTTAGTTATTAGATATAAGCAATAATGGTTAGCAAGTAACCTGATTTAAGCACTGTCTCAATAGTCTTTCACATGCTTTTGTTGCAAAGTCACAAGTAATGTGTTCAGTTATTACTGTCAATTCCAGGTGATTCCCTCCTCACATTGAAGAACACTGATTCGCTCCTATTCTCTCAAGGATAACCTGGTCCTCCTTCACTGTATTATCTCCCCCAAGCAGAACAACAATTGTAGCATACCTTGCCATCATACATCAATGGAGTGTAGTGTATTCATTACACTTATACACTGTGGTAGATACTTCTTGTGTCTACCATGGTCATAGCAATTTATAATTATAGCCATTAAGCCAGTAGATTCAGATAATACAAGGAAAGGCTGCTTTTTCCTTGAAAAATATAACGTGAGAGCAAACACTAAGTTTACAGTTATCCCTTTATAATTCCATGTTTTCTTACATTCAAGTCTCAACTTACAGTTTCCTGCAACAGTATTTATTAGCCCGATACACACATACAGCATAAATAAATAATAAAAAAATTAAAAAATTAGAGGACTCCAAACAGTCGCAACCCGAGTAGGCAAAGAAAAAAACCACCAATTGCAACAACACGGAACAGCACTACCCTCCTTAAATTCCAGAGAAAGGAGGAAGGCCCCACGGGAATCCACCAAAAACTGAAAACATCTAACAGATGAAAAGTTTTCATGCAATTCCTGTGGGGCAAAATAAGAAGTTAACATGAAGAAGAGGAAGAAATAAAGAACATACAGCATAATAATTTTATGAGCTGGTTCACTAGAAACAAATGTCAAGTGTTTAGCATACCACATATAAGCATCATAGTTCACAATTTATAGAAATAATAATCTACTCACATAATGCATTTCTATGTAAAACTCAAGTATGACATATTAATAGCAAAAATTCCTGAAATATTTATAAGTCCATTCTCTCTCAATCAGTTAGTTAACTCACCATTAAGCTAATGGCTGCCTTTCATGACCGGACATCTTGCTACACCAAATTCAAGTGACTAGACAATAGAAGTTTATACAGCATATACACTTATGATCTCAGCCCATTGTCTGGTCTCGTTCTAGTAAAATGTAACCATGACTATGGCTAATAAAACTACTCACCCAGTTGGAATTGGTTTGCATTACATCAGCAATTTCTAGTATATTGTCAACTAGAGTGTTTACTTCAACTCTGACACTTATATAAATACCATCATAAGGAGTGCTCAAGGTCAGGTCACAAGGACAATTTAACAATAAGTTTAGAAACAGGGATATGCAAATTTATTCCGTCACCCATAGTAAATCTCTATGTGATCCCATTTCTTGAACAAAATGTGTCTGGTCTCGGTGGTTGTACATAAATTAATGTCCTCAGCTCTTGTACACTAGGTCCCTTTGGTTCCTGTCTAATTATTGTATAGCATAGAACATTTCTCAGTTGTCTAGAGTGATGTTTCCCTCTCTTGTGTTATTCCTGCATTACTGTTTTACACGTTTCAATTATACAGTCAAATGCAATTTTAAAAAAAAATTAAAACAAACACGATTCTTTTTTTTGTTGTACAGTTTTTGCATTCCTCTTACCACTCTAATCTCTTCTGTTTGTTATTTCATTTATAGAATTCCCGTAAGTCGTGATAGCTTTAATGGCTGTGGTGGAATTTCACGAGAGAATTTAAGACTATGGGTGTGGATTATCTCTTCTTTTATAACTTGACACAGTCATCAGACAGGAACGCTACTTAGGACGACATGTTTGGTATAGGGTGGCACACACACACACACACACACACACACACACACACACACACACACAAACACACACACACACACACACACACACACACACACACACACACACACACACACACACACACACAAAAGCACATGCACGATACAACAACACATACAAAGGACACATACATACAACCAAAGACGCATATACACACATACATAAACACACGCCCATGCACACACACACACACACACAAACGCTCCAACATAAAGCTACGACCATTTAATTTAAACATAAAATAATTTCTTTCAATATATCACGTATGTTTAAAATACCCCATTTCCTTCAGAAGTAAATTCCACGATTACATTTTCTTTCATTCTTCGCTAGGTTGAGACAGTTTTCCCATAAACGGTGTTCTAAACATAAGTGATACCAAATTACGTATATAACACACTGCTGTCTCCTCAAGGAAATAAATTCATTCTTCGCTAGGTTGAGACAGTTTTCCCATAAACGGTGTTCTAAACATAAGTGATACCAAATTACGTATATAACACACTGCTGTCTCCTCAAGGAAACAAAAGGGGTTGAGTTTTATTATTTTGGTGGGATGAGATGGAGTGGAGGCATATTTTTTAATTTGACTTCTTTTATAATGTGTATTAATTCCCACAATAAATAAACAAAAGCAAAATAAAAGAGACAAAGACTTGAAGTAAATTAAACATTAAAATAAAAATACTATAAAATGCTCAAAATGTGTTGTGACATAAACGCAGCGCCGATTTACTCCTCAGAGTGACAAAAATTATCTCCTTACAAAAGAAGAACTCTTTCAACCACGTGCTCGATTTATGCATAGGTGTGATCACGTGACTGAACTATCCCCTGCGACCAGCATTCTTGTCATGAACATTACGCAGTGAAAATATTATTAGTTTTATTATTTATATTTTGCTTTCCTCATGCTGAAATCTCCTTTCTTGTTTTCGGTTTTGGTTCATTTTGGTGGAACCATAGTGTACGAGCCAATCAGATCATTAGTACATTATAACTGCGGTCATTGTATTTTTCCATAGTGTACGAGCCAATCAGATCATTAGTGCATTGTAACTGAAGTCATTGTATTTTTCCATAGCGTACGAGCCAATCAGATCGTTAGTGCATTGTAACTGAAGTCATTGTATTTTTCCACAGTGTACGAGCCAATCAGAGCATGTATTTTTCTATAGTTTACGAGCCAATCAGATCATTGTATTTTTCAATAGTGTACGAGCCAGTCAGATCATTGTATTTTTCTATAGTGTACGAGGCAATCAGATCATAGTACTTTTCCATAGTGTACGAGCCAGTCAGATCATTAGTGCATTGTAACTGCAGTTATTGTATTTTTCCATAGTGTGCGAGCCAATCAGATCATTAATGCATTGTAACTGCAGTCATTGTAATTTTCCAAAATATACGAGCCAATCAGATCAATGTATTTTCCATAGTTTACGAGCCAATCAGATCATTAGTGCATTGTAACTGCAGTCATCGTATTTTTCCATAGTGTACGAACCAATCAGATCATTGTACTTTTCCATAGTGTTTGTAATGTCTCCCCAAAGGGAGATGATTGACTACGTGACTTCTACTACTGCTCGGGTTTATGTGGACATTATTTTGAATAAAATTAAATTATTTATTATTGAGTAGACTGTGAAGCATAGAAACGATCAGACTTTCAATCGTGGCACCTACCAACTTCAAAAGTCACACAATGTGAGGGGGAGTCACAAAGGTCAGATTGTGCACTCGTTCCCTGTCTAGACTTACTAGTTCAGTCTGGCATTTGGTAAATTGGTAAATAATAAAAGAATAGAATGGAAGTAAACCTCCCGGAACCGCTTCACTGTACAGTCGAATGACTAGTTGGCCCGAGTTAATACTAGTTGATCTAGGTTAATCTTTTCAATGGCAATATTCACGTGTAATACCAAATTGTGACACTGCTTAAGTGGCAATATCACTTATAATACCAAATTGTAACACTGCTTAAGTGGAAATATCACTTATAATACCAAATTGTAACACTGCTTAAGTGGCAATATCACTTATAATACCAAATTGTGACACTGCTTAAGTGGCAATATCACTTATAATACCAAATTGTGACACTCACTGCTTAGTGGAAATACTCGCTTGTAATACTAAATTGTGACACACTCACTGCTACTCTTCTCTTCCTGTCACGTGTCCTCGCGTGTTGGAGTGGAGGGTTGATGGAAAAATTCGAGGAGCAACAGAACCGAGCCATTCTCTCAAGACCGCGGAAGCTCAATGCGTATGAAGTCGAAATGTCTTTGGATGGAATCAGTTTCAATGAAAAGTTGCATTATCTCAAAAATGTAAAATACAACAGAATCGAGCAAATTTATATTGACTATTCAAACTTGACAAGGCCTATTAGAACTTTTCCTAAGCGTTTTGTACGTGTATGCGCACCTTTATATCTGTTTAGGCTTATGAGTGTATGAAATTATATTATCATTTGTAACTAGATTTTATGTATATATACAGTATTAAAAAAAACCTGTGCCCACTCTAAACACGCATCTTTTATTATTTATCCGTTTAATTAATTGTGATTTAGGTCAATTGTTACTTTTCTTTTAGGTGTGATTGATGACCTTGGAGATGGGGATTGAGAAATGAACCGTGGCATGCGACTGTCTTTTCCAAAATATTTCTGTGTGGGCATACCCTTACGTGTGACAATGCTTTTAGACCCGTACTCTCACTGGAAGTACTCGGTGGGTTGCAATGCAGGCATAGTCTCTATAGCAGGGTTTCTCAACCTAGAGTTCCACGATAGGACGACATGGGTTCCACGAGAGGTAGACAGGGATTCTCGAGACACGAAAATTATTTCAAGGGTTCCTCCGTGGTGGAAAGATGGAGAGAGGCTGCTGTAAATTATATTTACTTTAAAAGTAGCCTATTCCTAAGTGAATGACAGTTTAAGGCAATAGTGCATGTTCTTGGATATAACGGGATCTTTCTTTTCGTAAATGTGTGTGAAAGTGTAGTCGGGTGCCTAACTGGGTTTTAATAAAATAATGCGTGCGAATGTAAGTCTGGATTGCACACTATTATTTGTTATGCAGTTATGTATAATTATTGGTATGGCATTTACACAAATAGAGAATTAAATAAATTATTATTTTAATTTTGATTTCAATCACTCCTGTAAGTGGGGAAGAGATGCGAGGGAGGGAAGAAGGAAGGAACTCTGCTCCAACACACTTGACTTCATTAACTGCATATACCGAAGTTCATCCAATGAAAACGAGACTACAAGGACACAATCCGCCGGAGAGAGACATAAACAAACAAAATGGAGAAATGCGGCCATACGCACATTATAGTCTCATACGTCACTGAAAATTTCTGTGTACGGTTTAATGCAACCCACCTCACCCCATGCTCCACCCTTCCACACCTTTCCAACTCCTTCTTTTTAACCTGAGCACCCCGACACTCTGACTCCTTCACGCTTGGCTTTTCCCATTTTCTTGTCACTGAACCGCAGAATACAATCAAATGTGATTTCTGCCAGCCTGTTTATATTGGCGAGCTCTCTGATGCCGGAGGTAGTAATCGTTTATGAAATGTATTATTATTCGTGGAGGGGATGAGCGCTCCCTTTACAGGCGGGATAACTCTCATCCGTCTGCCGGGACAACTCTCACTCGTCTGGCAACCTCGTATTCGTGTTCGACAGGTATTCTTTCACTTCTGCAGAAACACTGCCGTTGTATGTACGCACGCGCACGACTGTATGCGCGAATTTGTGTAATTAGAGCGAGATGTGTGTACCGTGTATGTACGAATGTGTATGTGAATGCGAATATGTGGGGTGGGGGTGTAACAGTGTGTGAGTTTATGTATACAAGACGTTTGCGTGTGAGAGAGTGTAATTGGTTGTTGGAGATTATGAGAGAGATGACAAGGTAGAAGCCTAATTATTTCCTACACTTGAAATGACACCTGCATTAATTAATTTTCCACAGTTGCTTCAAGCTAACATTCGTTTACTCTTGGTCCTGCAACTGCAGTTATCCCGAGACTTTGTTTCTGTCTGATTAACAATCTTTCATCTGAAATCTACCATAACTTGAATTATCAACTGAATTGTGTTTGTCATAAGCATTTCAAGAACTATCATTTAATTGAAAATAGTAAAGAAGATTTAATAATAGATTCTTTTTAATCCCTATCCTAGGTTGAAGAGACATTATTCTTTTTCATGTTTGCCTGCCTTGTGATTATTTAATTATCATTATGTATAACTTACTACTTATTTAATTTTATTCTTTGCGTGGTTGTATATTTGTGCGTGCGTGCGTGCGTGCGTGTGTGTGTGTGTGTGTGTGTATGCATATGTTTATGTGTGTGTATATGTGTGTGAAAGAGAGAGAGAGAGGTTACAGCATTTCAAAACATGTGTAGCACTCGGTAACCCTGGTTATCGCACATGTTTACACCTGTCGCACATTTTTATTAAAGTCTAATCGGTTTCCGGTTTCGTCGTTTCGTGCATCATTCTATATTTACAATTGTGTCCACGTTTGTCTACCTGTTCGATTTTGCAAGGATGTCTGCAGATATGTATGAGCACTTAAGGATCCTCTCTTGCATCTCGGTCCCACATTTGCTGAACATCAAGGTGCCGAGAAGGGAACCACCCTCTTATGCGTAAGCGATTAGGGTTTGAATACACTGGTTAAAAGAAAACAAATTTAAACAAAGCAAATCAAAGAAACAACAACAAAACCCGCCACACAGTAAACAAATAACAAGAAAAAGCATAACAATCTTTTATACTTCTCTTTAAGCGCTTCTCTCTCTGTCCCTCTTTCTCTCTCTCTCTCTCTCTCTCTCTCTCTCTCTCTCTCTCTCTCTTTTAATTCTTGGCAGTATGCTTAGAATTCCTTCATCAAATGGAACGATCTAGCGGGTCCCAGGTGCCGCTAGCTTGGGGCCGAGCTCACTGAAGATTGTTTGCAGTTTAAAGTAGGAAAGATCACGCCATTTGCCCAGACAAATTCCACCCTAAAACGTTCACACGAGTGCTGTCCAGGCAAGGTACATAACCCTTCCCGTTCTTTTCACCCATCACCGCAAGCACAGAGTAATAAAGTAAAAGCTAAAACACTATCTTTATTTTCTTACCCTTCAAAAGAAAAAAAAAATGGACAAAACTTTAATCATAGACTCATTGACTTCGTCATTGTGCGTTGAATGAAAGCTTGTCGGATTATTGTTTATGTTACACATTATTATCAAAATAATAACAATTAAGACGTATCACGATGATAATAATGAGGATCGTAACAATGCCGACGACAACAAAGATGGTGAGGGTCGCGACGACGATGACGATGATGGTGGTAATGGTATGATGAAATAAAATGAAACTAATCCACGGGTAAGGAAGGTCTGGCACGAGGATTCGACTAACGCAATGACTTGACACAAAAATTGGCCGTTCCCAAACATGACAAATATTAAATGCAGATTGGAGTGGTGGAGATTTGTTTTGGTGATTAAATCTGCAATGTGCAATTTTTTAATATAGAGACTTATAAACATCTGATTAAGAGTCTGGCCTCCCGGGGGCAGTTCGTAGAAAGCAATATGTCGATAATGGCTCTAGCCGCACCGGAAGTCTTGACGCGAATGGTTAAAAACTGTTTTTCTCATCTGACGGGAATTTAGGGCTGTTGGTGCCACACGTGCGGTGTACCGGAAGTTTTTACATCTATCTATCTATCTATCTATCTATCTATCTATCTATCTATCTATCTATCTATCTATCTATCTATCTATCTATCTATCTATCTATCTATCTATCTATCTATCTATCTATCTATCTATCTATCTATTTATCTAATTCCATTTCTCCGTCTATCTAAATAGAAAGTAATGGGGGTTTAATACCATAATTTAATTTAAGAAGTAATATATCTTCAACGGTCACCTATAAGATCAAATTGTCCAATTCCTCGTAAAGAACATTTTTGAAGCTAATGTACCTCAATGAATCCACGTTCAGTGTTGTCCGCGTGATATTTTTTAATTCGAAGCAGTTCACATGTATCAAAAATTGAACGTTTTACTGGTCAAGACTCACCCGGGTTGGGTACCACTGTTGGTTTTGTTCACTCTGACGGTTGCACGATGACACAAGAATGTTTGCATCAGGACGTAATAATGACAAATGTTGCCTGATGAGACAAGAATGATTACGCCAGGGCGGTAATAACGACAACGGTTGCATTATGACATGAATGATTACCTGAGGAGTTAATAATGACAACGGTTGCATTATGACATGAATGATTACCTGAGGAGTTAATAATGACAACGGTTGCATTATGACATGAATGATTACCTGAGGAGTTAATAATGACAACGGTTGCATTATGACATGAATGATTACCTGAGGAGATAATAATGACAACGGTTGCATTATGACACAAGAATAATTACGTTAGTAGGCAATGACAACAACCCATCGATCATCAGAGAATGTTCAGAAGAATGCCCTGAAATAAGGTTTGAACACAACATTAATTGCTTTTATTTTTACAACTTCTTCAATATTGCTGCGTGAGTTTGACAGTATGTTATTGTTGTGATGGTACAAGCTAGATGGCAGTGGCTCAAACCAGCAGCTGTGCAGATGTTGAGGTACAATCTTTCTGACAATGATGCTTCTTGAGATTGGTTGTTGATTTACCTAACTCGACAACCCTCAAAACAAACTACCACCAGCACTCAACTCAGCCTGTTACCAACTTTTAACGCAATTTGCTACCACCCCACAATGCAACCTGCTACCAACCTCAACACAACCTGTCACCAACCCTCAACACAACCTGCTATAACCATCAACACAACCTGCAACAACCATCAACACAACCTTCTGCCAACCTTCAACACAACCTACCACCAACTCTCAACACAACATCGTACGAACCATCAAGACAACCTCACACCATCCCTCAACACAACCTGCTGCCAACCTTCAATACAATCTCCCACCAACCCCTCAACACAACCTCCCATCTTCCCTCAACACAACCCGCTACGACCCTCAACACAACCTGCTACAACCATCAAATCAACCAGCTACCAACATTCAATACAACCTCCCACCAACTCTCAACACAACCTTCCAGCAACCAGCAACGCAGCCTACTACCAACCCTCAACGCAACCTGCCACTAATCCTCAATACAACCTGCTACGAACCCTGAACACAATCTGCCAGGAATCTTCAACACAATGTTCCACCTCAGCCACGATGCCATTCCCCTCACTAACCTTGCTAGTTTTAAGGTCAGTCGATCCTGGATTCCACCGACACGACTCTTTCGAGTTTCAGGCTCCAGGCAGCGCAGAACGGACTGCTATGACCACCCCACCACCCCCGACCAGATGAGACAGAGTAGTGAGGGCGGGCGAGGGATAGGTAGGATATTCAATGACCATGCTTCCGATTTGCTCTAATGATAAACACCGTGCCCAAACATGAGTTAGCATATCAAAGAAGTTAGTTGTGGTTCGAAGTGGATGAGAAGAAACTAAAGTTCTCGTTACTTTTCAACCCATACAACTGTTTACATGGCCGAGAACAGGGCTGCACAACCCATACGACTGTTTACATGGCCGAGAGCATTGCTGCTGCACAACCCATACAACTGTTTACATGGCCGAGAGCATGGCTGCTGCACAACCCATACAACTGTTTACATGGCCGAGAGCAGGGCTGCACAGACCATACAACTGTTTACATGGCCTGAGAGCAGGGCTGCACAACTCATACGACTGTTTACATGGCCGAGAATAGCAACTGCGGCTACAGACAACATAATCGGTACCCCACTACTTGCCTCATTACAAAATATTAAGGGGTATGGAGTGGGGACCTAATTCAGTTATAGGTGAGGGTACACATTTAATTGGGCTGGCTTTTGCAGGTCGCTGTTAGTGGAATTTATTTTCATATTTATAAAAATAGTTTGTAGTACACAGGTCTTACTGAGTGCACTAGACACCAAGCTTACAATAACTACGCCTTCATTTTCACAAAACGCGAGTCACTTGCAAGAAATGTTAGTGACTTACCGCTGCTTTACCCTTCCAGCTCCCCTTCCCCTACCCCCACAATGTATCCACAAAAGCCCGCATACTGATATGCATGCCTTCTTACGTCGACGGTTTTCTGTCATCTCACGGGTAAGAAACGTCTCTCCTTGACCGATGACCTAATTTTAAGATTGTTTTGTATACAGCAGCCATCACGTTAAGAAGAACGACAGCTTAGCTTGGAGGATAATTATAATCTTCAGTCATATATTTTAGTGGGTAAGCAAAACGTTTCAAAGCAAATATTCATGACATTCAGAATGAGTTTACACTTTTGTTGCATTGAATGTTACGAGAAAACCAAAATACCCTTATTAAATAGATAAACAAACTGTATTGCACTGAAGTACGTGCTCGAAAGTGATTTTCATAGAACAATTGCGACTTTGAATTAAAACTTAAACATTTTCTTTATTTTTTACGTTTTTTTATTTATTTGTTTTTGTCGGGGTGTGGGGCTACGACATGATACATTCAACGAACAGTCAGGGGCATGACGTCCCGCAATGGATGCATTGTAGAGGCATGGCAAAGGATTATTAAGCATGGTGACATGAAAAGGGCAAAATTTTCTAAACGCACTTCACATCTGCCCTCCCCAATCGCCCTCCAACAAATCCCCTTGAATTAGTGCCCTCCATCTTCCATCACTGCACTCCAGCAGTACTCTTCAACAGTTACCTCTAACAATACCCTCCAATACAGCTCTCCAACACTGAACTCCACTACTGATCTTCAACACTTGCCCTCCAACATTGCTGTCTAATAATATCTTCTAAGACTGCCCTCCAAAATGGTCCTTTAAAACTGCCCTCCATCACTGCTCTACAACACTTGCCTTCCAAATCTCCTGTCCAATAACACTTTCCAACACTGCTCTAGAACACTTGCCCTCCAAGACTGATCCCGTAACAATGCCCTCTTACAATCATCTTAAAACAACCTTCGAACAATTTTCTCCCAACACGTGTCCTTCGAGGGTAAAAACAGCGCTGTGTTTTCTTGCCAGTCAGAGAAGACTAATTGTAGACCCTCTTCTGTTGACCAAGCAAAGTTTGCACCAGATAGATTAATAGCATTTTCTAACAAATCAAATGGACACCACTAAACTTAGAACCACCAAGCCCACTCTAACAAGTAATGGCGCCGAAGCGATGTATCAGCTTACTTGATTTATTCTTTACTTATATACGTAGATGTCATAAAATTAACCGCAACCCAAACTCTAATCCTAATCCATACATGCGGAATCAAGAAGCATATTGCAAACAAGAGATGGCGCTGCTAGAGACGCTAGGATTCAGCAAAACTCCCCCTCCCCATCACATAAACAGTCCGAGGAATACGACATAACTGTCATAAAGGGCCTTGACCTTGTATGTATTTTCATTGGTCGACTACTTTTGGTCTACACTAAAAAAAAAGTGTAAAGCGGGCAGATCACTAAGACGTCTTGATCTAAAGATTATTTTTTTTAACGGGCATAAGATGAAAAAATATTTATTAACTTGTTAAGTGTTCTCTGTATTTATGTTTGAAGGTTCGTATGACCATTTGCACCTTACACAAACAAAAAACAAGCACAGCACGCGCGTGTGAGTGTGTATATGTTTGACACATCTATTTTAAGTTCAGAAGATAACTAACATAAAGAACTGAAAGCATAAAAGGTCTGAAGGCTTGCATATAGCTTGTATAAAGGAATTGACTCATTTTGCTCAAGTAATGTTTGTCGAAAACGCTCGTGAGTTGGCCCTTCCTTTTATGTTGGACTGGAAAAAAAAAAACCCTGACCCTTTAGGAGACCTTGAAAAAAAGGGGCCAAGTGTCGTTATGAGCGCGAGAACGTTATTGCATTTTTCTCAAACCGTGTATCATGCGATTGTGACCGGGATTACGGCGCCTGGGAAGAAACAGATAAAGTGCTTAATCAGTCGTATATCTAGTTTACGGTCTGAACAGCCCCTAGGGGTTATGGTCGAGTGACCTGTAATGAGGTCACTTTCAAATTCACCCAGCCATGGTGAAAGAAGTGAACGTGTACATGAAGGTGTTAGTGGGCTAGATAACTTGACAAGGGCGAGCACTGTTGCCTTCTGCATTAAAACACGATAATCGTGTAATTCAAATATATTGTTTGTCTATCTGTTTATCTATCAGTCTGTCCACACCCACACCATCCATCCAATTGTCTGTCCGTCCGTCCGTCCGTCTATCTATCTATCTATCTATCTATCTGCCTGCCTGCTTTTAAAAAACTTTTTGAATAAAATGTTCCAGCATTTGTTAAGAAAGCATTTTATAATATTGGACATTCTACGACAGACCCATCTTTCAAGAAATAAACAGTTAAAAGCAAATCGGCAAACAGAAACAACTGAAAGATACGGAAGGGCACACTTTTATAATGATGTAATGGATGCTTTTTCATAATTCGAATAAGAGGAGTGGACATAATTGATAGAAGGACGGTCCGTTTGCTAACATCTATTGAAAGTTCAACAGAATTTGATGATACATTATTGGCATTAATGAACTTTGCAGCACGTAAGTACATTAAAATTAAAATTGACGTTTTAAACAAACAACAGAACAAAGAAGAGAAATGTGTGATTAATATATTGTTCGTCCTAGAAAGAAAAGAACAAAACTTTTTTTAAAATTAAGAATGGCTGGCTCTGCCAAGGTGTAACCTCGGAACCAAAAGGTCACAAAGATAATTTGAAACAGCATCAGTACTTGTTTTTTTTTACTTCAGATACTTAAAACTGCACTCAATCTGTTCCTCTTTTTTTTTTTTTTTAAACAACTTTATTTTTAAATAGGAGTTCCTATAACGATCGCGAGTGATTTATTATGGCCTTGCCCTCACTAAAGTGGAAAGATACATTTTAATTACAGCATTTGAGTAATGGATCACTCTTGAGACTTGTACACGTACTAAAATATCTAAATAGTAAAAGTGGGGAAATGGAAAAGACGAAGAAATAGCGGTGGTGCGAGCAGCAAAGAGGCTGATAATTACTCGTCATCAGGGGCAGACAATCAGGGTTCACGACGTGGGCTACAGGAATTACCCCCACCCTCTTCCCACCAGGTGCAAAGGTCATGCTCCGTCATGGAAGCTATCAAGGTGCTTCTGTTTTCTGCACTTGGCAAACAAAAACGTATACCTGCTTCTCTGGAGTGGTCTCCCCTCATAGGGTGAGGTTATGAGGTCAAGTGTCTGTGCCACATATGCAAGAGATGAACAAGATATCTTAGTCTTTTTCTCGATCTCTCTCTCTCGGTTGTCTCTTTTGCTCTTTCTTTCACGCTATGTCTATGTCTGGCTGGCTGTCTCTCTGGCAGTCTTTCCCCGTTTTATCTTAATAATCATATATTATTTACCGTGTATCCCAAATTACTGTTACAGAGTGCGTTACCTGATGAGTGTAACGCTAAGCTCATTTATAATTATGCATGAACCATGGATAGATTAGCACATTTCCAAAATTCTCGTTGCCTGTTGGAATTGCAAAACTAGTCAATTCCATTGTGAAATAACGTCCCCATTAAAAAAAGTCTGCTTCTTTGAGACAGTATCTGTAGTTCTCTCGTTCCTTCTCGTTATATTTTGTGTGCGTTTCGATCAGTATTTCTAAATTACGTCCTTGCTGTATTTATTTCTGAATAAGTAAGTGGACGGGTTGTACTTAATGTATGTACCGGGACAGGTTAGACTTTCGCATATATGTGGACAGAATGTACTTTACACATATGTGGATAGAATGTAGCATATTTGTGGACAAAATGAAATTGCGCATATATGTGTACAGAGCGTAGTTTAGCACATATGGACAGAATGTACATTTGCATATATCTAGATAGAATGTACTTAAGCACACATGTACACAGAATGTACTTAAGCATATACGTGGACAGAATTTACTTAAGCACATAAAATGTGCAGAGTGTACTTAAACACACAAACATACAAACAAACAAACAAACAAACACACACACACACACACACACACACACAGAGTGTAACTCAGATACATTTGGGGAGACCGAAAGCAAACAACCGTGCACAACAAACACGAGACATTTAGGGAGACAGAGAGCGAACAACCGTACACAACAAACACGAGACATTTGGGGAGACAGAGAGCGAACAACCGTACACAACAAACACGAGACATTTGGGGAGACAGAGAGCGAACAACCGTACACAACAAACACGAGACATTTGGGGAGACAGAGAGCGAACAACCGTACACAACAAACACGAGACATTTGGGGAGACAGAGCGAACAACCGTACACAACAAACACGAGACATTTGGGGAGACAGAGAGCGAACAACCGTACACAACAATCACGAGACATTTGGGGAGACAGAGAGCGAACAACCGTGCACAACAAACACGAGACATTTGGGGAGACAGAGAGCGAACAGACGTGCACAACAAACACGAGACATTTGGGGAGACAAGGTGGGTGTGGAGTGAGCAACAAAGCATTCGTAGCTGCTGCACCTACATTCAGCTGGCTTGCACGCGCCCGGGAGACCAATACGACAGTAGTGTGCAGATACCTGTGGAAACACCCTGCTCCTCCAACACAATAACAAAACACACACACACACACACGCATACACGTACACAAACCACACGCATACAGCCCCATCCCTGTCTCCAACTTCACCACCACATAACTTCACAACATAAATTGTCTACTCTGCACACCTGTCCTGACACTGCAACCGAAACTTGGCGTCACACAGTCGTCGCTGGAGCTTTAAGGAAGCATCTGCTTTACTCTCCTGCCACTATTACAACTTGCAATAAATGGTGCTTGTTCCTCACTCGAGTGGCATGTCACTTAACGCTCTCGTATCGTGCACGTCACTGGCACGTTCCACTGTTCACTGCGCATCGCCCACCGCTCTCCGGACACGTGCGTTACCACTAGCTCTTCACACTGAACAGTACGTCACGTAGCACTTTTTCATCTCTTGACACGAATGTCATTTACTGTTCACCTGGCCTGTTGTCACCTTTGAAGTGAAGGTCACGAACGGTTCTTTCAACATATGCGACACCCGCCTCGCTCACCGACATATTCTTCATAATACAGTTGTCTGTGGGAAACGTGAAGTCGTACGGCTCTGGCATCACCGTGCACTCTCCCATCGAAAACGTCACGTGATTCTTGGGACCTCAACCTCCTGTGGATGTTTTCTTTCACCCGTGCACGTACTGGCGTCACTCTTCCTGCCTGCAGTGTTACCTAGTGTCCTCGAGTGTACATCACCTGTCACTTTTCTTTTTCTCCATCATTGATGACGTCACCCATCACTTCCTCTGCTTGCATGTCACCAACTCTTTTCTTACTGCAGCTAGATGTCGCTGCAGATCTTCATGTCTATGCCGTGTAGTGTAGACTAAATTAGTCTACCAATGACAATGGATTCATTAACGTGGTCGTGGTGAAGGTTCTTCATGGCAGGCATGTTGTATTCATCGTGCTATTTTTGATATTTTTGACTCCAAGACATCTCAGCAATAGCACTATTATCTTCATTGTTTGCTTAGTGATTTCGCTTACCATTGATTTAACCGTTAGAGTTAGGGTTATTTTTTATGTTTATACTTATAAGTAAATAAAATTAAAATGTCACTTCAGCTCCATACTCGTGTAGACTGAACTTGTTTATTCTAAGTCTCTCGGGTATAATTGTGTGTGCACCTAATCTCTCGGGTATGATTGTGTGTGCACCTAATCTCTCGGGTATGATTGTGTTTGTACCTAATCTCTCGGGTATGATTGTGTGTGCACCTAATCTCTCGGGTATGATTGTGTGTGTACCTAATCTCTCGGGTATGATTGTGTGTGTACCTAACCTCTTGGGCATGATTGTGTGTGTACCTAACCTCTTGGGTATGATTGTGTATGTACCTAATCTCTTGGGTATGGATAGAGTGAGTGTAGCACTTGAGGACAGCATCAATAGTTGCATTCACTCACCCATACAGTCTCTGTGCAAAAAAGTTTTGATTTAATATTAATGTGAGGTGGATTGTGATTTAATCCTTGCTTTTAAACTGGTAATTAAGCTGTAATAACAGTAAAGTTAATTCCTGCAGTAAATAATTTAGACATGCCGACATCTTGTGAGCAAGTATATTTACTGAAAATCTCCAATGTGAAAGTAAATTTAACGTGTTATTGTCTCTTTTAATTTCTAATCTCATTCTGCTGCTGTTGACTGTGCATGCATGGGTGTGTGAATGTCTTCTGTATGTGATGTAATGTGTGTGTGTGTGTGTGTGTGTGTGTGTGTGTGTGTGTGTGTATGTGTGTGTGGAGTATGGCATGTATGTATGGTGTGTGTGTGTGTGTGTGTGTGTGTGCGTGCATGCGTGGTGCGTGAATGTTTTGTTAGGTAAGGAAAGTTTATCTAAACTCCTCTTCACCTGTCATGCATCTCCCTGGCCACTCCCGCTTTTTGTCATCTAGACTTTTGTATACACCTAAGTTCAAAGTTCAAAAACTAAAACAAAACTCGTGACACTCGATACAGATGACTATTTCAAGCAACGAGTGCATGCAAGCGTCGGAGAGTGTGAGCAAGTGCAGGAGAGTAGGAAGAAGTACTGTCATAGCAGCTTCTTCAAGCAGCTTAAAGTTGTGGGATTGACACAAAGATAAATTAGAGCTATGGAAATAATTTAAAATTACCTTAGAGTTATAAGATTGACTTAGAGTTATGGGATTTTAACTTAGAACATCAGGATTGGCTTAAGTTAACTTAGAGCTATACGAGTGACTTAAATTTAACTTAGAGCAACAGGATTTGCATTAAGTTCACTTAGGTCTAAAGGATTAACATAAATTAATTTAGATATAAAGGACTGGCATAAAATGAACTTATAGCAATCTTGTGCGTTTTTAAAAAAATAGGCAAGGTAACTATAATTGAATTTGGGATGTAAAATAATTCAATCAGAATAACCTACATTTGTAATTTTAAATTTATGAATGATCCTAAAATCATGAACAACAATCTTAAGAAAGGAACTTTGTACTCCACAACTGTTCGTTTCTAATAGACTTTTTCATTACCAAATTTCATTATGCTCTACTCCAGGGGTGGGACAGGGGACGTACGAAAGAGAAAACGCTTTCCATGAATTACTGCATTAGACATATGGTACAAAGGTCATCCAACGCCATCGAATCTTACAATTTATTTCTATCTACACCCACCACTTTTTTAGTGCTGATGTAAACAGTTCTTCTACTACAGGTCTCTAGTTATGTCTTTGAATAGTGTCACAACCCCTCTACCCTACCCTCTACCCCACCATTTGCGATGCGATGCAATCACACACACACACACACACACACACACACACACACACACACACACACACACACATGTGAGAAAGAAACTACTTTGGTCAACATGAAATTCAAATTGTCACGTTAGAAAATCTTGCATGTTATAATTGCCTCAGAAATCGCCAATTTCCAATTTATTCCTCTCGTACCTCCTTGTCTGAATGAGAGCCGCGTCATGTCCCCGGGGTCTAACTTTGCATTAGGTTTTTGTTTCGTCATCATCATTTTATGAATGACAGGCATTGCTGGAAGTCATTATCAGAAGCAATTTTATAGCAGGCATTACGAGGCCGGGGGTTGGGAGGGAGGGATGGGGTGGGGAAGATATCTTGCCGGACAATCTGTATGTGATGTGATGGACTGGAGAAGATCAATGACAAATAATAATTTTCAAGCATGGTAATGCCATTACTTCACGTGCTGGGGGATTCAAAGGGTGAGGGTGGGGGGAGATGGAGAGCGGTAGGAAGAAGATATGATTACATGAGGAGGCGGAAATATGACTGTACGAGCAAGGGGCTGAAGATAACAGATAATTATCCCAATGGTTTTTATTTTTTACGACAGGGAAGGGAACGAAGCTACGTGATTACTGAAAGCAGAATAGATTTGTCGTTGTTTTGAGAGACAAAAGCCTGCAGAACATTTAGCAGACACGAAAACTATAGGCAGCGTGCTGCATGCTGCAATCATTTGCATTTAGTCCATGGTCTAGTTTTGGGGTACGCCTGCAGGGTACAATCAATGCAAGAGTGTTAGCTTTAGGGTACGCCCGCAGGGTATCAGTCAGTGCAAGTGTATTAGTTTGGGTACACCAGCAAGGTATCAATCAGTGCAAGTGTGTTAGCTTTGGGGTCATGTGCGCGTTTGAATGAAAACAGTGTCTGTTATTTGTAATCTATTATATCTAAGTTAAACTTAATCATTGCCTTAAGTTAACTATAAGGCGGTTCTTCTAAGATAAAATCCGATAGATCTAACGTAAGTTTAAGTCACTTTTACAGTAAATTAAAACACCATAATTCTAAGGTAATTTTAAGTCAATAATATAGCTCTAAGTTAAAATCATTTCAAGACGTGTCCTTTATTTCAATTTCTAAATGTATCCTTTATTATACATGTCAAGAAGTATTATTTATTACATATTTTAGACATGCTGTTTTATTAAACATTTCTTGGCGTGTCATTTATTACGCATTTATAGACGTGTCATTTATTACGCATTTATAGACGTGTCGTTGAAGCTTTCTTTCATACAGTAACAGTACGCATTTTCTGCTTCTCTCAGACAATAACAGTTTTCTGCTTCTTTCAGACATAAACAGTCTTCTGCTTCTTTCAGACATAAACAGTCTTCTGCTTCTTTCAGACACTAACAGTTTTCTGCTTCTTTTATTAGCCATTGATCGCTTTGACTTTCTTTATGTTTTAATTTATTAAGGGGAGTTGAGTGATTGAGGTGTGTGTGAGAATGTTTGTGTGTTTGATTGTATGTTTATTAGAGTGTGTATGTGTGTAAGAGAGTGTGTATATGAGTGTGAGTGTAAGCCTGTATGTGTGATTCTCTGAGATGTTTGTGTGTGCGTTTGATTGTGTGCTCTTGTGTGTTTATGTATATGTGTGCGTGAGTGTGTGTGTGTGTGTGTGTGTGTGTGTGTGTGTGTGTGTGTGTGTGTGTGTGTGTGTGTGTGTGTGTGTGTGTGTGTGTGTGTGTGTGTGTGTGTGACTGGTAGAGAAAATTACAAAATGAACACCAACGTTAACTTTTATTTCTTGACGTGAAGCAACTCATCAGGCGTTCTCTGAACTATTTAAATTCCATCAGTCAAATGACTAGCACATAACTACAACATGTACAACCAAGGTCAAAGGTTGTGTGCTCACAGACCGACCACATCCTTACCACCCACCCAACCACTCTTCTCATGTTCGTCCACGTCCCTCGTCAACTGACGATCGTACCGGCCCCTTTCTAACATCGCGTTTCATCTGTGTCGTTAATTCCTATTCTTACTTTTAAGGGCCGGACAACTCTGTGACCTGAAGGAGCAGAGGGCGTGCGTTTGAAAATGTCTATTTTAAAAAGCTATTTGACGTTCTTATTTTATTTGTGTCTTTTTAATTTAAAAAAGGAAAAGGAAGGAAGGAAATAAGTGTAAGCAGAGGTGAGAAAAACGTTTGGTTTGTAAACAAATGGCTTGTTCATAAGAAACCTCCTAGCTTAACGTTTTACCCCTGTACCATAAAGTTAGACTTTGACCTCACGATGAACCAATCCGAACGCAGGTGACATAAGCGATCTCTGAACGCAACGAGTCTTTTTTTTTTTATATGGCTAGAAACTGTGCAACGCCATATTAGTATGTTTAAACGAGTGGATTACGTGGGTAATAGCGGTTATAAAAGGTGTACTAAGAAAGCAGATTTCAGGACTTCTAAGCATAAAAGAGAACTTATTATAAAAGAAAAATATTGAAAGATAAATTTTAACACTCATTCCTGAACTTTTTATTATATTTTTTTGTTGTTGCATTTTTATCGCCCTGGTTATTTAAATGAAATTGTTGATTGTTTCAATAGTGTACACTATACAATCTGAAATTTGTTTTTAAAAAGTCATTTTTTTAGTCTTCATATTCGAAAATTTTAATATAAATTCCAAATGTGCGTATTAAATAAATATATTCTTCATTAATAGTCTTTACTCAAATATAGCCTATATGAACTCGCTTTTGATGTGGCGTGGTTTTTTGCAATAGCTTTTTCTTCAAAGTTAACGGCATCACATGGAGTTAATATATATTATATTACATCGTTCCCGTCATCAACATGACTGCTGTCATTTTAGGCCTTTCTCTATTTTAATCTCGTCTCAGCTTAAGTACAATCATAATAATCGTCATCACCATAACTGCTTTCATCTTAAGACCTTGCCGAAGTTGCTTAAAGTTGACGTACTTATGCCAGTTAAGAAATACTGACGTAATCACAGTCATAACCATAACAGCTTTCACCTTAGGCAAAGTCAAAGTTGCTTAAAGTGACGTACTTATGCCAGATTAAGTACTGACGTAATCACTGTCATCATCATAACTGCTTTTACCGTAGGATTTTTTTGTGAACTTGCATAAACTTTACGGTCTCACCTCACCATGAGTACTGATGTGCTTGGAGCCCATGAACGAAGTCAATGACAGTTAAGTGTCGATTTCTGGACGCTGATTGTGTGTTAATGATCGCATCAAGGCAGACAGGTGTTCACGCGGGAGAAGTAAGAATCAGATAAATCAGCGATTTCTCCTTCTGCCAAGCGTCGGCGGCAGCATCGCAACAGTGCATCAAAGCAGTGTTTTTGTTCGTGTGTTTGTGTTGTTTATTTAATGGGGATAAGGGGTGGCTGCCAGAGTCGCAGTAACAATGTTTCCAGAGGTCAGGTGATCACCTGTTCTACTCCTTCGCAAGTTGTCTTGTATTACATTTCACACACACACACACACACACACACACACACACACACACACACACACACACACTCATTAGTGGGTTTCCATCTGCACAGAATTAAGCTGCAGTCTGCATTACTGTTCTTGAAATAAATCTTGCCCAAGTTAGTTCCACATCACATTATATGTGCATTATTAAATTCCGCTTGCTTTCAGTTTGCTGTGAGCCGAAAATAGCGAGATCTGAATTTTATTCTATTTAACGTGCTCTTTGCGTTCACTTGCGCGCGCGCGCGTGTGTGTGCATGCGTGTGTGTGGCATGTGTATCTGAATATATGTGTGTGGTGTATATATTTATGTGCGTATGTGTGCTCCATTTCTTTTCTATGTGTAAGGGTCGTTGGTTTCTTCAACCATCACCTTGAAAACAGAGGAGAGATCAAGCCACAAATATTAACTGTCATCAGTGCGTGTTTAACAAGCGATGTTCTTGTCTACTTCTATGCCGAAAGTCCACTATTTCCCCCTAGAGTAAACAAATGTTCTTGTCTACCTCTATGCCAAATGTCCATTATCTCCCCCTAGAACACAATGTTTTTGTAGTCAGATGCGCAGACGAAGAATATGCGAAATTGCAACTTTTGTGCACATGAACGATTTACTGATGGCAACGTGTGAGCACTTGCATGCCGGCCAAAACATTTGCAGAACTGGCAACCAGCTGTTGCAACTTCAGGACACAAGTTGCAGTAAAGATGTCTAAAACTTGTGCGCATAAAAATTTTACGCACACACGTTTTAAGTGACGATCAAACACGCTTTGCAACTTTTGGCAAATATTTTGTGCACACGCATTATTTACTGAAAAATCAATTCATGCTGCAACCCTATTGGTTGCCCTCGTGATGTCAAAAAAAAACAAAAAAAACAAAGCTGATAATCAAAACACAAGCTGCAAATGTTTAGGACTCTCAAAATTTACTGTCAAAACACATGTTGCAAATGCTCTGTGCCCTTATAATTAACTTTTGCTGGGATGGAGATTTCTAGATGACTGTAGAGGCGATATAATTCATGTACTAAGTAATTTCTGGTGTATTGACCCCACGTGCCTGCCAATGCTAAATCTTGAAGTTATCCTCTCTCTCTCTTTCTCTCTCTCTCTCACTCACTCACACACACACACACACACACAAACAAACAAACACACACACACACACACACCGTATCACGCACACAATAATTTTAGTGATTGTTTCATTGGCCTCTATTAGTAAACGGCGTCTCCTCTACCCCAGATGAACATCACGAACAGTTGAATACGTAACAAATAGGAATATGTTACGGTAAACACACGTTACAATTTTTTAAAGTTACGATTAATAAATGGACTATGCGAACAGTTAAGAGATAATGATTAAAAACGAAAATATGTATTCCATTATTGCACACAAAAAAGACGTTGAGAAATAACGATTACAAATGTCAATATTTTTCAATATGCAGCCCGGTTAAAGACTTTTTGCATCAGCAATATTATATCAATTAAAATACAATTTAGACGTTACAGTTCATTAACACCATGGATAAGACTTCTACCGATCTTCACACTCACTAATTCAGTCCGTTAGCCGATTATTTTTCTAGCGTTCGAAGATAATGATAAACGGACAAAGAGTCCGTTCACCTAATGGATATTTTCTATTCCTGTTCTGTATTTGATTATTAATATTAGAAGTCTCCCACACACACCCCTCCAGCCGCAATAATGTTTTAGGTAGTTTTACTTTTCCTTAGATTATTAAAACTTGAAGTTTTCACCCAACCTCAGTGATTTATTAATATCAGAAGTTCTCACTCGACGACAATAACTTTCTACTTAGGGGTATTGTATTTTGGATCATTAATGTTCGAAGTTTTCACCCAATTTGAGTAAAGTTCTACTTTGCTTTCTTCGCCAGCCGGAAGGTCGTGTCATATGAGTGCGTATTTACGTGGTCACTGGAATGTGACGTCGTTTGCCCTTGAGATGACGTCAGTGTTCCACCTTCTCTGTTAATGGACCTTTTCGTAATTAGGTGCGCGAAACATGTGCGCAGTCGTCCAAGGAGATGGGTTAACTTCCTTCGTCAGTGTTTACATTATGGCCGAAGCGTCTGCATAGTGCTGTTCGAACACATTCTTTTCTAAATGTTTAGTCCGTGTACCTCAGATTCAGTTCGCAGATGTTGAATTCTTTGGTGGAAAAATGTGCTCAAGCTCTGGCAGGAAGGAACAGGAAAGAGGATATAAATATTTAGCAGAAAATTATTTATTCAACATTCCTGGTATGGGATTTCTATCTTTGTTTAGTTGTAAGCAAACTTTTGGTAACGACCGTTGTCGTTTCCAATTCATTTACATTTATGAATTCATTCGATATTTCTTTAAACTGCTATAAATACTATTATTACACGAATGTTAGTATGCATGTGCCGTGAATTGCATTACAAGTATTACGTGTAATTACTGTAAAATGATGTAGAGAAAACCTAGTACCATGAATTGCATTACAAGTATTAAAATGTAATTACTGTAAAATGATGTAGAGAAAACCTAGTACCATGAATTGCATTACAAGTATTACATGTAATTACTGTAAAATGATGTAGAGAAAACCTAGTACCATGAATTGCATTACAAGTATTAAAATGTAATTACTGTAAAATGATGTAGAGAAAACCTAGTACCATGAATTGCATTACAAGTATTAAAATGTAATTACTGTAAAATGATGTAGAGAAAACCTAGTACCGTGAATTGCATTACAAGTATTAAAATGTAATTACTGTAAAATGATGTAGAGAAAACCTAGTACCGTGAATTGCATTACAAGTATTACGTGTAATTATTGTAAAATGATGTAGAGAAAACCTAGTACCATGAATTGCATTACAAGTATTAAAATGTAATTACTGTAAAATGATGTAGAGAAAACCTAGTACCGTGAATTGCATTACAAGTATTACGTGTAATTATTGTAAAATGATGTAGAGAAAACCTAGTACCGTGAATTGCATTACAAGTATTACGTGTAATTATTGTAAAATGATGTAGAGAAAACCTAATACCGTGAATTGCATTACAAGTATTACGTGTAATTATTGTAAAATGATGTAGAGAAAACCTAGTACCGTGAATTGCATTACAAGTATTACGTGTAATTATTGTAAAATGATGTAGAGAAAACCTAGTACCGTGAATTGCATTACAAGTATTACGTGTAATTACTGTAAAATGATGTAGAGAAAACCTAGTACCGTGAATTGCATTACAAGTATTACGTGTAATTATTGTAAAATGACGTAGAGAAAACCTAGTACCGTGAACTGTATTAAAATATTACGTGTAATTATTGTAAAATGATGTAGAGAAAACCTAGTACCGTGAATTGCATTACAAGTATTACGTGTAATTATTGTAAAATGACGTAGAGAAAACCTAGTACCGTGAACTGTATTAAAATATTACGTGTAATTATTGTAAAATGATGTAGAGAAAACCTAGTACCGTGAATTGCATTACAAGTATTACGTGTAATTATTGTAAAATGATGTAGAGAAAATCTAGTACCGTGAATTGCATTACAAGTATTACGTGTAATTATTGTAAAATGATGTAGAGAAAACCTAATACCGTGAATTGCATTACAAGTATTACGTGTAATTATTGTAAAATGATGTAGAGAAAACCTAATACCGTGAATTGCATTACAAGTATTATGTGTAATTATTGTAAAATGATGTAGAGAAACCTAGTACCGTTTCGAAGACATCGGAAAGGTTTAATTTGATAGCGATCTTATGTTACATTTTGTCAATGAAGTGATTGTACAATCGTGCGGTTATTAAAATTATTAAATTAGTACATAATAATCAATTACTTGAGCGAATTTCATCTTTGCTTTCTAAAGTTTGTTTCTCTTATGTATTTCATGGTAATGATTAAAAAATTGGAAAATTGAAAAGTTATTCATTTTTAGTTACGACACAGTAACCCATAGCACATCAAATACAATGTTTGTAGTTCTCAGCACATCAAATACAATGTTTGTAGTTCTCAGCACATCAAATACAATGTTTGTAGTTCTCAGCACATCAAATACAATGTTTGTAGTTCTCAGCACATCAAATACAATGTTTGTAGTTCTCAGCACGTCAAATACAATGTTTGTAGTTCTCAGCACATCAAATACAATGTTTGTAGTTCTCAGCACATCAAATACAATGTTTGTAGTTCTCAGCACATCAAATACAATGTTTGTAGTTCTCAGCACGTCAAATACAATGTTTGTAGTTCTCAGCACGTCAAATACAATGTTTGTAGTTCTCAGCACACGAATCTCAAATATTTCATTCGAGTAAAGTATTTGATTGATAGGGGAATAAAATTAGCAAAGATAAAATATAATTGTAAAACCAAATACATGGAACTGCACAGTGTCTTGCAAACTGTGATAAAAGTGTTTGTGTTTGTTTCACTTTTTCTTTCATGACGTTATATATATATATTAAAAACCATGGATGTTAATGGTTGAATAAAACACAATGTACCTGTTTAATTATTTTCCAAATATCTGAGTGTGTTGTCTTTTAATGGTGATAGTGATACATAATCTGGCGGGTTGCTTTCTTTCATATGGAGAATGCCAGTCAGTCCACACAAACAGCAAGGGGACATTACCACGCTTGAACGTCTTTCTTGCAATACCATCTCCAGGTCGTCATAAATCCCACTGATTAAAAGTGTCTGCCACACACTCTTGTGCATTGAGAAATCTAAAAATAACTAAGCGTGGTATAACTTACTTAGAATTAGATCAGTATGTCACTACATCACATTATAGCAATACACAATTACAACATTTTTCAGAAACAGATGCAGGCTTTAAGATTGTTTTTGTCAGAATGTAGAGGAACATATTTCTAAGTTTCAACACAACTAGTTGATGCCAATTACTGAGTCTGCACACAGTATTCTGTACTGAACATTGTAAGTGTAAATATTAATTGAATTATAATTTATATTGCATAACACAAATATAAACACATAACATGAAGATATTTTACTAAATCTAGAGCGATCTAAAATGATAGTCTACCTCAAACACAACTTCACATTCATAGAAACAGATCATTAACTTCAAGTAGACTTTGTAAATTTTTACACAATTATGCTAGTACTAGTAAGATATTTGTCTGTAAGTGGTAGTTGTGTGTTGTAAAATGTTAGTGTAACTTTTTACACAAGTATGCTACTACTAGTAAGATATTTGTCTGTAAGTGGTAGTCGTGTGTTGTAAAAGTGTTATTGTAAATTTTTACACATTTATGCTACTACTAGTAAGATATTTGTCTGTAAGTGGTAGTCGTGTGTTGTAAAAGTGTTATTGTAAATTTTTACACAATTATGCTACTACTAGTAAGATATTTGTCTGTAAGTGGTAGTCGTGTGTTGTAAAAGTGTTATTGTAAATTTTTACACAATTATGCTACTACTAGTAAGATATTTGTCTGTAAGTGGTAGTCGTGTGTTGTAAAATGCTAGTGTTCAGATATTCTGCTTTATTGTATAATTCTAAAGTGTAATTATCTTAAATGTAGTATCAAACATACAAATGATATCTTAACCCAATCGAAATTAATTTATTTGTAAAAAAATTAATACAAATCTACCTTTTCTGTTACTGCTAGAAATCTTGATTGTGCTATGATGTTATTTTAATTAATTTATAAATATCAAGATGAAATTAACATAGAAACTTAATTCCGAGTGGGAAGAATTTAATTAGGTATTTCTAGATGTATTTTGTAATTAAGATGACCTGCTATATTGATGTGCGTGAATGGTATGAAATGAAAATCACTATTATTCTTAGTCACAGTGAAATAAAAAGGAAAAGAATATAATGCTTTCTGGTTTTTTTAAAAAATAGATTTTAAGGTTTGAAATAATGCATAACATTTAAGGAACAAATTATTCTTTAAAACTGCAAACATAATTTATTAATTTGGGTTCTAATATATGTCACTAAAGCGCCCTTGATCACTGCAAATTTTATAATCCATTTTTTCTCTGTCATTCATCCTTGGGATATGTATGAAATGATAAAGCTGGACACTTGAAGTTTACAACAGCGCTATCAGGAACACAACACACGGGATGACACAACACACGCGATGACAATTACTTATTGGAAGTTGAAACATCAGTGAAACGTTCAATGGGGTCTTCGCAAAGCGTCAGCAAATGAACTAGAAGTGACCCCATCTCCTTGACCGGAAAGGTCACCCGCATGCATAATTCTCCGAAATAGTCCATGCTGAAGCAAAACGCTGAAATCTTACTCTAGCCCCATGATGCTGGCGAACTTGAATCTTGGAATCGTCCTCTCAATGCCCAACATAAAGTACTGCATCCTCGAATCCTGCCATTACCCTTAAATTCTGAGACTTCAAATTCTTCCATTATTCAAGATTTCTGAGACCTCAAATCCTGCCATCATTCTAGATTTCTGAGACCTCAAATCCTGCCATCATTCTAAATTTCTGAGACCTCAAAGTATGTCTTCATTCTAGATTTCTGAGACTTCAAATCCTGCCATCATTCTAGATTTCTGAGACCACAAAACTTGCCAGACTTCTAGATTTCTGAGACCTCAAATCTTGCTACCATCCTAGAATTGTGATATCTCGAATCTTGCCATCATCCTGGAATTCTGAAACCGCGAATCCTGCAACCATCATAGAATTCTAAGACGAATTCTGCCATCATCATAGATTGCTGAGACTTCGCATCCTGCCACTATCCTAGAACTCTGAGGCCTTGAAACCTGAGCCAATGTGCTCGATCCTCATAACTTCTCAGTGACCTCGATTCAGTATCAATCGAATGGTTAGTTCTGCCATTTTTTTTTTGCAAAATAATTTCTTCAAAATAAAATTCTATTTTCCTAATATTCCGGGACCAAAGAATTCTTGCAGCTGTGCAAGTCAAAACAAAGCCTCTGTGTTCTCTCTCCACACAAGTGATTTTCGGAGTGATGTTTCATTAAAGCCAACTCATATTGATGGGTTCCGACTGTCATAGTTAATTAAAGTTACCTCCCTGGTTCCTGTTCTACGTTGCTCGACGGTCGTTTTACTGATATGTGTTCTGGCTGGTGAGCAGGACGTGTGTAGTGTTGTGCTCACTAATTGCTCGCTTAATCTCTTCTATTCTCACGTCCTCTCATCTCCCCCTGCTTTCTTGATTTCATACTATCTATCTTTCACACAAAATTAAAAATGTAATTTAATCATTTGGATCTGTTTATGCTCAACAGAAGTCGTATGCCAACTGTGATAATGACACACCTTGTAACTGTTATGTACCTATATAATTTGCTTTGATTCTATTTTGTGCCCACGCGATTTCTGAGATACTGTTATGTGCCCTCATGATTTCCCTGATGTGCCCACACGATTTCCCTGATAGTGTTGCCCACAAGATTTCCCTGATTCTCATGTGCTCACAGAACTGACTGTGATGTTGTGCGTCCACAAGAGTTACAGCGATGCCAGCGTATGCCACATACCGCTATGTGCCCACGTGATTGATTAAATTATATGTGATGGATGGGGGGGGGGGGTCATTTCTGTCTTATGTTGAAACTCTTTGCCGCTGCACACATCATTAGTGAAAACAGCGCTCGATATATTTTGTGCGCACGGCACTATTTCGGCTGATGTTGCCATTCAGTGCTGCTTGACATATCCGTCTCTTATGACAGATGAGTGCATTAGCGCGGCTAGCATCGTATGGGGTCTAGTGCTTTGGACGAAAGAAAGGGGAGATGACCAAACATTTCCTTTCATTGCTCTGCTCTTCTCAGTTCACGGTGCCGTACAGAGGTAGCATGAGTTCAGCAGCTGGGTGTTCTGTTGAATGCGGGAGGCCGCATTGCAGTTTGCTTGCGGAAAGATAATAACTTTGCAACGCTAGAGTTAACTCTGTGAGATTATTCCACGCAGTATATCTCAGAATTGCACATTTCTCTTTGTATGATATTTATTCGTGGACTTCAACTTTCTCATTTTTCGTTTTATGATGTATGCGATCTTGTCCCACTTTCGTGGTAAAGTTATTTTATGTTCTGTGTTTTGTATTGCAAATTTTGTGATTTCGTCTTGTATAGTCTGTGTTGGAAATTCTGGGTTTCATCTTGCACATTCTGCCATGATCCGTGTTGTGTTGCACTTTGATGGAGCAGTTCCAGCAAACATAATTTGCAATTTGCATGTACAAAAGTTTCTTTATTTTAAAATCCAAATTGCGCCATTAGAAATAAAATGTAGTCGTCAAGCAGTGCAGTCAAATGATGCAATCATGTTTTTATAATTGTAATACAGTCTCTGTATTTGGGAAGTCAACCGAGTAAAGAATTAAATTATATATCAGAAAGCAAAATTATGTCTTAGCAATTAACTTTTGTTTGGGGAAGGTGTCGGGTTGGCAGAAAATAACCTTGTAAAAAGTATTATTTTGATATTAACAGCCTAACAAGCTAGTCCAGCTTCTTTCGTCACACGAGGTAGCCATAGAACTTAACTGCAAGGCCCTGTGACGCCACAGAAGGGATGGATGCTGTCGACAATAAACAAAATGTTTAATTCTAGAAGTTAAACCATGCAATAACTTCCGGTCTTGGACAAGCATCCTGCTCTTTTCTTTTTTCAAGCGACGTACTTGTATACACTCACGTTGCCTAGGAAACTCTTGGTCCATTTTTCTCTGTACGTGTTTTAATATATTCATTGCTTCCAAACTTGCCCTTGTTGGGCTCTATTAGTTCTATTGATTTATTACAACTCATTTAATAAACATGTAAATATTTTTTTCATCGAAGGTACAAAAAAATAGTTGCGCTGAAACCTTTTAGGAATTTGAACTGTTAGTTTTAGTTGTGTAATTCCTCAAAGGTTTCAGCGCAACTATTTTTTTGTATCTTCGATGAAAAAAATATTTACATGTTTATTAAACCTGAATCAGCCCATTGTTGTAAGAATTATTAACCTCTCTTTTCGCCCCGTTTTGTGCTATTTCATTCCATGCATGCCAAAGGTTCAGCTCCAAAGTTGTAACAGTTCTATTTTGGTCCTAAGGAAGGAGTTTCAAGCTGATTGCGAGGTTTTGGTTAAATCTCAGCAGAGTGTGGCAGTTGACTTATAGTTTAATTGCAGTCCTAGAGAACAATTCTTGTCTTATATCATGGGGAAAAGTGATTCAATGATAATCCCAGAGCATGTCACACATTTACCTTTAAGCCTGTTCTTAAAACTACTGCACCAATTGACATCATCTTTCGGGGCTATGGCGCATGCGCAGAGAGGCAAGAGCACGTCGCTCTATTGTGCGGGAGGTGGGGTATTCTGGCATATATCGAATATTTTCAATCTCGCTTCATAGATACTGAAAGTTGGATAGAATAAACATACCCACAGAACGAACTGATTAGGAAAAGCAAAAGGGACCACTACAGGGTAGCCGTGGCTGCAAAGAAATAGCTCTATTCTCAGAACTGGAAACCTGTCTCGGTACACCGACCAATTGGTCTCGGTAAGCGTTTCAGTGGTTCTACTGTGTTGTTTGAAAAGGTCAGCATCCGGGTTCTCTATGTAAACGGATATCCCACGATTCAAATTATTTTTTTAGATAAAATCTCTTCAACGAGTGACCGAGTGAGGAGTTAGTGCTTGGGAGGGGGGTATGTAAGGTGGTGGTGGGAGTGTGAATCGACAACAAAACCCTCGGGACTTGACGAAATGAATGTTGTGTAAAAAAAACGTGTGGAGCATTTTCAAGTTAGTTGACTAAGTGTACACTGTTAGTTTATCTTTAAGAACGCTGCACCCATCTGTGCTAAACGGAAGCGCACTATTAGCTGTTTCAGTAATTCAATAAAATAATTATTTTCGTAATTCAGTGGATTTTATTTTAATATTTCAACTAGACACCAACTGACTCCTATACTAAATTCATTTAATTCCTACACAACTTGACATTTTTGTTGTCTCGTTCGACATGGAACGACGCATGATCCAATGAAGCGTGATTAAATGCAAGATTAAAAATATATAAACATAAATATTGCCATTTAATGCAAAACGCTGAAAATTAGCACCATGAGTAAAGGATTATGTCTGAGGAAAAGCAGCAGAAATATAAATGTCAGTATAATACAATTTTTAAAACGTGCACAGTGTTCAATGCCAGATACGTTCTAGCCCCACTGTAATTAAGTGCGATTAACACGAGGTGGGGGTGGAGATGGGGAGGGAAAACTGACAACAAACAAAAACTCAAGAAAGAAAACAACGCCAACCATGGCAGTTTCCAGTGCCCGAAATGTCCTCGAGACATTCTACATAATCGACGTCAATGCGTGAGAAAATAATTCCTGGTAATTTTGTTGACATATCTCTTCTGAGCACCAACAGGCGATCACTGACATCTTTTTAGCAATGGGGGGTGTGGTCTTTGATTTTTTTCACAGCCGGTTGACGCGTGTATTAGAGCTAAAAAAAGAAACAAAGAACGAGAATCGCGCAGTCGTCTGTGGACCACCCTTTGTCTGTGGACCACCCTTTGTCTGTGGACCACCCTTTGTCTGTGGACCACCCTTTGTCTGTGGACCATCCTTTGTCTGTGGACCATCCTTTGTCTGTGGACCATCCTTTGTCTGTGGACCACCCTTTGTCTGTGGTTGGCTCGATCGCTAAGTACAGGTGAGAGAGAACTCAACGGTAGTTATTCTTGACAGGTAGTGATACTGAAAGCATGTTTCAAGTAACAATTTTGCATTTTGGAACAAAGTTAGTTTAAATTGTTTTCGTGGTTTCGTGTTGTATATAAAAAAATATATATAATTTAATTTGCACTGAAGGTAAATAATTTTAATTCGTTTGCAAGAAAATGTTTATTCAGGACTATACCAAATCCTCTCCATGACTGCTTGGTCTATTAGTGCATTTAGTGATGAACGTACCAATTGCAACTCTCCATCTTGTGTCTTTCACTCTGTCCACCTTACATCTTTCACTCTCCACCTTACGCCTTTCACTCTGTCCACCTTACATCTTTCACTCTCCACCTTACGCCTTTCACTTTGTCTATCTTACATCTTTCACTCTCCACCTTACGCCTTTCACTCTGTCCACCTTACGCCTTTCACTCTGTCCACCTTACATCTTTCACTCTGTCCACCTTACGTCTTTCATTCTGTCCACCTTACGTCTTTCAGTCTCCACCTTATGTCTTTCACTCTCCACCTTACGTCTTTCATTCTGTCCACCATACATCTTTCACACTCTCCACAGTGCATCTTTCACACTCTTCACGTAACATCTTTATCAGTGCATTTAGAAAAAGAAAAGTCAATTACCAGTTGTTGTTTTTAAACACGGATTTAATTTTCTTAACCGGAATACCTGATCGTAATATTGAAATAATTGAGACGAATAAATGCTTAGTCAGAAAACGAAACGAATTAAATAAAAATGAAGTGCATGCTTTAGAGCTACTATTTTTTTTTTACAACGAATGCGTGGAGTTTCTAGTAATATTCTTTTCTCTTTCAATAGTAGACGTGGTTTTCATCCGATTTAATTGCATACAGTAATAATACTTAGGATTTTTTATTTACTTTTTCTTTATTATTTTTATTTTACATTTCCTGTGTAAATAATGGTTGAATAGCTCTATTTTGTAAAATAAATATCTTGCTCTCTTTGAATTCTTAAAAGTTCAGATTAAAAATAATTCCCCATACTGAGATGTCAAATGGTCATTGGCGCATAAATATTTATGACCAGTCAGACAGACACATAATTCACTTAATTTAAGGATTTCACATTCACATCAATCTATCACTGCCCACATTATTATTTGCCTCGTCAAGGCCTGTCGCAAAACTATAATCATTTTAATTTTAATTGTCGCAAAACTATAATCATTTTAATTTTCTCTTGGTGTATTTTTAACATCAATCAATCAGCAGCCAGCCACACACACTTCTTTGATATTTATCCCTGCAAATTTTAAATTTATGAACATGAAATGAGCATTAGTCACACCCGACGTCACGGACCACGTGGTCGTCCTGTTTGCGGTTGTTGTTAACATCACAGGCGAGAGTAGCATTTATAGTTGATTAGTAAAGACCTGGTTGAAAACGTCAAACAAGGAGAACAGTTTTTTGTTCTATACACAGGTTACTTTAATGACTAAAAATTAATTTTGTTGTTTTTTAGTAAAATATGGGATTTTTTATGCCAAAAGGAATTGTATTTCCATAACTAAAACCTAGGCATACACAGCAACCTGGCGATTTACTTCCCTTTGTTGTGATGAATGGAGTCGTTAAAATACGACTGTTACGAAAAAAACACCTTATCCAGTATCGTCCATTATTAGATGTTAACGCTGCTCTGACGGGCATTTCTTCAGCGCGACTGAGAATTGTACAACTGGCGAATTGTTTGTTATTATTACTCAGAGTTTTAAAAGAAAAATGCCGCGGGCTAAAGGGCGAGCAGGACACAAGGGCAGATAAATTACATACATGTATTCCCTTTCTCTTCGCATTTAGCTAGGCTGAGACTGGTGCATATAAACTAATTCACGTGTCTTGAAACAACAACCACTTCCGGTTATGTTCTTCATCAACAGGAACGCTATAAATAAAACGTTTACAGCAATGCTGTTGTTCGTTTGACCCACGGTGTTTTGTCTTTTTATAATAAATGTATTTGTAAAAATAAAATTTCATGAGTTTATAAATAATTACACTTAGTTGCACAGCCTAAATGAAATAAATCTTCAGAAGGGTAATGTAAATATTTTTTTTTTCATGTTTTTTATCCCGATGATGAAAACATTAGATATATCCCAGTGATGTTAAAATTTTGGAAGGTCCCGATGTTATTAAAACGTTAAGCTGGTTCGATGTTATTAAAGCGTTAAGCTGGTTCGATGTCTGTAAAAGATTTGGTTAGTCTCAATGCTCCTAGTGAGGTATGTGGTCCCGATGTTATTAAAACGTTAAGTTGGCTCGATGTTTTAAAAAAAAAAAAGAAGATTTGTTCTCAATGGTGTTAAATTTCTGGTCCTCATGCCACGGTCTTGCCATTTTGAGCTCTTTAAGATACCTTTAAAGTCTTGAAATTTAAATTTACATTATATTTATATTATTACATATTTACGTTATGTTTTATAGTATTACATATTTTATGTTATATTTATAATATTTCATATTTACATTATATTTATATTATTACATATTTACATTAAATTTATACATATTTACGTTTATTTATATTATTACATATGTACCTTATGTTTTACACTTTTACATATTTATGGTATATTTTATAATATTACTAATTTACATTATATTTTAATCTATTACATCAATATTTTATGTTGATATACTATTGCATATTGACATTATTATAACTGTGGAGCATGCTCAAGTCCATCTTTGTGTGCTTTTTTGTTTCTTTAGGCAGAACAGGGGGATCACTCTTCCATGATGACATTAAACAGTTAAGTGACCGGTTTTTTTGAGACTGCTGGGTGACATCCTGACTCCATTGATAACGTGCATTTACTCTGAACATAATCGTAAGTACGATAGTGAAATTTTTATAAAACATTTGTTATGCATGGTATTTGATTGTATTTATTACGTTTTAACTGTAATTTTGCTGTGCCTTAAATGAAATGTTTGGCATTACCTTGTGTAGAATGGGAGCAAGCCAGATAACTAATGAGATTAACTGACTAATATTTTAAAGTAAAAAGTACTTTTTTCCTACGTGAAGAGATAAATTCAATGGATATTTATTACTTTTATTAGCAAGGCTACATTTATTAGCCCTAAATGACAATTGTTTGAAGTCTGCTGTTATGCTTATAGTGCCTTATACTAATACTGTAATAGTGTGACAGAGTAAATTTGCTTCTCCCTATTTTAAATTTAAATTGTCAGAGTAACCTAATTTATTTTTGAAAGTGTCTGAATTAAAGTAAACAGCTTGAGGCAAGAATATTCTATATTGCTGATGTAATGCAAACTGACTGAGTTGTTTTCTATTATACAATGATCACGATTTACGAGAATGAGACCAGCCAGTTGGCTGAGATTAATGAATTCACTTGCTGTAGAAAATTCTACTCTCTGATCACTTTAAATTGGGATGGAAAAGGGTAAGTCCAACTTTAAATGGCAGTCCTTAGTTTGATGGTGAGTTAAATTGACTGGTTGAAAGAGAATGGACTTACAAACATTTCATGCATTTTTACTATTGATATATTATACTTGTGTTTATGTAGAGATATACTATGGGAGTTGACTTTTATTTCTACAAATGTTTCAACTAAGCTGAACACATTTAGTGTGCTAATACTTGACATTGATTTAAATGCTGTATTTATTTTACCATGTGTGTATCGGGCTAATAAATTCTGTTGCAGGAAATTGTAAGTTGACAATGGGATGTAAGACAGAATGGAGTTATATTGTGATAAATAAGAAACAAAGGTTTGCTTCTTAATTATATTTTGCAGTGAACAAGTAGCCTTTCACTTGCACCTTCAAGTTTTGAGTTTCCAGTTTCCAGTTACCCTTTACGTGTTCACTGGTTAGAAACTTGAATGACTGGGAAGGTCAATTGCAGTGTGTAAAAGTAAGGTGTATGTTATATACTTTTATACGGATGCTGGATAACCAGGATAATTCTAGTACATTGAAGTTAGCAGAATTACTGTAATCATCATGTTCTGCTTGAAGGAACTGACATGATGGGGAGAGCACTCAAGTTCATTCAAGAATATAAAAGTCCATCAGTGTTTCCATGCATGTGGCAGGAGACAGTGTTGACATGATATTGTGACATTGTTGCAAAAGCAAGTGAAGACTGTTGAAGCAACACTTAATCCAGGTCATGTAAAAAGACTTTAAGTTACCTATCTCTAACAACTCAATTTCTGTTCTCTAATAGGACTAACCTGCAATTTGTATTCACATACACACACACACACACACACATGTATATATATGTGCAAACGTAATATTATCCAAATATGAGTTTGTGGAATATTGATGTCAAGTAATATGTTTCATTGTCATTGTCATATGTATATTTGATTTTTATTTTAATAAACGTATTGTTAAATTCACTGACCTTCTTACGTATATTGACAATCTTATGTTGGAGAAGAAAGTGGTGGAGAGGGGGGGGGGGGCTCGCTAAATAAAGATTAAAGTAAGATTTGTCTTCTCCTTTAGTAAGAAGTTTTCCACCTATGGAAAAACTATGTGACTCTAAACGTTGTGGAAGAGTGAATACGTTTACAGCGCCCACATATAATAATGATCATTTTCTTTAACAAAGTTGCGTGCCCGTAACAAATAGTCTATATTTATTTCTATAAGTGAAAAAGGGAATAAGATAATTAGCAGAGTCCTGCTCACTCCTAAATCAAATCATCTCGTTGCAGTAAATGAGGCACGTAACAAGGAGAAAAGGCTGTATTTCTAAGTTAATTTGTTCTTTACTTTATTTCACACACCCATCCCCAAACCAATACGAGTAAATACAAAATGAGCACGTTATTGATTGTTATCAACATATAGGACTATAGGAAATATTACCTATTATAAACATTGATTACTTTGTGTACAAGTGACCTAATCCCCAGGTCCTAGCACATAAACGAGATGATGATGATGAGTGTAGGGGGGCGCTTCCGGCTTCCGCCGCTTTCGCGCTAAACGAGATGACCTGCAAGGGGACTGGCTAAATACCTTGAACAAAGAAGAAAGGAAACATAACTCTACCAAATGTATTCTCCTACCATTTAACCATAATATGTCCAGTCTAAGCAAACGTGGTCAACAAATAACGTCTCTAAGTGACATCAATATCTTCTGGCGAAATGCAGAATGAAGCGTCAAAGAAGACTTAAGTGAGCAGCAAACTTCCAGTGGTCCAAGAATTGCCCAATCAGCCAGTGACAGTTACTGATTTTATTTTCTAATTGGCTTAAAACGTCGAAAGCGGCAGTTCTCTCATCATACCTCCTAACGGTTATAATAACCTGACAGATCTATTTGCCTCCAAGGGCTGTAGAATATCTCAGGAAGTTTTCGAGAGAGACTTCACCGGTCTCCTGAAAATTGCAGAATGTTCCTGTACTTTGCTAGTCTGTACGCACCCCACCCATCCGCCACACACACTCCACCTTATATCCCCCCCCACACACGAATAAATTTGTATTTCAACATATTGATTCGTTTCACGGTTAGCGCGAGATGGAAAGTGCAGAAGCGTTAGTTTTAAATACGGGCGTAAATATAAATCACTCGAAGAGCGAATGTTGCAACTAGTCTTCATTTCACGCATAGCGGTCCTCTGCTTTTGTTTGGAATGTATATAATATGTATGATCTCCGGTCTCGATGTGTCTCGAACTGCACGCTGTTACCACCACAGAATCTTTTCCCTATTATTAGCTGAGAGCACGCAGCGCCAAACTGTCGAGGCAGACCGCCCGCACGACTGACCCGGTCATGACCTTTCTTAATCCGACGCTTGTGACTTCAGCCCTGGCATTATGACTTTCAATCTTTAAACCGAAGCTTAAAATTAAGATATCTCACTCACCTTTAACCAGGTCGGTGTAGTTGATTGCAGTTTTTCGGCGACTAGAACTTACTGCAAGTGGGATCAGCCAGGACGTATTGCGGAGCTGTGAACTAAGTCAGCTGTTTTTAGGGACGATTAAATACAGGTTGAACTGAGGGTATTCATCGTGAGCATTCAAGCACGACCTTCCCCTCCTCCCCTCCCCGTAATCTTGAGAGGTATGCGTAAGTGTATGTTTGTTTATCTTTCCAGCAAGTCACCATAGACTTGAGCGGCACAGTATGTGATTATCTATCAAGCATGTCCCACTGTATTGAGCGGTACAGTATGTTCTAATCAAGCATGTCCCCATAGAATTGAGCGGTACAGTATGTGTAGTATGTCGGTTTATCTTTGAAGCATGTCCCCCCCCCCCTGGTTTTGAGCTGTATAGTACTATTTGTTTATCATTCAAGCATGTCCCATAATATTAGTCGCAATGTTTCGATAGGTCTAATTTTGCACCATCTTCAGCATTCATCATGCCTGAAGTTTGCAAAGGGGTTATGGCCATCGACAGTCTTATACCCTAAGGTCAAATGTTCGCTCGAAATATTTCACACACCTGGAAGATGAACACGGATACTATTGAATGGCCTGCGTTAATCTTCGGACTTGAAAGTATAAATGTTACAACTTTCTGTCTGTATTGAAAAAGAGTAGCAATGGCATATAATTGACTTGCAAATTCATAAACTCGTACTATAGGAAAGATTATTTGACATAAAATGATGATGATGATAATAATATAGCCGAGGCTTTAACATTATGACATGATTTTTGTTTTAGCCTCAGTTGTTATTTTTCTCTCCCTAGAAATACCAGGAAATGCTGTTGCTATCTTTGCTTTAATTTGTGTGTGTGTGTGTGTGTGTGTGTGTGTGTGTGTGTGTGTGTGTGTGTGTTTCTGTGTATGCGCGCGTGTGCACTTATGGATATGCATGCTTTTGTGTTTTCTGGGTGTGCGTCGTTTATGTTTAGTACTATAAATAAATCTTATTGTGGCTTTGTCTAAATATATAAATAGCATTCGTTAATTTGAGAAGTCATGCGCCATTCAAGCTGCGAATTCTGCCAATTGCCGCTTACAGCATTAAAAATAGCCCCAACATAGCACGACGTACAGGCTTGTTTATTTTTTAAATATTTCTTTCTTTTAAACACATGAAGTGAGTAAAACGGCCGAAGTCTTAAAACAGTTTTGTGTGTCCATCATTAATAACTGTGGAAAAGAAACAAAAGAAATGGATAGGTTCACATTAGTGTTGCTGTCTTCAATTAGAATTATTTTGATTTTTGTCCCCAACGCTTCTTTTGTCAGTAATGCAAAGGGTCAGCTCTTACGCAAAGTGTGACTTGTTTTCATTGGCCAAGCCTATTTTTAGACCAGTTTGGATTGAGTCGACCAAAGGAACACAGAGTGAACTTCACCGGACGTGATGCTGCTAGTGACGTAAGCGTGACGTTGAAAATTGAGAAGGCGAGCATGAAGATGCGGAAATTGACTCTTATGTAAACACTTTTCCTGTCCTCAAAGAAGAGAACTGTAACTGAAATAGTCTGAGTTATTTAACCCCTTCTCAGTTGAGTTTTCTTTTCGCGCCTGACATTTCAAGACATAAAAATAATATGATTAATTTTTAAGTAGTTTTAAGATTGAAATTATATATATCCTAGCTATATATATTGCAAAGCAATTTGTTTAAAATATGAAAGAGCCTGAAGTCATATTGAGAAATGAGCATAACGAGTCGGTGATGAATGACTGAGCATTAGGAGCTGTTTCTGCCTCAGTAATTAATGTGAGCCTCGACTGTTATCAGTAAACATTGTGAGACGTGATCGTATCACTGAACCTTAACAACCCGCCAAACACAAACTTTCTATCATATTCTATTGTAAATGCTTTTGGTTGTCAAACTAACTGTTAATTGGTATCTTCCTACGTCTTCTATTAAGGAGCCACGTGTCGTTCGCTTTTCGGCAGGTGTGGGTGGGTGACATGGAATCTAATGGGGATGACACTAATAGAAGGATACATCAAAACGTAGATGGGCTAAGCTTAAACCCAGAGCATGTTGATAAATAAACATTTGTTTTGTATTATCATATCTCCTACACGCAAAATGGTCTAGCATGGGTTATCTCCCAAATACATATAATCAGGTACCAGACCGGTGAGTAGGTCACACGTTGTTATGACTTCTTCATAAGGCCCTTAAATTAATGCGTACGCATCTTTTTCATGGCTGATGTACTTTCGTATATTTGTTTTCTTTTCACGGGGCAGTAAGGGTTCGCACACAAATCCTTTCTCATGACGTGTAATGGGAGCATTATATTCTCCCATTGAAGTCCAGTGCTCAATGTGTTGTTTTGGGCATCCAAAGCATTTTTCGTTTTTCTCTCTTGTGCATTGAATATGCACAAACAAACAAACTAAAAGTGTAAGTACGTCTACTTTGTTAACCATTTGTAATATAAATGAAAACAAACCGATTGTTCTGAACATGAGGATTAAATATCACCCAAGGTTGAATTTTCTAGCTAAAGACAATTAATGTACCTACGTTATCAGTTTTTGCTTGTTTTTAATGATCGCAATGTGCGAGGTTCAGGGTCAAGCAAATCAACACAATTAGACGCCAAAGTGTGGTATTTCATGGCGCTAAGCAGTGAATAAATTCACGACTTCTGAATGAAAGCCTTGACTCTTTACTAATGTGAACATGTTTATTTTAATTGCTTTCACGGACGCAAGCTAATCCGTTCGATTATTTGTTTCTAGTGTGGCCCATCGCGGGCGCCCAGACATGTACGTAGAACGCACGAACGTCCGCTTACAGTCTGGAAATACTTTTTCTCTAGTGCACGTGTGTTGTTAGCGAGTGCAAGTGTCGCGTCAGGTGAGTGCTTGTGCTGTCTGATGTTGAAAACGTGAAGATGGTTTAAGTCGAGCATCCCCCGGCTTACTGCACGTGTGTCTCCTTGATCCGCAGGTGTGTACTGATGTCACGCGGCAAGGGAAATAACTGCGAGGATCGAGAGGAAAGAGGTCTTGCATCTCTCGCGCAGCTTCGGTTGTTTTTTTAAAAAATGTAGTGAACTTTGCTAGGCCAGTGCGCGTTCTTCCGCATAGAAACCGAAAAGCGTTATATTTTAAATGGGCTGTTGTTGGTTGAGTGCTTGCTCGAGTTGTCCTTTCTGTGTTATTGTTTGCTCTAATGGTACAGTTATAAATTCGTTTTAATTGCTGATTTATTCTCGTCTGCACATACAGTTATATGTCAAGCTACTCGAACAATAATTTGATTTAATTTTGACAGTTGGTAAATATGGTTCTGTGCTAAATATGTTAGTTTGCAAACGTATTCATAAAAAGGAAAATTATGGTGATTTTTCGTGATAACTTGTCCTTATACCTCTTTAAGTGTGAAGACATAACGTGTCATGTTCCAGCTTATAATGAGAGAAAACAATATATTTCATATTTTAATGCTCAGTGATTATTGGGGGATGTTAAATTATATTATCTTTGTTTCTAAACTTTTTGAATTAACTCCGTGTATGTCTTAAAACCGGCATAGATTTTTTTTTAGCCTTATGAATAATTTCTCCGTATGTCGAAAAACTGTCAAAGAATTTTGGTCTTGTAAATAGTTATTCGTTTTGTATTATGGAGGAAACTTCACCGGTACTGTTTGAAATTTACTCCTAATAGAGTAGACGTTAACATCTCAAAAGGAGAGGGATATATAGCGGAGTAAATTTGCCTATCCCTATTAAAAATTTTATTGCTATGTAAATTGTTGACCTGTCAGAGTAACCCAACCTTAGGCAATCTTTATGATGGTATTTTTGTAAGTGTGAGAGTTGGAAGTAAACAACCCGAGTTCAGAATATGCTGGAAATTGCTGATGTAATGCAAACTAGTTCAACTGGGTGAGTAGTTTTATTATTATCCAATGGTTATGATTTATGAGAACTAGACTAGCCAATGGGCTGAGGTTTAAAGGTTTACCTGCTGTAGAGAACTCTATTGTCTGATCACTTGAATTTGGTGTGGCAAAGAAGTCCGGTCTTGAAAGGCAGTTTGATATTGAGTTAACTGACTGGTTGAGAGATAATAGACTTCATGCATATTTGCTATTGATGTGTTATACTTGTGTTTTAATAAGATGTATTACATGATAGACTATTCTTTCAAACAAATGTTTGAAGTAAAATGCTCATGCTAACACTTGACATTGTTCTTATAAGCTGTATTTATTATGTTGTGTGCATGTGTCAGGCTAATAAATACTGTTGCAGGAAACTGTAAGCAGGGACTGGAATGTAAGAAAGAATGGAGTTATAAAGCGATGAACTGGAAGCTTGCTGTTTGTTCCCAGGTTATATTTTACTGAGACAAGCAACCTTTTCTATATGTATGATTTGAACCTCCTGGTTTTCTGATTGCAAGCTGCTATGACTCAGCATGAGACAGGAAGGAGTGTGTAAGTGTGGAGTATACACTACACTCCATTTGATGTATGGCGGCAAGATATGCTGACTACATGAGTGTTACGTTTCCAGTATTTATTTAAAGACCCTGCTTAGAATAATTAAAAGACTTTAAATATAATTAATTCTTCCTCTCATATTCTACGCAGACTGGTTGCTCAATTTATTATCTGACTAATTAAAAGTGCGTCTTGTAGTTCAGACGACAAATTTACAGACTAATAAACTGCGAACTTTTAGCTAGATTTGAAAACAGTTAAATCCCTCTAAATTAATATGCACTCGTCATCAATCTTTCTGCTCATCCGCCCCCATTCAAATCTAAGAATTAATCTAATTGGTCTATTGTGCATAGAAATCAACTACTAAGAGGTATTAACAAAGAAAATAAGATTTAATAAAGTTTAACAAATTAACAATAAATCGAATGCAACGCGAATAGTCTTCACTCTGTCTTTACGCGCCTATGCCTGATTTTTGTCAATCTAAATTGCCAGAAAAGTGTTCCTTTGAGATCTGTACACTTGATTTTGCACTTAGCTCTATTCTTGTATCCTTGGTCTCAACACTCAGTCATGCTGATTCGTTCCCTCAGTCCCCCTTTAACGACACACGTGGTGCATAAGGAATGATGTCCCTTTGTTAGTGGCTAGGAACTGGAATTTTTGCAGCATGGCCCTCAGAGTGGATTTCGACACGCTTACACCAATAAGCTAATGCAGGTGAGGCATGGTGAAACATGAACCATGAGCCGACCTGTGGATGCAACGTGTTTGGATATAATTCTCAACCTAACAGGTCCTACTTAGGCATGGCTCAATTAAATGCGCTGAACAAAGAGTTTCGACCTCGTGTCGCTTACAATTAGATTTTAGACAAAATATAATCGTCTCACATGTGTTCCATTTAACAGTCATGACGTATGAAGCAATAAAATAGATACAACGTTAAATTAATGTTCATACAAAGAGGTAATTCAAACCGACAGAGCGCTTCACAATTTACAATTAAAATTACACGCAATAATTGAATTACATGAAGAATTCATATCGAGCGCAGCATTCTGGCTCTTAGTGAATTAAAACAATATAAATTAAAGTACAGAAATGGAAAAATGGTTACAATAAATTTATATTCCGTAACATATAGGGTTTTCAGCTATTTCTCTGAACCATGCTCAAGTGTATATGGGAATCATATAATACATAGCACAAATACATACTTAAACAATACATAGGCAAATACTATTAAATAAAATGATACCTTTGAGAGAAGTCGAAGGGTACCTTGATTCTCTATGGCGCCGGCTGCCTCTACGACCCGAGTAAGCTGATGGAATTAGCTAAAATGTGCTCGAAGTGAGGGAGCGGAAGCGTGTGGGTACATATATAGAAAGGTATATTGCGTATCACGTGACTGTTCGCAAAGCATGTGGTTGGTTCGAGAACTGGACAATGGTCCTAAAGTTACATAACATCTTGACCTGTTCTAGAAGCACCTAGAAAAAGGAAGCTTTGAACAAAGGGCCAAAGGTTTCAAATATTCGAATTTGAAGTAAACAAGGCAAGTGGGTCACGAAGTCGGACAATTTTATCAGACTGTGACACCCCCTTGCTTTTGAGGCGTTTATCTTGCCAAAGATAAAATGCCTCCTACAAATTATGTATGATAAAATGTAGAAGTCCACAATGAAGAAAAATTTACACAAAAAAATTTCGACATTCCTAGAAATAAAGTGTGCAACTATATTTCATATTTACAGGAAGGAATCCGTAGGGTTCAGTTAATTGATTAAACAACATTCTATCAGTACCGGCACTTGATGGCATCAAGCACGACTCATGTAATCTGCGCCAACATTCAAAGACCCTTTGATGTAATGAATATTTGCGTCATACTGTGTCAGAAACAAAGACCAACGCATTAAACGGCTGTTCGTAAATTGCGCCTGTCCGAGAAAGGCCAACGGCTGGTGATCGCACTCAATGACAAAGGTTTTTCCGTACAAATAGTTTTCGAACTTTTTTATGGCCCAAACTATTGCAAGACATTCCTTTTCACTGGTGGAATATTTCTGTTCAGTAGTTGTGAGTTTACGGCTTGCATATGCAACTGGGTGTTTGGTGTCATTGTGTTCTTGTAATAACACTGCTCCTAATCCTGTGTTGCTAGCATCAGTCCTTAACAAGAATGGTTTTGTCAGATCTGGCAGTTTAACAACTAAATCTGAAGTCAGTCTAGATTTCAGTGTGTCAAAAGCGTTTTGGCATGCATCAGTCCACACTACTTTTGTAGGCATATTCTTACGTGTCAAGTCAGTCAGAGGACATGCAATGGCACTAAAATCTGGTACGAATTTTCTGTAGTAGTTAGCAAGACCAAGAAAACTTCTAACTTGTGTTTTTGTTAGCGGTTGTGAAGTGTCCTTAAGTTGTGCTATCTTAGCTTCACTTGGCGACATAGTTCCATGACTCAACTTGTGTCCCAAGAAGTCTAAGGAGAATTGTGCTATTTCACACTTCGTAGGGCGGGCAGTGAGGTTGGCTTGCTTTAATCTGGCTAGCACATCTCGTAAGAGTGTTAAGTGCTCCTCCCATGTCTGGGTGCCTAGAATTAAATCATCCATGAAGTTCTCAACTCCACGTCCGTACAGTGGTTCTAACAATGACCGCATCATTTTAGAAAAAATGCTTGGAGCGTTTGAAACTCCGAAAGGCATAACTTTCCATGTGTAGTTTCCTACTGGTGTAGTGAAAGCTAGTATGTGTCGATCAGTGTCCTTGACCTTGATTTGCCAAAAACCGCGTGACAAATCTATTTTGGTATAGTAATGAGCGTTAGCTAGCTTAGTGAAGATGAGATCCGGATCAGGAAGAGGTTCGGCGCAAAACTCTGTCACTTGATTGAGTTTGCGGTAGTCTACGCAAAAACGGAACGAGTTATCACGTTTTTTAATCAACACGATGGGTGATCCGTAGGCACTGTCAGTCTTCTCTATGACCCCTAGATCTAGCATAGTCTTAATCTCACGTCTAACGTCATCTATCTTAGCGTGTGGCAACGGATACGGCTTCAAACGTATCGGTTTGTTGTCAGTCAGCTTCAGTGAAAATTCTATTAAGTCTGTCAACCCTGGTTTGTCTGTCAGAGTAGATGAGAACTCATTAAGCAATTCATTCACTTCTTTTTTCTGTCTTTCTGTCAAGGCTTCATTTACCCTAACGTCTTTGACAGTTTCGTCCGTCTGTAGAGGACAGTTTGGTAAAGTACCAGTGACGCAATCAGTCTCCCCCTCGTCTTCTGTAACTATCGTCGCTACGACAAAATCAGCTTGAGTGGTTTGATCCTCACGGCTTATGTACTTTTTGAGTAGGTTAACATGAAAGATTTTCTCTCTCTTTCCTGTCTGCACCTTATAGTTCAGTCCCCCTAGCTTGGCGGTAACTACAAAGGGCCCCTTCCATTTCATCTGAAGTTTGTTATGTGCTTCAGGAAGCAACAGTAACACTTTGTCATTAACTTCAAATTCTCTAGGTTTGGTGTGCTTATTGTAATATTCTGCCTGTCTAGACTGAGCTATCGTCAAGTTTTCCCGTGCTATCTTGCCTATAGTTTCAAGACGGTTTCTTAAGTCAGTGACGTATGTATAAGTTGTCTTAACTTCGTCATCTGTCTTTTCATCAGTCCAAAGTGCCTTCAAAATCATCATCGGTCCGCGTACAGTACGTCCGTAAAGTAGCTCAAATGGTGAAAACCCGGTGGAAGATTGTGGCACCTCCCTATATGCAAATAGTAGGGCAGGGATGTATCTGTCCCAGTCTTTCGGTTTATCTGTGGCGAGCTTTTTAAGTGCTGTTTTTAATGTCCCATTGTATTTTTCAATCAGACCATTTGCCTGGGGGTGGTATGGTGTGCAAGTAAGATGTTTGATGGAAAGTAAACGATTTACTTCCTTCATTACGTTGCCTATGAATTGACTCCCCTGATCCGTCAAAATTTCAGTAGGAATTCCAACACGACTCCAAAGACCGAAAAGGGCTTCGGCGACAGTTTCAGTATCAATATTTTTCAATGGTACTGCGTCGGCGAATCTTGTTGCGTAATCAATAGTGGTCAGCACGTATCGATTACCTCTCGTTGATGTGGGTATTATAGGCCCAATCAAATCCAATGCTACGCGCTTGTAGGGTTCACTGATCAGTTCAGGCTCTCCTAACGGTGCGGGTCTGATTGAATTTTTAGACTGTGTTCTCTGGCATGTGTCGCAACTTAACACGAATCTACGGATATCGGCAGTGATGTCCGGCCAATAAAACTCACTTGTAATACGACTAGTTGTTTTTTGTACACCCATGTGTGCACCAAAAAGACTCTCATGACCTAATCGTAATACGTCATTTCGTTTGGTTTGTGGAACGACTAATTGTTTCCGAAATTCGTCTCCCACTTTCGAATAGCGGTACAATAAACCCTTTTTCAGAATAATGCACGCTTTCTTATTCGAATCGTCAGTGTTGACGTCACTAACAAGTACAGCTTGTCTGCGTAACTTGTCTAGTGTTTCGTCCTCAGCTTGTAATATTTTAATCTCGCTAACTGTTGCTTTATCTACGGCTGGTGCGGCAGACATCGGTGCAGTTACAGATTTGTCTTTACTACTCGCTGCTCTGGTTACAGCGTTAACCAGTGGTGGTTCGATTGAAGTTTGTTTTTTGCACGGCAAAACATACTTGCAACCAAGGATCACGTCATGCGGTGAGTTTTCCATAACTGCCGCTTTGACTGTTCCTTCTACAAAGTCTGAAACAATCGAGACTTCAGCTACTGGTAAAATGTCTTGTTCGCCGTTTGCAAAGGTGACAGAGATTGTCTCCCCTGTGTAGTCGGTACGGTTAACTAATGATGCATTTACAATAGCGTCCAGCTCACACCCTGTATCAAGCAAAGCGATTGTATCGTGACCGTTTGCCTGTACTGGTGTTCGATTCGACTTTTCTGTTTTAGGTGTATGACTTTCTACTGCGTAAACTTTAGCTGTTTTCTTTTCAGGACATGTTCGTGAAAAATGGCCACTATCACCACAAGTGTAACATGCAAGATTCTTTTTATCTTTCTGTTTGTCGGACTTGTTTTTAGTGTCGGGTTTAGATGTTTTATCATCGCGCTCATTAGGTGTCTTCCCGTCATTTTTCTTATCCTTTCGAGTCGGCGGTTCGTTCGGTCGAGACTTGTTGTTCGCGTGTGCGTTCGAGAATTGAGAATGTGCGTCATCAAAGCGATCGGCGGCGTTGCCTATCTCCTCTAGCGTAGATTTTTCCCTTATTGCTAAGTGAATCAGTAGATCTGATTTGTACGACCCGAGAATGTGGTCTTTTATCATTTCATCCCTAAGACCTGCGTACGTCTGTGGAGTTTCGGCTAGATCTATCCATCTTTGGAACAAGTCAGCTACGCGTCGTATGTACTGTGCGTGCGTCTCTGAACTGGCTTTAGTGGCCTGTTTAAACTTACGTCGGTATGTATCTGCTGTGAGTTTGTAACGTTTCAATAATGCGGCCTTGACTGTGTCGTAATTATCTGACTCAGAATCGCTAAGCTTATTGAACTCGTTTTTCGCACTGCCCTGCAATAACCCCGATAAATTTATCGCCCAATGTTCCGCTGGAATGTTCGTTGCTCTGGCTAACTTTTCAAACGTTTTTAAATACGCGTCTATTTGATCTTTGTTCTCATCAAATGGGACCATATTTATCTTTGGAATGATATTTTCAATTCTACTGTGATTATTTCCATCGCTAGAACGCGAATCACCACTGCTTCTGCGGTCACGGTTTGGATTGGTAACTTCTAGTTTCTTTACTTCCCATTCTAACCGTTTTATTTCCGCGTCTGCGGCGATGCGTTTTGCTTCTGTGTCCGCTGCGATGCGTTTAGCCTCGGTTTCAGCTAGTCTTTCAGCCTCTAACTTCTTAGCTTCGCGGGCAGCTAACCGTTCTTCCCTTTCTATCTCTTGTCTCTCCTTTTCCGCTTTCTCTAGCTCAGTTTTAATGTAGCTAGTCAGTTCGTCACCCTGATATCCTATCATGATACCGGTTTCTTTCAGGTCTTCGAGAACCTGTTTGCGATCCATTTTACTGTCTTAGCGCGCTGGCTACAATAACAATGTATCTCGTGAATTGTGTGTTTTAACCGTCGGCGATAACTCCGCTTATCCCGAAAATAACTTTTAGGCTACAACCTTACAAAAATTATTTAATTTACTCAGAACACCTTCCGAAATAAATTGCGCGTTAACTCTTACACGTTTCACCTGCTTGTCACAGTGTCCGCTGTTCCAAGACTTTCGTAATGTCACGGCTCCTACCATACAACATTACACATTATATCTAGCACCCTAAATATAATAGTCCGAAGTCTGTTACTACCGATAACTCTCCTAGCTGGCGGTATAACCTTCGACTCCTCACAATGAAGTATCCAGTAACACAATACTAAATAAATCATTCAATAGCTAACATGACATATTTAACTACGCTTAAATATATCAACATTAACTAACATGCACGCTACTCTGCAAAAGAATACATGCACATGTCACAACAAAAGCAAAGAAAATCAGTGATACAAAAATCAAAAGAACAATTGGCAATTCTGTTCGTTCGTTCGTTTCTAGGTTATGATGCGCCCTATGTATAAAAATGTTACAATTTACAATTTAATACATATCAATCCCGCGACGACCCACACTTGTTACGTTTCCAGTATTTATTTAAAGACCCTGCTTAGAATAATTAAAAGACTTTAAATATAATTAATTCTTCCTCTCATATTCTACGCAGACTGGTTGCTCAATTTATTATCTGACTAATTAAAAGTGCGTCTTGTAGTTCAGACGACAAATTTACAGACTAATAAACTGCGAACTTTTAGCTAGATTTGAAAACAGTTAAATCCCTCTAAATTAATATGCACTCGTCATCAATCTTTCTGCTCATCCGCCCCCATTCAAATCTAAGAATTAATCTAATTGGTCTATTGTGCATAGAAATCAACTACTAAGAGGTATTAACAAAGAAAATAAGATTTAATAAAGTTTAACAAATTAACAATAAATCGAATGCAACGCGAATAGTCTTCACTCTGTCTTTACGCGCCTATGCCTGATTTTTGTCAATCTAAATTGCCAGAAAAGTGTTCCTTTGAGATCTGTACACTTGATTTTGCACTTAGCTCTATTCTTGTATCCTTGGTCTCAACACTCAGTCATGCTGATTCGTTCCCTCAGTCCCCCTTTAACGACACACGTGGTGCATAAGGAATGATGTCCCTTTGTTAGTGGCTAGGAACTGGAATTTTTGCAGCATGGCCCTCAGAGTGGATTTCGACACGCTTACACCAATAAGCTAATGCAGGTGAGGCATGGTGAAACATGAACCATGAGCCGACCTGTGGATGCAACGTGTTTGGATATAATTCTCAACCTAACAGGTCCTACTTAGGCATGGCTCAATTAAATGCGCTGAACAAAGAGTTTCGACCTCGTGTCGCTTACAATTAGATTTTAGACAAAATATAATCGTCTCACATGTGTTCCATTTAACAGTCATGACGTATGAAGCAATAAAATAGATACAACGTTAAATTAATGTTCATACAAAGAGGTAATTCAAACCGACAGAGCGCTTCACAATTTACAATTAAAATTACACGCAATAATTGAATTACATGAAGAATTCATATCGAGCGCAGCATTCTGGCTCTTAGTGAATTAAAACAATATAAATTAAAGTACAGAAATGGAAAAATGGTTACAATAAATTTATATTCCGTAACATATAGGGTTTTCAGCTATTTCTCTGAACCATGCTCAAGTGTATATGGGAATCATATAATACATAGCACAAATACATACTTAAACAATACATAGGCAAATACTATTAAATAAAATGATACCTTTGAGAGAAGTCGAAGGGTACCTTGATTCTCTATGGCGCCGGCTGCCTCTACGACCCGAGTAAGCTGATGGAATTAGCTAAAATGTGCTCGAAGTGAGGGAGCGGAAGCGTGTGGGTACATATATAGAAAGGTATATTGCGTATCACGTGACTGTTCGCAAAGCATGTGGTTGGTTCGAGAACTGGACAATGGTCCTAAAGTTACATAACATCTTGACCTGTTCTAGAAGCACCTAGAAAAAGGAAGCTTTGAACAAAGGGCCAAAGGTTTCAAATATTCGAATTTGAAGTAAACAAGGCAAGTGGGTCACGAAGTCGGACAATTTTATCAGACTGTGACAATGAGCAATTTCTCGTATAAAGAAGTACTAGAATTGCTTTTTGTAATTGTTATTCTGCTTGAAGAAACTGGCACGGCAAAAAAGGGCGCCCAGGTTTGGCTTGAAGACTATAACTGCCACTCAGTGTTTTTCAACGTGTATAGAGAGACACATGGAGTTGATGGCAGACAATGAACTTGTGGTGTTGCAATAAAGTGTGTGAGAGACAATTGCAGTTTTGTCTAATTCAGGTTATGTAAAAACTATTATTGCTTATCTCTAATAACTCCATTTCTGCTCTCTGATAAGAGCTATCCTGTGATTTGTATTGAATTGTTGAATTGAATTTTCTTTGGATTAGGATTGAATATATAGAAATTATTCGAGCATAGTTTCATGGAAATATTGATGTCAAGTAATCCTTTTCATTTTTACATCCGAGATATAAGCGAGCCCAACGGTTGCCGGGCTAGTACCGTTGAGAGAGAAGACACCGAGCGAAACTTTCAACAAAGTAAAAGTAGCCATCTACAAGTTCTTCATTCGTACTTTTACATTTCTTTTTTAATGATCTACAATCTCTTCATTCGTACTTTTACATTTCTTTTTTAATGATCTACAATCTCTTCATTCGTACTTTTACATTTCTTTTTTAATGATCTACAATCTCTTCATTCGTACTTTTACATTTCTTTTTTAATGATCTACAATCTCTTCATTCGTACTTTTACATTTCTTTTTTAATGATCTACAAGCTCTTCATTCGTACTTTTACATTTCTTTTTTAATGATCTACAATCTCTTCATTCGTACTTTTACATTTCTTTTTTAATGATCTACAAGCTCTTCATTCGTACTTTTACATTTCTTTTTTAATGATCTACAATCTCTTCATTCGTACTTTTACATTTCTTTTTTAATGATCTACAATCTCTTCATTCGTACTTTTACATTTCTTTTTTAATGATCTACAATCTCTTCATTCGTACTTTTACATTTCTTTTTTAATGATCTACAAGCACTTCATTCGTACTTTTACATTTCTTTTTTAATGATCTACAAGCTCTTCATTCGTACTTTTACATTTCTTTTTTTAATGATCTACAAGCTCTTCATTCGTACTTTTACATTTCTTTTTTAATGATCTACAATCTCTTCATTCGTACTTTTACATTTCTTTTTTAATGATCTACAATCTCTTCATTCGTACTTTTACATTTCTTTTTTAATGATCTACAATCTCTTCATTCGTACTTTTACATTTCTTTTTTAATGATCTACAAGTTCTTCATTCGTACTTTTACATTTCTTTTTTAATGATCTACAATCTCTTCATTCGTACTTTTACATTTCTTTTTTTAATGATCTACAATCTCTTCATTCGTACTTTTACATTTCTTTTTTAATGATCTACAAGCTCTTCATTCGTACTTTTACATTTCTTTTTTAATGATCTACAATCTCTTCATTCGTACTTTTACATTTCTTTTTTAATGATCTACAAGTTCTTCATTCGTACTTTTACATTTTTTTTAAATGATCCATATATAAACAGTAACTCTTTAAATCGTAAGTTGATGGCAATTTGTTTTTAAAATCACCTTATAAAAGACAAATAATATTTTATGCATAACGACCAAAAGTACAACTTGTATAGTGCAGACTTTCTGTGATGTTCCACAAATTTACATATCAGTGGACCCGTTACTCTCTGTCCATCGACGCATGCATGGGCCGCGATGTCATCAGGCTTACTACATGCTAACACTTTTCAGATGAGATTTTATTTTCCAATGGCCAAAACGTCAGTCACATGATGCACAGGCCAAAAGGATTTGAGCCGTGCGCTGAAAGAGTTGAAAAGAGCACGGTATTTATTTTGTATTATTTCAGAACCATTTAGCTTTTGTTATATTTTGACACTCGGTATAGTAACACCTACTGCGGTAATGTTTTGACGCTCTCGTTATAACAACACATACTGCGGTAATGTTTTGACGCTCTCGGTATAGCAACACCTACTGCGGTAATGTTTTGACGCTCTCGTTATAGCAACACCTACTGCGGTAATGTTTTGACGCTCTCGTTATAGCAACACCTACTGCGGTAATGTTTTGACGCTCTCGTTATAGCAACACCTACTGCGGTAATGTTTTGACGCTCTCGTTAGACCAACACCTACTGCTTTAACGTTTTGACGCTCTCGGTATAATAACACATACACGGGCGGACGGATGGGTGGAATATACCAGCCTAGTAAAAGTGAAATTAGAAATTGAAATCACCAGCTATTCAAGAGTTACATGCTAAACATACATCTACATTCATTGTGGGTGTATGAGGGGGAATGATGTGTATGAAAGAGAAAAGGTGAGAGAGCATTTTACTAGTGTGTTTTGTGGATGCTGTCTTTGTTAGAGAGTGCGTGTATGTGTTATGTGTACTAAGGAGTGGGAACATTTATTTGTGCGCGTAATTGTTTGTAGATTCTAGTATGTTAATGTATATGTGAATCATTTTCTAAATACGTGTGTGCATGAATGTGTATATGTTTATACGTGTGTGTGCCTCTGTTTATGTATTTGCTTTTTATTTGAGTGCGTGCATACGTGTTGTCATTTCTTCTGCACACTCGCAAGGCTGCTTTATTACATCAAGCAAAACGGCGGCGAAGACCTGGGCATTTAAGTACTCTCCCCTTTCACATATTATTTAATTTTTTTTTAACATGATAAATGTGTCACGGACATAATTATTAATAATTTGCTAAAGAGGTCCTATAAATCAAAACGGCAGTCACTACAACGGGTCCGCTCACGCGCAATACTGTCCCCCGTTGTAGTCTTAGTCCAGTTGTCGTTCTTGTTTGTTACGGGATTAAACTGTTTACTTTCCTGTGATGTTACATAAAGTGTGCCTACGTGTATCCTAATTTTGAGCGGGCGAGAAATTGTAATGTTTTGTTAGGCTTACATTATTGCAACTGCACTTTGAAGACTGGAGATACTACTATATTACTCTTGAAGGCACTGGGCCTAACATGAGAATTTATTGCATCAAAGCTTGCATTCCTGTCACTGTGGCCAACACATATCAAATGTGTATGTGTGGCCATAAGACGTTAACACTCTGAGGGCTGTCCTAAGAAACGTTTTACACTTGTACGCGAATAGAGACATTAACCACCGACTCTTGACATGGGCTGGGGTTTAGAACGCATGGACTAAATATGTCGCTTTAAAAAAATTTTTTTAATCTCAATACAACTGCAGGTACCCTAAGCAAGACACTTATGCTAGAGATAAGGTGAACACTGAACAGTTTATTAAATTACTTGTTAAGGGTTAAATGCCGACTCTGACTATTATGCAGCTTATAACTTTGCGACCCTGACCTCATGCTAGCGAGGACAGGGCACAGACCTCGCGGTCACCCAGCCCTACTATCTACATCATCAATGGCAGCATCCATAGCATCCAAATAGCCTCTCATCTCAGTGACCAAAGACAAATAATACGATGGGATCGATCTGCAATAATTCTGCATAAGCATTAAAATATTTAACAGAGTAAATGCAAGGAATCCCCGTCAAATTATTGCAAGCAGTCCAGATTTAATTTGATTTGCTTTGAAAAAACCACAGCAATATGTGCTTAATTTCTCCAGATAGAACACACATATAAAAGGCCATTTCTGTTATGGGAGGCAAGAGTTATATATTTTTGGTTCAGCAAGCTTCGTTCCATAATAGAATATTTAAAAAACACACACTCTCCCCATCTCCATAAAGCTCTCTTGGTCGGTATGCACCACAACATTATCTGCAGTGTTTATGCTTGTATCATATTCAGATAATTCCGATTAATTATTTAATATTGTTCTCCTCGTGTATTTATTGAAGCCAGGCCGCTGTCTAGAGTTTCCACCGCCTTCTGTCGCTCTAGCCAAAGCAGACTGTCTGTCACGTTTAGCGTGTCTGGCGTGACGTGACACACATGGTTTCTCTCCATACGACAAACGTCCGCTATTGTACCAAGAAAATCACAGCGGTCATTTTGTTCACAATGCCCGAGATGAAGTCGAGCGTCTTCTTCGGTGACACACCAAAGAAACTGACCAAACGCATTTCGCTGGATGACGGTGTCTGGCCTTTTGTGATCAGGTTATTTCCCTTTGGTGCCCACATCCCTCTCTTCCTTCTCCCATTTCTTTGTGCCTAAACTCTCATTCTTCTTGGGCCGTTCAATTTTGCTGAGAGCAGGGTTAAGAGAAACGGTGTTTCTTATGGATTCATGGTAGCGAGGTGTAGCCACCCCTGCTGCTAGTGAGTCGATTTAATAAGAAGTTCCGTCCGCGAAAACAGCTAATGTTGAAAGTAAATAATAAACACAACATGATCAATGGGATGGCAAGGAGAGTCGAGATTATCTCCATGGACATTGGTTGAATCTCATCTTGGGGTAAAAAAATAAATACACACACTTATATGCACCAGCATATAAAACGTCATGCAGTGTGTTGTTGGACTTGATCAAATTGTAAAAATGTAAACTTGATTAAAATAATTAAAGGAAACTTCACTGGATTTTACATTTAAGCCGAACGATGTATTATCCCAACAATACTTTATTTTTAATTAAAATTTTTAAGCATAAATACACATAAACTCTATAGTTATCACTGTTAATATGCTGATTGTTGTCATATTTTTCCCTGTCATCTCTGTGATGAATGGATGACTGAATGTAACTGTAAATATGTCATGTGCTACACTTGTTCCACTCAGAACAAAGCTTAGCATAAAAATAATCACAAGTACCACACACCAGATATCAAAGACAGATATGAATTCGCCTTCAGCCCCACTCAAGCAGGCCTAGAAAGGGTTTGATGAACAAAATGTAATGAATGGGTTTGATGAAAAAAATGTGTAATAAAAGGGTCTGATGAACAAAATGTAATGAATGGGTTTGATGAACAAAATGTATAATAAAAGGGTTTGATGAACAAAATGTGTAATAACAGGGTTTGATGAACAAAATGTAATGAATGGGTTTGGTGAACAAAATGTGTAGTGAAAGGGTTTGATGAACAAAATTTAATGAATGGGTTTGATGAACAAAATGTGTAATAAAAGGGTCTGATGAACAAAATGCAATGAATGGGTTTGATGAACAAAATGTGTAATAAAAGGGTTTGATGAACAAAATGTAATGAAAAGGGTAGACGAAGACTACATTAACATGCATTAAATATATTACAAAACAGACTACAAATGTTTTTCATTGGACACAATACCATATTGGATAGCTACTACTGTAGCAAAAGAAATAGTCAACAGTTTACACTCAGTGAACACAGGCTGATGAAGTTTAGTTAAAAGAAGTCTGCACTGCCCAAATATAAATGACTTATGAGAGTCTTTGCTGCACTTGGATGATTTCAGAGCAGTCACGCAGAAAATGTGTGTGTGTGTGTGTGTCTGGAATAGTAGCATATAGCCTTGAGCTAAACCTGGAACAAACAGGTGTCATAGCTTCAGTGTGCACTTATGTAAGAAATGTTCCAGAATAAGGATAGAAGCATACCACCTCCACCCCCGTTTCTCTAAGCTACGAACTAAAACCACATTTTAAGTAATATGTCATTTCATTAGTCATTTGGAAAATGTTTCTATCTTTACAGCTACTACTTAAACAGAAAGCTCCAGAGACCCTTCGAATAATGGGAAAAACACTTGAAATAGGAGTATGTGCATGAGACCCTTCAAATAATGAAAAGAAACACTTGAAATAGGAATGTGTGCACGAGACCCTTTAAATAATGAAAAGAAATAGGAATGTGTGCACAGAGACCCTTTAAATCAGGGGTGTCAAACTCGATCGCACAGGGGGCCAAAACTCAAATCACACTTAAGATTGTGGGCCGAATTGTATAAACACTCATTGAACAGTGGAAAACTAAACATTTTTTAAAACACTAATATGAATTAAAGCAGACAAAAGTTAAAATAATAACAAATCAAGGCATACCGATTTTTTGCTTTTGTGCCAATTTGTCAGAGCTGGATGTTTTACAGGAAACAAGTTCGTTTATGTTTGGAGTAAGGTTCTGTGTTATGGAGATTCTCAGGATGGACTGCAGGTGTTCATCAGTGAGACGACTCCTGTGTGATGTTTTGTTAATCTTCATCACAGAGAACAGCTGTTCACACAGATATGTGTTACCAAACGTGCTCAAGGTTTTGTTAATCTTCATCACAGAGAACAGCTGCTCACACAGATATGTGCTACCAAACTTGCTCAAGGTTTTGTTAATCTTCATCACAGAGAACAGGAGTGCTCACACACACACACACAAACACACACACTCACACATGCACACGCACGCACATACACACACACACAAACACACACACACACACACACACACACACACACACACACACACACACACACACACACACACACACACACACACACACATGACATTAAACCAAACACCCAACATTGCTGTAAGTATACTGAGACAAAAATGTCACCTAGATACAACATGTATAAAATACACAAATAATGCTTATGAAAAGTATGCATCATATGCATATTGAGGAATCAAGCATAAAGACTGTGAATTAATATTCCAAAAGAAAAGATGGGGTGATTATTATTGTCACAACGAGTTTGGTCTTGTAGAGTGTGCATATCATACACAGTTGTGACTTGTTTGTGTGAGGTCATAAATGACTCTGTAGAGTGTGCATACCATACAGAGTTGTGACTTGTTTGTGTGAGGTCATAAATGACCTTGTAGAGCGTGCATACCATACAGAGTTGTGACTTGTTTGTGTGAGGTCATAAATGACATTGTTGAGTGTGCATACCATACAGAGTTGTGACTTGTTTGTGTGAGGTCACCAGTAGTCTAGTTTAAAGAGTTTGAAGTACATACGTTTATAAAACATTTTGAATTCACGTTTGTGTAATAACTCATACTTTCATATGCACAAAGATTATTTGTATTAATATAGAAGTCTTTATGTTTCGATGACTTTTAGCGATTAGACGCCAATGTGTTGCATAATGTGACACCAATGCCACCAAATGAATAGTTATGATTAATATTATTATTCAATCATCCATAACTATTTACAAGTTATGTGAATCTTATGTTATGTTATTAATAATAATTCTCCAGAAGACACCACTCGTCGTCTCTCTCACCTGGCGGATATGCGGGCTCTGTAAACGTTTTCTCTCTTCCACAACATTAAAGACAAACTTTTACCGCCACACACTTTTTCCGGAAGTGGAAAATTTCTTACCAAAGGAGAAGATAAGTGCGCCTTTTAATCTATATTTAGCGAGCGTCCATCCACCCACTTTCTTCTCCAACATAAGGTTATCAATATGTGTAATAAGGTCAATAAATGTATTAAATGAACAATAAACTATACGATATATGAATAGAGCGTTGACATTTACATCACTGCACGGCAATGTTCAATTAATGTTGAACAATTGTTCAGTTTATCCTAGCATAGACATAAGCAGTCAGTTAACATAAATACATAAGCACGTTCATGGATATCACAGAAATGAGAGTAGAGTTCATAGAAATAATTAAAGTCAATTTACATATCCTGTTCAAAGATGGCGGCCTTTGCCAGCACGTATTTCACAGTCATGCAGTTTGCAACAAGTCACTGCCTTTCATATTTAGGTGAGGGCCCATGTGTCACCTCTAGATGTACATTGCACAACTTCTAGAATCTTTGACACACTCTCCAAGCATGCCATAGAAAATTGTCTTGAATTTCCCACACACTATCAAGCACATCAGGAGGAAATTAATTCTTACCAAAATGCTTTTCGTCAGCTTTGAAAATTGCTTGCATGCTAGTTGTTTCTTTAAACCACATTTATTAAGTTGATTTTAAAACAATAATTCATCATGAAATCGATTTGGCTGTTAGTTTCTTTAATTTACCAATAAAATGAATGAATTTGTTGGGCATTCAAAAGTACCTTTGATTAAGATAAGAGAATAAATAAAATATTTTGGTGATAAATGAATTATGAAAATTTATTGCAATATATAACAATTTATCAATGTGTGTATGAGAGAGACAGACACACACAGAGAGAGAGAGAGAGAGAGAGAGAGAGAGAGAGACTTTACTAACAAAATTAAGAAGATTTTCTTTTCTCTGTATGTCATTAAATATTTTCATATCGCCTGACATTTTAAAGATGGGATTTATAAATAACTTGATTAATATTATTAAAGGCGCGGTACACCACTAATTCCGCCCATAAGTGTCTACACTAGAGTCACATAAAAGACTCAAGTGGAGATCTTTTCATTAGAGTAAATATTAAAACTTGAAATTTAATACCGTCTTCGACTTCATGATCGAAAGTTGACATAAGCAACATTAACGGACACACGTGTAGAAATGTTTTTTCTAAGCGGTTTGCCGCGTATGTCACCATGGAGGTCATGACACACCAATTTTGAAACATTCACTAGCGGTAATCTGACGTTTGGATAATCAACACCAAATGCAACAACAACAACAACAAGAAAAGAAGACAAAATGAGTAAGCAGCAAACGTCATTGTCATAACAACTGCTTTCTTCATGCGTTCGTTCCTCGGGAAACAATGCCTTATATATATATCCCGTAATATATTTTTACACCGTGTTTTTATTTTTACTGAAAGACGTTCTTAATTGTTTTTAATTATTATTATTTTGTTGCTGTATAACATCCCTTATATAAAAATCTCAACAACAAAATTCCGGATATAAATATAACTCTAAACAAAACTAAAAAGAAAAAACGACGAAGAAAGAAACAAAAAGAAACAAGAGAAAGTCATAACCCCTATGCAAAACATTTGACAATAGAAATTGTTTGCGAAGCACCTGCTATGTTTGGAATTTGTTCCAAATCTTTAAAAGCCTCAGTTTTATCTGTTTTTGAAATATTTCCTTACGAAGTGATTGAAATTCAGGCTGTTCCTTGCACGTGGTCAACGTTCGCCAACGGAAGTGACGTAACAGCCATAATCCTTTCTGTAACCGTAATGATCACCATCTTAAAGTCTTCGTTCGCTTAATTTTTAAGGACACGTAATCACTTGAGTTAACTTGAAACTGCTTCACACGATTTCTTTTGTCAAGAGGAGTACAGACATTGTGGGTCAATCGCAATTACCGGATCAAGCGCCCTTGCATGAAGCTTCAAAACTGTCTAATATGGGTATTTGCCATTGTGCATTAAGTCCCCTTGCAAGTAATATAATACGTGCATTTATCTGCGATTGAAGTGCAGAGACATGCTAACTATGCAGTGATTATAGTTCTTTGATCATGTTTTTTTAATGATTTACTTTTTACATAATAAAATATTCCAAAATCAGCTCATGGTGGAAATAGACACTAAGCCCATCTCTGACTATCATTATCAGACAATAACCAGTCGATTTAAACAGGATAACTACTTTGTTTGAAATATTTACTTTTGGGACGGCTTTCGGTTTGTGCTGAGCAAATACATGTTTCTGTTATAATGTAATGGCATTATAAGTAATGCTTTTAAGAATATGTACATCATTAAAATCTTTCTAGAGTTTGTGTTTGTGTGTTTATTTATGTTGGCAAGAGATATAAGTAAATGTCTTTGCCTGCTTAGTAGAATCTTATCAGTTTATCTGTTTATCTGTTCGACTTTTGAAAGATGAAATTACGTGCGCGTTTGTGCTTAATATTTCCATTTTACTTTTCTATTTTTCCTTATTCACCAACAAATTCAAATTTCAAATTTATTTCATTTATTTTTACCTTCTCGCAATCTATGTAGATGCAGAAATATAAAATCGCATTATTATCGACCTTTCACTCGATAATTTGTGTACTCATCTACCATGCAAAAAGTCTTGCCTATGTAGAAATGTATATAGTGCACACGAGCAGTTTTAAGGAAACATCGTTTTAGTGCAAGATTTGACTTTACCCCCTATTCTCTCTTGTAAAATAGAAACTAGACAGAGATGGATGGACAATTAAATTACTGATGCGTGCCCACGTTCGCAAGCTCTGAGCCAGAATAGGCCTCAATCCTCGCATACATATCGGGCCGTACACCCTTCTTTACAGACTGGTAGTCACCAGTAAACCATCAGTCTAGTGTAGCATGCATCGACTGAGTATTACTAGAGGCTGATGTCCATCAAACTCATGAGTCCAGTATTCCTTAAGTTGCCAAATGTACTGGCTCACAGATAACAAAAGTTAATTTTACAATCATTTTGTTGACTCACTGACCACAAAGGAAACTTTACAATCGTTTTGTTGACTCACGGACCACGAAGGAAACTTTACAATCGTTTTGTTGGCTCACTGACCACAAAGGAAACTTTACAATCGTTTTGTTGGCTCACTGACCACAAAGGAAACTTTACAGACGTTTTGTTGGCTCACTGACCACAAAGGAAACTTTACAGACGTTTTGTTGGCTCACTGACCACAAAGGAAACGTTACATTTGTTTTGTTGGCTCACTGACCACAAAGGAAACTTTACAAACGTTTTGTTGGCTCACTGACCACTAAGGAAACTTTACAGACGTTTTGTTGGCTCACTGACCACAAAGGAAACTTTAAAGAAGCTGCACGATCATTTTATTTGCTCACAGATCACTAAGGATGACTTACGACCGTTTTAGTGTCCTACACACAAGCAATACGCACAAACACAGAGACAACACACACACACAGATACACGAGCGTAAATATTAACGCTGACGAGCATACGCGCTAGATTAAACCAAAACCACACAAGAGTTAAAATCTTAACTTTATCGAACATGCGCCTTCATGCAAACTAACAGGTGCATGAATCTAAATTTACACACACACACACACACACACACACACACACACACACACACACACATGCACTCACTCATACATACACACACTCATACATACACTCATTCACTGAATCCCCACATCGCACGGACTCCTCAACCTAACCGATTCTATTCTTTCAGTTGCAATACAGATCTTCTGCGGTCACTGCCAGGAACTCTTTTCAGTGAACCGCCCACAACAGCACGCCGTACTCCTACACAATTAGCTCGCTTCCTGGACTGTAGCGAATTTATCCTGAAAAAGTTCATCATCGAACCATCAGCCACCTGTGCCTGAGTCAGCCATTCCCTTCATCTCTCCGACTTTCAAGCCAGCCACACCATTCTGCCCCACCTCACCCCTCAGTCCCCGACGCGCAAACACGCAAGTTTCAGAAACACGTTCAAAACACTCGACTTAAGGACTATTAGCAATCCTGAGTCATGCGCCCACGTGCGTGCGTGTATCTGGTAACGTAGTGCGCTCGTACTAGGCGACTTATATGACACGACTTTTTTCAAGGTCATCGACCGACAACTTACGGATGCCGGTGACGTATTTTCCATTTACTACAACAACAATCAAAATGTGTGCTGTCGATCAAGAACAGACCACTCTCCAGTAAGAATGCCGCAATAAAATTTGCTTTTAATACTATGTTTATTACTGTGGCTGGTTGGTGCGTTAGTTCACACGTTTGATGAAGGAGGTATGTGTGCCGTGACGCAGACCACATTCATCCTGTCATTTACCTACGATTGGCAACAAGCGTTCGGCGTTTTCAAGGTCAGATATCGATTTATGTCAGTTACATTTTAAAAAATTAGCTTTCAACTTTTATAGAGATAATAGTGTAGAAACCATGTTTCATAAGGTATTACAATTGGTTGCTAGTTCAAGATAGACAGATAGATAACTATAACTGGAACACATATTATAAATTGCTGCTAGATCAAGATAGATAGAAAGGTGATTTATATTATTAGAATTGGTTTCTACTTCAAGAGAGATGGATCGGTAACTATATCTATAAAATTACAATTGGCTGTTCGATATATATTGTTACAAATGGTTGCAATTTTAAGATAGATAGGTAATTATATATATATATTATTGCAATTGGTTGCAAGTTCAAGAAAAATAGTTCAAATATTCGTTGATGTTTTTGACGCAAAATGTAATGAGAGAAATTAAAGAAAACATACAAAGGAAGCCGATATTATTATGAATGTCAATGAGACTATATTATATTTTTTTTTAAAAGAACAGACGTTTTGTTAAATGGTATCCTTTGCTTTTAAGATCAAGTGGTTTATTTACACGTGCTAAGTGCGGTGCTCTAAGACATTTCTCATATTTTTCACAGACAATCCTTAAAGCAAATACGTTTTGTTTCCTCTGTGGTTGTTGTACATTCTACTCAGACAACTATTCCGCCAACAACAGAAAGCAGTGAAATGACGTCAGAGTGTAGGTACTTCAGCATCAGTAGCAAATACCGACCATGTATCAGTAGGCTACCCACCTGGTGAGACATACGTTACCGTATTTAACAGTTCTAATCAAGGTTTGAAAGTGTATCATTCTGCTTTGACGCCTGTTTCATTTAGGGATTACGGTCACTTTCAAGTGTCGTCGATTTCTCATTTTCGTAAACATTAAAACGGCAATGGATGTCTCATGATTTATGATCCATCGAGTTCTATGCGATCGAGAGAAAGTACCAACTGAATAAACAGTATTTAAATTACCTTTTGCTGATATTATCCTCACTGTAGTCTATCAATGATTGTAAATTACCTTTTGCTGATATTATCCTCACTCTAGTCTATCAATGATTGTAAATTACCTTTTGCTGATATTATCCTCACTCTAGTCTATCAATGATTGTAAATTACCTTTTGCTGATATTATCCTCACTCTAGTCTATCAATGATTGTAAATGACCTTTTGCTGATATTATCCTCACTCTAGTCTGTCAATGATTGTAAATTACCTTTTGCTGATATTATCCTCACTCTAGTCTGTCAATGATTGTAAATTACCTTTTGCTGATATTATCCTCACTCTAGTCTGTCAATGATTGTAAATTACCTTTTGCTGATATTATCCTCACTCTAGTCTGTCAATGATTGTAAATTACCTTTTGCTGATATTATCCTCACTCTAGTCTATTAATGATTGTAAATTACCGAAGTCGTTTACTGCGGCAAAAAGAAGAAGAAGATAATATTGGCGATTAACATCACAATGTAGTAATTTCCGAACACCAGTTCGGACTTTCCCCGTGAACATTGGGTCAAAAGTTATTTCTGTAGCAGACGCAGCTCGTGGGGGGTTTACGTTTGTTTCTTTTAAACAAATTTTAAACATGAAGCTTGAGTTGCAAATTTCTTCTCAAAACTCACAGTAAACAGCACTGACGACTTACTGCTGATTTAGTTTTTCGACTTGCGCGCTGGGGTCACAAATAAGTGTACTGTAAATATATGTATGTTGCACAATCCTCTTGAGTTTACACACATTTCAGAGCAGATGAACTCTGAACTCTAATATGGGTCCTAATATCATTGCAATGCCGAGCATTATAAATGGACTTGTTAAATATTTTTAAACGGCATTTTCATTTTTCACCATGTTAATTTATAATCCAGTATTTATTTATGGCTCATTGCCTGTCGGTGTTTTTTTAAAGATCTGGAATAACCAGTCGACTAGTCGAACACGTGTAGTTTGTTTCTTTATTTCGCCGACAGACCTATAAATAGTGGCACCCTTTGTCTGAGTTTGTGATGCCATACTTAGGAAAAGTAATGCCCTCCTGTGCATATTATATTCGGTGGCAACCGTGAGACTCACTTCTGAGCATTTGTGTTTTCACGCATCAGAGAGTGGTAATTATTTATTTCCAAGTGCAAACGGTGTTCATGTATCAAGGTCTAGTTCACTGTCATCAAACTATCAAAGTGATCCATGTTGGAGCTTCATTTAAACGAACGGGAGAGCCATTTCACAGAACAAAGAAGCACCCCCCTCTTGTTTAATATTAGTTTTAACAAAGAAAATTATATAATCACCAAGCTCTGCTTTTCAACCAGTGATAGACTAAACCAGAGATCAATACAAGCCAAAGCAAATTTAAATGAAATTATCGAACAATGAAATGAATACTCACATGAACTAATATAATTGTAAACGTGCGGTAAATTTCAACATCAGCAAAACAGAGAAGAAATAACCAAGCCAGGCAAACATGGGCAATTTCAAACAACATACGTCACAAGAAATGAACAGAATGATTTTTTTTTTTAAAAACCCGAGAAAGAAAAACAAACAAGCAAACAAACAATGCTATCTGTATGCCTTTCTGTCTTTCAGCATAATAACAGGTATTTGTCTGGAATGGAAATCCCAGCATGCTGAGCACGTGCCATGATTACTGCAGACTTGACAGAACCAGTGTCAAACGCTATTTTTTTTTTTTTACAAAATAAAACACCTCTCTGAGAGAGAGAGAGAGAGAGAGAGAGAGAGAGAGAGACAGACAGACAGACAGACAGACAGACAGAGGGAGGGAGGGAAAAAGAGGGGAGGTAGAAAGAGAATGGAATAGGTGAGCAAGAATGTTATTTCTAACAATGGTATGTATCTACGGCCTAGTGAACCTAGTGTAAAAAGATTTAAATAACAAAGTTGTTAATATACGTTTTCCTGTTTGCGTGTGTGTTTGTTTAATTGAGTTATTTTAACACATATATTTCAAATGTATATTCATTTATTTTTGAAGATGGGCACTTGGGGTAGGGGTGGGGAGAGCGCTTCTGGCAAAAAGAAATTAACAACCCCACTTAGCGCACAAGGCCGTTTATAGTGTTAGTAGTCCTGCTAGTTGGAGAGAGAGTTTAGTAGTCTTTCCGTTTTTTAAACGCCAAAAGATCTTTAACGTGCGCGATCTGCAGCACACGGGACACACTTTATCGTCCATGTCCATGTCCATTTCTTTTAAAGCTATGATTGAATATGAAAATCACCGCTACGTTTCCACCCTCTAGCTAAGGTACGACCTCGGACATTTTGAACGAGGGGTTAGTGACCTGATTAAACACTCAGACTGCAACCCTAAACGAAACCTACCTTACCGTCACATCCAGGTACCCCCCCCCCCCGATCCTGCATCCTCCAAAGTTCTCACGTACCCGCTTAGTTATATTGTAGACATTTGCATCCTTACCGTAGTGATATAGACTGGAATTTGTCTTAGTTGATAGTTTTACTTTTGGTTTTGCGTCCACTTCCAACTCTTGCTGCTTTCGTAGACGGACGCAACCACCAATGGAAATATTTATGTTCTGGGAGAGGGGGATCATCGTAGTACTATCTGTGGAGAGAATGACGGTTAGAGTAGGCGCTTAGTTGGGTATTCTAGACGCAGTCCACCCAGGCAGAGACCACGACCTGATGCTACATGCCAGAATCGCATGGGACCTGATTTATCGTCCCCCTCCAACGAATTACACACAGAACTCGCCACCACCTCGAGCTTGGAACGTTTATACCCCAGTCGACGGAACCAGAGGCTAGTGTCGTACCCACCTCTGCGCCACCGCAGAAGCAGTTTCTCAAGGCTTGCACACGTTCACTAGCGGGCGGGCCCCGTTGACGTTCGCGGCGCAGTTCAGCGTTTGTAGCTGGTCTCAGCGACAATTCGAGCGTACATCGCCTTGCGCGCGCACGCACATACACACACACACGCACGCACGCACGCACACACAGACACTTCACAAGCACAGCATAATAGTCAGCAGTCTGACTTTACCTTTACTCACGGCCTGTGCGGCAATCAGGTACCACCACTCACTCGCTTTAGCAATGCGCAAGTACTACAACTACTAATATTCGCTGTAGGCTCTGTCAGTGACACTGGTCTCCGCTCGCCTACGGATCGTCTCGAAAGTCAGTTTGTGTTTCTTAGAGAAGTCGGACGACAGATCCTGCTCTCTCCGCCTTTGAGTTTTTTTCTGCTGTGAAATCAACGGGGAGGAGACAAAAAAAAAAAAAAGGAAAGAAGAAAACGAAAGAGTTATCTTTTTTTTTTGTTGTTGGTGTTGATTATTTATTTACTTTGAGGCGGAATATATTCGTATCAGCGGCACCCGGGTGGTTTTGACATTGGTCAATCAGTCTCGCAGCTGTTCTCTAGAACCTGGCCGCTTTGGATTATCGTTGGAATGACGTATGTTTTCTAATCGGGATTGTGTGCTGTGTAAATTAACCGCAGGTTGGTGTGGCTGCCGAGTGCTATGTTCTGTTTGTGGATGGGGGTCCGTCCTAATGGATTAACTTTTTCCGTTGCGCTGCAATAGCTGCAGGCCGTTCAAACGCCAGTATTTGACAACGACCTTCACGTAAACAATTGTATAGTGAGTGTCTAGTTTGAAAGATATATATTTATTTTTAGCAAACCCGGTGAAAGGAGACCGTCTTCTTGTTTGTTTCTTTTCTTTTAATTTCTTTATAAGATGTGTACTTGTCTTTGTTTCGCCTTAATACTTTCATTCATTTTGGAATCTTCAGCAGTTTCTTAGGTTCAATTAATTTGCATCATGTTTACTAATACAGTTGTGATATTTTACTATTCTCTAATGCATTTCTTCTATAGAAGAGCTAAAATGCCTGGTTTTAATATGAAATATTCCATTACAACATCACAGTTGTTCACAGAATGATCATGCAGGTTGTCAACCTGTCAAGCGCTGGGCTGAAAAAAAAAGGGGTTTTTTATAGTTTTTTTTTTTTTTTGCGCACCTGCTTCGACTCATCTTGTCATTTTCTTAAAGCGGCTGGCAGTCGCGACACGTGGTGAGAGTAAGATGCAGTTGCAAAAGCGCACCCTGAAACAGTAACGGTAATAACAGTGGTGAGTTAGTAACTTGTCTGGATGAGCACAAACCCATTACCAGAAAATTGGAAAGAGTTATCTTTGCCCTTTCAAGTAAGTGGACGCGTTACCACATTAAGACTGAAGTTTCCCTCAGATTTGAATTTTGAGGAAGTGTGCTCACTCATCAGTATCTATGTGTTATCAACGAAGGAAGTGTTACAACGTTTTTATATAACATCACACTGCCGATGACGAAAACAGATGTGTAAAGAGAACGTACAAAAACAAACCCGCAAATCCTATCACGCATGCTTAATTATTGGGTGTTTTTTTTTCGCATTTCATTATGATGCTCATGTAAATTTCACAATTTGAATTCTAAAGTGTATTGATACGAGAGCAAGATATAAAATGAGGTGGGGGTGGGGAGAGAGGGTTGTTTGTTTTCATTTTTCTTCTTTTCTCTGGCAACTCTTGGTAATTGTTCGGTGGTGATTTATCTTTTCAAAACACACCCACAGTTTCGCTAAGTGAGCTGTAATATTTAAAAGCGAACTATCAAAAAGATTGCCTGTTCTTTTTCTTTCTTTCGTTTTGATATTCCTTAGATTTTGCTTCACTTTTACTAAATAATCAGTCTGAATACTTTGGGTATCTACTTTACACGTAATTTAAACTCGTATTTCTTTTAAATTTATCTTGAATGGCAGTTATATTTAGTAGTTTCTCTTTAAGAAATCGGTGCTGGGTGAAGAGGGCAATCATTATTATTCGTCTCTTTTCCCTCTGTCGCTTCTTTCACCCCCCACTCCCACTCAACAGCACACCCGTTCACCCCACACTCATCTTCCCAACTCCTCGCACCCAGCAATTAAAGAAAGTGAAAATAGCATGCCGTTGCTAAGGGGTTCTTTCTTGTCATTAGTAAACTTCGGACACTACACCAGCTACTGCTCATGTTTTTTTTAATTTTTATTTTGACCCAAGTTAACAGTGTTTTGCTTAATCTGTTTTCCCATGAGATTTATTTTTCTTTTTTGGGTTCTGATCTTTTTTCCTTACAACCGCGGCCGTCAATCGTCAGCAATTTAGCCAGGTAGGAATTTTTGGCTCGCGATTTATTAATATAGCTGCTAAACGCTGCCATAATCAGTGACGTGTACAGAAATCCCGCACAATGGATTCCGGGTTCCGCCTATAGCTTTTGACAACCGACAGTCACTGGAATGTTGGGCAAAGTCCTCATATTTTATTTATTCATTTCTGCCCTTTGCGCAATTCCATTTAGCAACATGCTATTTCGACTTTTTTTGGGGGGTGTGGGGGTGGGGTAAAAAGAGAGAATTTTGTTGATAAGTGGATGATTCGGAACAAGACAGAAATAAGGCGTAAAAGAAATCATAATTCGACAGATGTTCGCAATGACACCTTCGGCTCTCTGCTTAGCAAGAATGCCTGGAATTCTGCAAGTCGGAGCTCAAATGACTGAGCCAGCAGTCCTGACGAGACAGGCTTGGGTTACCACAGTTAAAGTTGCGGGTCCACTGGCGGGTATCTTTTTGCGCGTCTTGAGGGTATTGAGGTTGTGTGTGTGTGTGTGTGTGTGTGTGTGTGTGTGTGTGTGTGTGTGTGTGTGTGTGTGTGTGTGTGTGTGTGTGTAATAGTCAAAATAGTGTATCATTCTTAATTTCAGACTCTAACCGTCCGTGCAATTAGAAGAACGTTTGAAGTAAACACAAATAAAAAATTAGCTGGTTTGGGATCCACAAACAGATTTTTTAATTTTATTTTCGAAATGTGATTTGAGGATTTCTATTCCCCCCCCCCCTTTACAAAATTTACGAATTCACAGTACCAACAACTGTACATGAAGTCTTCTCTTTCTCTCTTTGAGGTGCTCGTCATTTTTGTTGTTGTTGATTTTTAAAATTAACTATGCCAGAACTTTATGTCAGAATTAATTATTTAAAAACAATAATTGTTTTATCTTCTCTCTTTGCCTTTAAATGTTCATGTCTTATTTGTTTTTTGTTTTTGTTTTTTGCGTGTGTCCTCAAAGCAGCACGTTAAAATAAACAGTTAAATTTTTTTTTTTGTAAGGAAAGGTTGCGGCGGCGTGTTGCACGCAATATCTACCCGGAGATGGTGTTTGCGAATATATGTACACATTACGGGTGGCAGTTCTCCGGCGGATCATCGTCACGAGAAACAAGACTCCGCCTTGTGTCGCGTATCTTATTAAAAGGTATTTTTAAATCCAGCCGTCGGGGTGCAACATTGTGTGCGAGGTCTAACTCGTACTTCTTGTTCGCCGACCACGTGATCGGATAGAGCGCGCGGAGATGCCGGCCGTGCTCAATGGAAGCAAAGCAATTGACGTGCGTGACCCCCCGCTCGCCCTTTGGTGAAAACGGCTTGCACAGGAGATGTAAGACAATTAGCACCTCACATGCGATCATTAGCAGGAAACGTTTTTATTCGAAAGAAAGTAAAACATAGCCAAACAAACAAAAAAAACCTGGGGTAGTAATACTGATGATGCTATTTTAGGCGTGTACGCTTCCAAGTCTAGCTTTTCCTAACATGGTTCGACGCGTTAAGCGACGTCATTGTAATGAACTACGTTTCCCAAAAATAATATTATGCAGTTGTTTCACATGCGTTTGAATATATTTTACGTACTTGTTTTTATTTTCAGTTTTATTTCTGGCACACGCACACACACATGCACGTACGCACAAACACAAAGCAATATAAGTATTATTAGGAAATCTGATGAGCGTACTTTTTCTCTCCCTTTATTGGAGTCCGATGTAAAATTACGCACGTATTTCCTCATAAGTATGAAATATTTGCGTCTGTGCCTTGCAGACTACACATACACTGGATTACACGTCAGTAAGAGTTTAAACTGGTGGTACTTTTTGTGTTGCGTTCTGAATCTTAGTACGCTGCCTACAAGGGAGACAACACAATGAACTCCGCCAATCGCTTCTCTCGTTGTAAGCTGTGGAAGCTATCTGCGCATGGTAGACACTAGCATTGAGGAAGGATCCCTCCCTACCCGCCATCTCTGGCAGTAAAAGTTCTGGTTTCGCGATAGACGGTAGCCTTGATGGTTTGCATTTGTCTCTCTTACGAAGTGACGCTGGTTCGGTCCCCGGTCAGAGTGATGAAATAATAATTCTAAAGAAAAACAAAGTCACGTGTTAGTCATAGCCGCTTTCTAGGTGGAAGTGATGGTTGGTATATCGAGTCCGTTGGATGAGACGATAAATCGTTACTTTATTCGAACACGGTAAATATCTTCTTAGTATATTTTTTTTTTAAGTGTAGGCCGTTGACATCAAGTTAAATAATAAAATTTATTCAATGATACCTTCACATCCCTAGATTATTTGCCATATCCCCCCACATCTCACGTACACTTTTCACAATCAAATCTTGGTCGTCGCTTGCGCTCCACATCGAAATCAGCGAAAGTAGAAAGCGTTCGCGAAACCCACAATCAAACGTATATGCATCACTTATCCCCTCATACAGATGTAAAACTTCTATTTTTTGAATTATTTTATGAAAGTGCATTGGATGCAGTGCCAGAGACAAGCTTCTAGCGCTCCGCAGGTATGCGAAGATGGTGACCTGCCTATAGGTTTACAGTCTCGTTTTCATGCAATGATTATGTCTGTGTGTTGCTCAGCGTGTACCTTGTAATCCCATATCATTCTTCTTTTCCACAGACTGACAGTCGACAGCCATTAGAAGCAAGCGGTGGCTGAGCGGATGTCTGAGACGTCCCGTGGCTGTAGTGGACAGACAGGGGAGGGTACCCACGGAGACCCACTACGGTTACCAGCGACACGCGTCGATTGTGCGATTGCCAGCACCAGACTCCTACCGGAGTGCGCCTGTTCTCGCGAGGCTTTGGGCACTGGCGGGCGATTTTTGGATTAACGTCTGTGTGTATTTTTTTTTTGGATTGCTAGATTTTATTTCTATTATTTCCCAGCCATCGACCCCCCTCGCTTTCCCATTGTCTTTGAACACTACAGAGCATAACGCACACCCACATCGGATAATAAGACTGGAGAGCTCTTCGGATCTAGGGATTGGTTCTGTACGTAGATTGACATAGTACGTCCAGACTGTAACTCCGGAACAAGTAGAGTTTACACGCAAGTGTGGCCTTGAGTTCGGATACCGCTAAGTTTGTGGATTACCTCGCCAGCAACATGTGGAAGTACGACTTATTTCCCTTTCTCATCATTTGCCTGGGGCATCATCTCGCTACCGGCACAGGTAGGCCATTTTGAGCGTCTGAGTTTGGATAGATGGAGGGGGGAGAGAGAAGGAGAGTGGATTAGAAGGGGGGAGTGCGAGAGTGACTAAACTGACCACTGAGTGGATTTATCTCACGTTAATTGATTGCACGACTTTTGACTGATACCCACCACCCTCATTTCCTTGCTGCCGGCAGCTGCTAGCTTATGAAATGTGTATTTAAACTACCTGCAAACCGAGAATTTAACAACTGCAATCATCACCATACTCATTCAGACCACACCACTTACAAATACAATAATTTAACACCTCCAAATACAAAACCTGCAAACACAGAACCCAGTACATACAAACACAAAACCCAACACCTGCAAACAAACCGAACACCTGCAAACATAGAGCTCACCTCCTGCAAATACATGACCTACAACCCTAAACCTCAATACCTTCAAAGATATACCTATATAAAACACCTATAAAACATAAACAAAAAACCAACACGCGCAAGCGAACCCAACGCCTGCCAACATAGAGCTCCACCACATCTGATCCAACACCTCAAACCTACCCAACACCTCAAACCTACTCAACACCTCAAACCTACCCAACACCTCAAGCTTATCCAGCACCTCAAACCTCAACATTTCAAACCTACCCAACACCTCAAGCCTACCCAACACCTCAAACCTACCCAAGACTTGTAGACTGTCAGTTCTGTGACTGCGTTTCAGCGTGGGACTCCTGTCACATATTAATGCATCTTCATTTCCTCATTTCATACAGTCACTTCTATTTTTAGAGAGCTATACCAGTAAGTTATGAGTACGTTAGCAGACGTGTACTAACCTTTTTGTTGTTCTTTTTATCTTTCTCTAGGTTAAAACAGTTAGTGATATTTATTTTCCGTCGTACTTTTTAAATCTACCCGAGCCAAAGCCACCTAGTAAATGGACGTCTGAACATAGAAGCGACGCGTACACACACATTCACTCTCTCTCTCACTCTCTCTCTCTCTCTCTCTCTCTCACACACACACACACACACACAAGAAAGAAAGCAAAACAGAGAAAAGACAAAAGTTAAAATTAAAGAAAAATGAATACTGTTGCTGAGTCAGCACCTCTGCAACCTAGTCCGGGTGAATTCGGGTGGGCTAAGAATTACACTTGGAGAATGGCACACTGGTACTCGTGGAGAATTTATCCTGTTTGTACCCGGATAAAAAACATTGTAGTTCCAAATATGAATGTCTAGTGGTGAATCAATATCTCTCTCTTTCAATCTATATATATTTAATTATTGCTATACCTGATTACTTAACGCTACACCTGCATACTTATATGCAGATGCTGCAACCCCCCCCCCCCGCCTCCAATGCGCACACAGTAGAGTATTGACTTAACTCTTGGGTGGTGTTGCACTAGACACTTTCGAAAATATTTGTTTATTTTGCTTTTCTTTTTGCAGTCCTTGTTCGTTTCACACGCACACACACACACACACACACACACACACACACACACACACACACACACACACACACACACACACACCGTTGAACTTTATATCTGGAGTTGCGCGCGATCCTGACTAATGAAATCGTTATTAATTCTTTCATTCTTCCCCCACCTACCCCACATATATTTTTTTCTTTTTAATTAGCTCATTCACTTCGTGTTTGCTAACGAGTACACGCCGAATTTGTCCTTTCGATGCAATAAGCGTGTAAATAACATTGGTGACACACGTCATTAATACTTATCCAGGTGAACGCGCCGTCCGCTTTTAATGTGAACCAGTGTCGTTTCACGTAATGACATCGAAGTGTAAGTCAGGGCAAGTTCGGGGGGGGGGGGGGCGGGGGTAGGGGCCAAACACGAAAGTTTCGTGAGACGAGGACGCATCTTTATGCGCCAAGTGGGGCGGAGTGCGTAATAATGTCGCATCGTGCTGTTAATTATGAAATCAGCAACTGTTGGAAACCAGACATTCAAACCTGAGTTTAGCCTGCACTAAACCTTTTGGCTTTTTGTACACTTGTGCGTTCAGTTATCGATCGCCGTTTGGTTTGGTGTAGCTGTTATTACACCTACGTAGTCTTTCTAAACTTGTTTAACTGTTCAAACGAAAATAGTTGATAAATAAATACTTTAAAAAGATAATTAGAATATTATTTTCTGCAAAGGTTCTGTGTTTAATAGGACAACCAAATGTATTAACAAGTGTGTATGTGTTCATTCATTCATTCAAGAGAGAGAGAGAGAGAGATTAAGAAAGGTTAATGCAATGAAGCAGAACGGAAGAAACATGCTTGAGCAAGATTGTAAGTAGTGTTTGGGCCGAGTGAATGTTTACCTGAATGACTGATGAAATTGACTGATTGCTTACTTCCGTCCCCTTCCAATGATTTTTTGATTTTGAGAACAAGATTACACGCCAAACTGCATTGAACTCTTAATAGTCGACGCCCGAGATGTATCAGCAGTCGTTAATTAACTGTTCACTCTCGCGACCAGTGGACACGGACAGAACTGACCTTGATACTAAGGACAGGACAGTTTATTTACGTGACAACTGGTCGACACGACATATCGTGAGGACAAAATCAAACGATTTACGGCTTCGTAAATTGAAAACGGAGTGCCCTGAATCACCCATGGTCAAAGAGCTTAACAGTCCCAGCCTGTATTTAAAGCACCCTATCAACGAATCTATTCAGTGCAGAATGTCGATCTTTGGAACTCTGCCCCAACAGCCAATCGTTGACGCGCCGACAACCGTCATGTAACAGCGGGTGGCGCGCTCTGTCATAATTATCGCCTTAGTACACTTGGCGCCGCTCTATGTGTTTTTATACGTTTGCTAGCTACCGTGGCGAAAAGAGAGGTGGCTCTGTACGTTGTCACCGCCAGCTTGCAGTTTCTTCCAGTAGCTAGCAGGTCAGGTGAGGCAAGTCTCACTGTATTGCAATCTTGGCGACGCAAGTATTTATTGCTGCTCGGAATGTGACATCGTTTGGGGCTTGAGGCGATAAATTTGTTCCTCCACCTTTTTTCTAATTTTTAATTTTTATCGCTTTTCAGTTTTTATTTTAAACTAACGCTTGTGTACTATATTTATATTTTTCTCTTAATTTCTCTCCCAACAACCCCGCCAATCCTGCCCTCTCTCCATTAGATATAGATTTTGTTTATCACACAACAACAAAGTACCCGACTTTGACTTGTGTGTCAAGTGAACATGACAGAGCTGACTCATGCAGGTTTGACTTGATAGATGATGACCATTACGCCATGTCTGAACCACACACTACTGGTCCTCGGTTATTTAGTTGACCACTGTTTTTCGTACAGTCCTCAGTGGCAATAGATACAGTTGTAAACCTCAATGGAAGTACGCGGAATACTTGAAGTAGTTTGTTTGTATGTAACCGGTGGTGATAAATGCTTCGATTTGGACTGGTATTAAATGTTGCGTTTTGGGCTGGCGTTAAATGTTGCGCGCTGGACTGGTATTAAATGTTGCGGTATTGGGCTGGCGTTAAATGTTGCGCCCTGGACTGGTATTAAATGTTGCGTGATGGGTTGGTATTCAATGTTGCGTTTTGGGCTGGCGTTAGATGTTGCCTCCTGGTATTAAATGTTGTGTTTTGGGCTGGCGTTAGATGTTGCCTCCTGGACTGGTATTAAATGTTGCGTTTTGGGCTGGCGTTAGATGTTGCATCCTGGACTGGTATTAAATGTTGCGTATTGGGCTGGCGTCAAATGTTGCCTGCTGGACTAGTATTATATGTTGCGTATTGGATTGGTATTAACATTGTGTGTTGGACCGGTATTACATTTTGCGTGTTCGACATGTATTAAGTTTTGCATGTTGGACTGTGCTAAATGTTTTGCGTATTGGATTGGAGTTAACTGTTGCCTGTTGGACTGGTATTAAATTTTGCGTACTGGACTGTTGTTAAGTGTTATGTGTAGGAAAGCATATAAAAATATTTGTTCCGTGTTGGACTGGAACAAAAATCATACTTTTTGATTTTTTATTTATAGCAGTAAACATTGCGCACTTGATCTGCAGTAAATATGACTGGCAGTATACATTGTTTACTTGACTGGCAGTATACATTATTTACCGGCGTGGGTTGTAAATGTTTTGCGTATTTGACTGGTAGTTAACATTATGCGTGGGTATTGTTAATATTGTATGTATTGCCACATTGTATAGTGGCTTGCCTGCCAATATTAATAATGTTGTTAATATCGTGTGCTGTAGGACAGTTGGTAGGTTGAACGTACCTATAGTGTCTTGGTATGGTAAATTTCCGTCAGTGGAATTTGATTTTGTACCTTGCACTGTACAAAGAAGTAGCATTACTTTTTAAAAATAATTATTTTGACAAATAAATGCATTTCGGTTAGATTCACTTTATACTTGTGTTTATTGTAAAGAAGAGAAATGGCAAAAGAAAAAGAAAAAAATTCTTTTCGACAGAAGGCATAACTGTACTTAACAATTAAAAAAAAAAGCTAAGAACTATTACTTCTTTTAAGAGTGTGTTGCTGTGTATTTTATTTTAACTCTTCCACATCGCTACCACCACCAACACTCCTCTCATCCCCTGCCCCACGGTCTATTTTAGTGTTACACGAACATTTTCTTGTTTCTACTGAAAAGTTCTGACAGGAGTCTGTTTCTCTGTGCGCAATGTTTTATTTCTTTAATTTTTATGTTAGCCTAAGTCCTTATTATCTCCCTTTCTTCTTATTTTTCTGTAAATTTATGCGTCCTCCCTGTGTTTTGCTTAACGCGGGGTCACGTGTTTAAAACCAGGAGCCGTAATACTCGTGGCACATCTCGTAGTTCCGGTCTTAGAAGCGCGACCCAGAAGTTGCTAACTTACTTAAGCTTGAGAAAGCATTTCATTCGAAACACTTCAAAGAGTCACATGAAAACTTTGTGGCTAAGCCTTTTCATTCAGCCCCAGGTTTTAATAGTGCAAGACCCGTGTTCTTCTTTTTGGGTTTTCAGCTTATTAACATTTCCTTCCCATCCAGTCCCTACCCCCCCCAGCCCTCCTTCCCCTTCCTCTATACATTCTCTCGTCAACTTAATTTATTTTGCACCGTTGTCTTAACACGAGGTCGACTTTCTTATGTTTAATCCACATGCATTGACGCTCAATCGCCGGTAATGAAATTTCACCAGAAGGTGATCGGATTTCTGATATGTGTTTGACTTACAGATACTCTGTAGTAAGATGTTAATTGCAGCCATCAACAGAATATAAATTGTTATTTAAAATTCCGAGAAAACGAAAAAAACAGTAACAGCTTAATAGAATTCATTCTTAACTACCCTCCAGCTTCCCTCAGTGTAGGATCTTAGCAAACATTGCTATCAGTCAAGCAAATGGAAGTTTATTTCATGAAGAAAAAAAAACAACGATGCATTTTAAGAAGCAAGATAAGTACGAAACAAACGAAGCAACTATGGCGGATCTTACGTGTCCAATAGGCTGGGAATTTGGGAATACGTCATATGTACGTGTCCAATAGGTTAAGAAGTTTACGTCGTATGTACGGTATGTCGGAGGCCAGCAAGAAATAATTTAGTGAATCTTTCATCTTTATTGCAAGCCAGCGGCAGTTAATCTTTATATGCAGACAATGTTTAATATTTGCTTTTTTGCTTTCTGTATCGTTATGTATTTTAAATCAAGGCAAACAGAACAAAGATAAAACGGACCTTCAAAACCTCACGACTTTGTTATGGGCGGGAATATACTAGAGAGAGAGAGAGAGAGAGAGAGAGAGAGAGAGAGAGAGAGAGAGAGAGATGAATTCCAGGATATAAAATATATGGCGATTATTATTAGTGTAGGGGGGCGCTTCCGGCTTCCGCCGCTTTCGCGCATATATTGCGAAAAGAAGTAAACTCCTTAAGTACATGCACTTTACCCATCACACCCCCAGCCCCACTCTCCTATACATGCATGCGGTCAGTAATAATGTTGACCGTTCTGTTACCTAGGATACGTTCGACGTAACGCTGTGTAACGCAAACTCGGGCTTTGTTTTCTTTTATTTAAAAAAAAAAGAAGTTTAAAATCGAACATCCCGCGGACTATCTTGCTCAGTCACGCATAACGCACCCCTGCCCTTTCTGTCCTCCAGGCAAACCGTTATTCCGGTTATCTCCCCAATCCATCAGTCTGGCAGCTTACCTGATTCTACACAGCTTGTTTATTACAGGTACTCAGTATTTGTAAGGGCACGCCCCGCTTTTACACAGGGCGAAGGCTAGGCGAAAAGTGACGGAGGGGCCGAATGGACACCGATATTTCGTTGGGGAGATAACTGCAATGGATGGTGCAGGGCTGAATTAGCCATTAATTAAATACTTAAAGACTACAACCCAACAGGGGCACCAGAAAAAGTTCAGATTCGATGTTGAACTGACTGAATTCATATGACCATATTGAACCCCGTAAACTGTAAACACATCTTTATGGAGAACTATGACAATTTCACTGTTATACACTGCAACATATATTTACATAGGGGAAAAAATTCAGTCATATTAATTTTCATGACTTAATAGTGAAAGCTGAAATGAGATGTGTATTTCCAAGTTTAGAAATTGCGGAATGATCGCAGAACATCCCCCCTCCCTACCCCCGCCCCCCTCAGGTAAAAGAATGAAAAGCCCCCAGAGAACGTCTCGGGACAGACTTGGTTCACTTGCTCTACCTTGTATTGAAGCGGACTTGCTTCGTCGAATAACTTTTGATGACCTAATTGTGGATTTCGAAATCAGGGAATCGATAAAAGAAATTATTTTAAATCAAACATTAAATGTAATATCTAATTTGTATATAAAATATCATTATTTTGATAAACATATTTTCTCTCTTAAACGTACCCAGCGGTGGGGGGGGGGGTACCAATGCTGAAAAGTATTCGCCGAACTTTTAAAATTCCTTTCTAGCGTGAATAAGGTCCTCAACCACCCATCTACCCCAAGTCCCAGTTAGAGAATGTTTTTTTTTTAAAAGGAATTCATTATAAAGCAAGAATGGATCCGCCCCTTTCACTGTTCATTCCCGCCCACTCCCCCTTAACATCGGACATACACGGCAACACGCCCAGTTAAATAGACATCGAGGTGGGCAATTGAAACAATCGTAGTTTGCGCCAGATCATTTGTTTAGTCTGCGTGTTGTGACGGCAAATACAATCGGTGCCAGCCCCACACAGACCCCCTAGAACTCAAAGGGCCAAGCTACCGATGTGTAATTGTCTAGCTGGGGCATTGGCCTTCAATTGTGAATGTTAAGTGGCAATTGATGCAGCCCTTACAGAGTTCAAGTGCGAAAAAATAGCGTCTGAGCGCGGCGCCCAGCAATGTCGTAAACTCGTCTGTACTTTACGACATAGTAAATGCAACTGGAAGTCGTAAAAGCCTCTGTGGCACCCTGTCTGCTCTGGAAGCGATTCTGCTGCATCCAGTCGGTAATGAATCAAGTCGTAAAACCACGTACGAGTTATGCACCCACAGCTCCAGAAGTTCTGTTCCTAGAACTAGAGTAATAATGTCCGCATCTACACTGGTAGGCCCGCTGCTGAAACAGGGGAGAGGGTATGAAAAGCAGATGCACAAGTCTACTGACCGGCTCGCCCGACTCCACTGCCAACCTGGTCTGCATTGCGTCGCGATTTGTGCAATTTCCACGACAGTTACAGCCGTCGGCACAGTTAACGATAGGAGGGTAAAATTAATGCATTGAACCATGCGTTGCTTTTCTTGCCGAGTGCATGAACAATTCAGTGATGTTCTCTGCTGATATCAGTGATGTATGACATTAAAGAGCGTTTTTCTTGGCCTTTTTTTTTTTCTTCCATCAACGAAGTCGGACTGTACTCTGAATGCCCGAGGTTACGAGTGATGTCGAGATCCTACTCATTTGTCCCGAGCAAAGCTGACCTGTGTCAGAGCGTGAGGATCCGTTTAACAGAAGATGAATGTGAAACTGATGCAGAGAGAGAGAGAGAGAGAGAGAGAGAGAGAGAGAGAGAGAGAGGGGGGGAAGAGAAACAGAGACAAGAGAGAGAAAACCACAGGTACAAATTACTAAGTATCTCTTATCAGATACTGGAAGTAGCTGACTTTCCCAGTAGTCATTTGAGGTTGCTGATGGACTATTTCTTTTTGCTAGATTGCCCTGCGTTTCTCCGTACCCTGGAAACCCACCCATCCGTTCTTGTATATCAGTCATTCACAAACACCACCAGACTTGCTCAGACCGTTTGCAAGAATTTCGACTGGCCTTTGGGATATTTTTACTTTCACAAAAAGGAAAAAAAGAAAAAAGAGACAGTGGAAATGTGTAGCGTTTGCAATACACTTTTATCAGCAGGCCAGCTGGCCGTCGTCTACACACGAGGTGTTTGAAACTTTCTGCACGTGGCCATCGTTTTGCTTGTGACGTCTCGAGTTTTTCCTTGCACTTTTAAAATATATATTTAAGCAGCGTGAGTGGACTCAAATTTCTATCGGATAGATGAATTAGCTTTGTGATGGCGACGGTGTCTCAGCTGCGGAGTTCTTCAGTGACAGCAAAGAATGTTTAGCCCTTCCCCCCCCCCGTCCCTCCACTCCTCCATACCCCTCGCCAACCCACCTCCGCCTCCCCTCCCGTCAAAGACGCTGACCCATCTTTAACTATATAAATAAAAACTAATTTTAATTGTGAATAATATTCCATTATTTTAAACATTCTGTAGCACATAATGAAAAAAAATAATTAAAAATAAACCCCTGGGATCGGACATGTTCGACGTTTACTTATCGGCCACTTTTTTCCCTTGGATTGTTCTTGTTGAATCGATAAACAAGCTTATTAATCTGTAAACGTGTGTAAAGTAAAGAACAATTGGTAGAAATAAACTATGATAGACTAATACTTCCATAGAGCACTACCAGTCAGTCTCTTCCGTTCTTCTCTTGAATAGACCAAAGGGAGATAAACCTTAATGGCACTTGGTTGGACAGTTCTAATTAATAAGGACAGCAAACAAGGGAAAATAAGTTCTTAGCACTATTATCTATCCACCAGAGTACTAAGACAAAATGTTAGGCAATCATTGTGTAATTGAGGACCGGAAACAAACTAAACAAAAGAGAATGTCTAGCATTCATGCAGCATAGTTTCGCAAATCGAAATACATGGGGTTCACTGCTGTGTCCATGCATTACCCACTGGCCAGGCCTGAAAATGGCGACTAATTTAGTCGCCATGGCTAGTGAAAAAAAAAATTGGCGACTAAAAAAAAAACTTTAGTCGCCAACTGCGACTGCGCTAAAATGAACTTTTTTTGTGAACAACTATGGGTTTGTAAATTTTCCTATCCGTATTTTTAGTCAGCCCGGAAGTCCCCAAATTTTCACTCTTCATTTCCTGTACAAAGATCAACAATGAAGCGATCGGCAAGTGGTGCCCAGAGATCATTCCTCCCAAAGTGGAAGCATGAATTTTCCTGGTTAATTTTTGATGAGACAAGTAAGAAAATGACCTGTGCGATCTGCAAAAAGTACCCAGCATTGGTGGGAAAATGCGACTTCATCACGGGCACTGACAATTTTAAAAAAGAGACGCTGCAATGCCACTCCATTAGCAAAAAGCACATTGCTGCACGTGATGCTGACCGTCTAGGCAAGGTTCAATAGTGGCTGGTCAGAGTACAATCCATGCGGCGTTTGTTCAGCAACGAACGAAACAGACTGAAAAGGACAATGTGGACTTGAAGTGCAAACTTAACACTGCATATATGCTGGCAAAAGAAGAGCTGCCCTTTACAAAGTTCAAACCGCTTCTTGATCTTCAAAAGAAAAATGGACTTGATATTTCGTCCAACTATGCAAACCACGTGATGGCAGCAGAATTGGTACACACCATTTCAGAAACCTTCAAAGATGAGGTTACCTTCTATTTCATTTTTACATCGAATTGTGTTAACAATAGACTTAGAATTCTAGCATGATTTATTTATTTATAATGTAATTTCACTTCACTATTGGCAATAGTAGACACAAATCAAAGCATTTTTTAAAATTAGATAAACAACAATTGTATTATTAATAGTTCCAACAATAACAATAGCAGCAAGAGATAAAAAAGAATATTAATAATAAAATAATAATAGTAATACCAAAATAAAAAGACACGGAACTCAATGACGTCAAAAAGCAAATATGCATAGGCAAAATACAGATTACGTCACCCCCTGTGCTGAACTTTTTGCTCTAAACATTAACATAAATAGCAACATGGTTTTTATCGTGATCATGTACCATTTTAATAACGCAGCCCGGAAAAATAACTCGTAATGCACTATCGGGATTCAGTCGCCAGTTACATTTCTTCTAGATCTAAATTATTTGGTAATACTATTTATAAAAATAAAAATTAATTAAAATAAAATAATACATTATAATAATATGCAAATATATTATGGATTAAAAGTTATGCACATAAACACGGTTTTTATCATTCGTTTTTCTTTTGCATCTATTCTGAATGCTGATGAGCTAAGTTAATTTAACCGGTTTCCACCAGTAGCACTCTAACTTGTATCACATTGTTTGTAGGTTGGTTGTACAGTGAAGAGCAACAGTTACATCAGCATAATGATCCCAGCAGATGATGATGATGATGATTGATTATTGATAACTTTATCAGATTAAGTTGAAAGTAAAAATAAAAACATCACTGTAAAACAACACAAAATTGAGCTTTCGTTGTAAAAGACCTTCTTCAGAAAATTAAAAAAAATTCAAACTGAAATATCATAGATGAAATCACACATTGATTTGTATAACACTGACATCATTCGCTCTCTTTCTCTCTCTCTCTCTCAAACTCCCCCCCCCAAAAAAAAAATTATCTTAATAATATCTAGCTACTACTTTTATTAATAAAATTGACACGATACTATAGCTAATAACCACATGACCACCCAGATTACCTGAACAAAACAGTATTTTTTTATGTTAGGCTATTTTGATTGTCTAGAAAAAAATTAAATTGGCTAGTAAAAATTTTAGTTTGGCTAGTAAAATTTTTAGTTTGGCTAGTAAAATTTTTAAGTTACTAGCCAAAGGCTAGTGGGACTTTTTTTTCATTTTCAGGCCTGTATTTTTGGTGTGTGTGTGTGTGTGTGTGTGTGTGTGTGTGTGTGTGTGTGTGTGTGTGTGTGTGTGCGTGCTGAATTTATAAATTGTTTAACGGAACACATCGTTTGGCAACGTAACGCAGGCTTGCTCCAGGAGTTATTGTTTTGAGCGAATGGTCCTCACAGTGACGTCAGAAAATGGGAAGGACGATTTCCATGTTGGAAGCGAAAAGAATGGAAACACCTGTGGGTTTCCCTTTCTCCCCGCAATGCTGTAAACTGCTTGCTCTAGAAAGAATTTTACCTTTGGTTCTTCGTAACCAAGCCGTATTCTACCTACACTGCCGTAAACTGCCGGCTTTAAAAAGAATTTTACCTTTGGTTCTTCGTAACCAAGCCGTATTCTACCTACACTGCCGTAAACTGCCGGCTTTAAAAAGAATTTTACCTTTGGTTCTTCGTAACCAAGCCGTATTCTACCTACACTGCCGTAAACTGCCGGCTTTAAAAAGAATTTTACCTTTGGTTCTTCGTAACCAAGCCGTATTCTACCTACACTGCCGTAAAGTGCCGGCTTTAAAAAGAATTTTACCTTTGGTTCTTCGTAACCAAGCCGTATTCTACCTACACTGCCGTAAAGTGCCGGCTTTAAAAAGAATTTTACCTTTGGTTCTTCGTAACCAAGCCGTATTCTACCTACACTGCCGTAAAGTGCCGGCTTTAAAAAGAATTTTACCTTTGGTTCTTCGTAACCAAGCCGTATTCCATGTACAAATTCTAACAAAAGTGCCACAACTACTTCTACAGTTACTACTAAACCATATTTACTACCGTTACCCTTTATTCTTTAGATTTCTGCCAGCATGACTAGTGAGTCTACTGCCATAGCTACTGTTATTTCTAAAACTACTAGTACTACTCTTATCGTTCATTACTACTTCTATTTTTCCCACTACCAATATTACTACTATAACTACTGCTTTTAATGTTACTATCGCCATCACCGCTTACTGCAATATTTCTAGTAACTACTTCAGTCAGTACTTCTTCTGCTTCTTCTACTAGCACGTATGGTCGTGTGTCGAGTTTTACTGCAGTAAACACGGTAGCAATTCGTATTCTCATTCCACAGCTCGATTACGTCACTAGCGCGTTGAAACTGATTTCTATGCACTTTTTATTCCATCACCAATATTATCACTAACCATCAGCCACTACCATCTCTACTCTTTTTATTCCATCACCAATATTATCACTAACCATCAGCCACTACCATCTCTACACTTTTTATTCCATCACCAATATTATCACTAACCATCAGCCACTACCATCTCTACTCTTTCGATGCTACTCCCGCCATACATACGTCACTACCCTGACCATCCGTACACTATCACCTTAACTTTCTATTTGTCAATATTCTTACCGCTCATGTGCCTCTATCCTCACCACCCACGCGTCACTACAATCACCACGGGTTCATCACTCCTGTCATAACCCACACACAACTCCCACCACCCATACACTATTACCATTACCACCCATACCTCACCATCGCCAAAAACATTCATTTTTAGCATCACCACCCATAAGCATTCCTTTCACCACCCATTCACCACTAGCATCACCACACATACTCCATTTCCTTCACCATCCACTCACCACTAGTATCATCATCCACATGTCACTATCATTACCACCCATACCTCACCACCACCACTGATCATTCACCTTTAGCCTCACCACCTATACACCACTCCATTCAGTACCTTTTCACCATTACCTTCATCACCCATATACTATTCCCTACACCCACTATAACACCCCTACACCACCCCTACACCACTATCTTCACCACCCATACACCACTACATGCACCACCCATACACCACTACCTACACCACCCATACACCACTACCTGCACCACCCATACACCACTACCTACACCACCCATACACCACTACCTTCACCACCCAAACACCACCACCATCTTTGTGATCCCACGGTTTCTTTACAATTGCCGATTCTCGGTCTTGAATACGTACACCGGGAACGCACTGCAAACATCACAGACCCTTATGGAGTGCTCTCAGCCAGCAAGGGTGTTGCCTACAAAAAGAATTAAAAAAAATAATGCTGAATTTTATATTCATCAAATACCTCCTGGTCCCTGGTATTTAAAAAAAAAAATCTCGATATGAACTACTTTTTTTCGGGGTTGCTGGCCCGTCCTCTGAAGTTCTTTGTATAAAAAGTTCACGGTTTGGGTTGATGCGTGTCAATTTCGTTGTAGAAATTCTCTTTCGAGGACGCATGTCGTTTCAACGGGTACTTCTGCTGTGCTATGAAGGTTATATGGACACAGCAGTTACTCGAGTACGGAGGGGTATTTCTATGGAGTAGATTTGTGCATGCCAGACAGACTGATTTCTGGTACACGTGTTTCGAAAGCGGAAAAGATGCGTGCGAATAAACCGGGTGCAAATACTTTGAAAGATGAATAACCTATGCGCTTGTAAGGCAGATAGAATATTATGAAATATTGAGAATTTAATGAATTATGAATTTAATGAGATATGCATCATTATTCAGCTGTATATCTCATTAAATTCATATTTCATTAAATGTTACAGGAAAGAAAGTCACAGGAAAAAAGTTACAGGAAAAATGTGTATGAATCTGACGTGTTATCACTAAACAAATACGCATTTACACATCTATGCAACTATGGGTATCACATACATAAATTAAATTTTAAAAAATAAGTTTGCGGAAAAATCACATAATAAACTCAAATTAGTTTAATGTTTAATACATGCAATAATTTTGGGAACTAAACAAAACATAAAACAAGACACCAATGCAATCATATGGTTATAGCATTCAATGCAAAATAAAATGTTTTAGATAGTTGTATGGTAGGTGAGTTTTATTAATATTGCATACTACCGTCCAAATTTATAGTTTATTAGAACTTACAGATATGCCGACCGATTTGATCAATTAGTACCATATTAAAACTTTATAATCGCCGACTAGTACAAGAACAATAGAACACTATTAATATTACAGCTAATACATTTTAAATTTTAAATCTCAATCGGGAATTAATTTCCAGAAGTGAAAAGAAACTGACGTATTGACATAAAATGAAACTAAATAAAAAGTCATCAATGAAATCATGTTTCAAGCAGTCACATCACACTAAACATTTGTTGGTAATGTATGTTAGGTGATTTTTTTAAAGAACATTTTATTCTATAGTTACCAGCCGTAGGTATTAAACAAGAAAAGAGTTGTGGGACAATGCACGTCAGACTGAAGTTTCTATAAAAAAAAACAAAAACAAAACAAAACAAAAAAAACATAGACCAAGGATACAACACCGCTGGTCTGCAACGGCTTTTGTAATTGACCGCACTGATCCCATTGAGGCTTTGTCTGAATAGTGTTATCACTAAACTAGTACCACAATGCAATGCGCCTTCTTTTCCTTTGAATCAAAATTATTTTAGCGTAGTTCTTTGGCGTTACTTTGAATTACATTTATAGCATTGGGTCAAACGTAGCTAATGTTTAAATCTTATTTACTATGTGAATTATGTCGGAGAGATAAGAGGTAGATTATTTTAAATAACAATCACACACGCACATATAGACACACACATACACACACACACACACATCTAACTCCGAGCGAGAATCGAACCACGATTCTAATGAGCCGTTGCTTACTTCCACTTAACATATATTGTGACTTTATTTCCTATGACATTTTTCCTTTGACTTTTTTCCCGTTACTTTTTTCCTGTGACTTTTTTCCCCGCTCACCCTTCTTGGAATTCACTTGACGTCATGCATATTGTCTATTTTATTGTGCAATGATAGTTTAAATACTGATCTGTGTGCAAACTGTACACGCGGAGTAACCAAAAGGTAAAGAGTACACAATAAATCTGTGATCTGCTTGAAATTTTAAGTTTGCCGTTATTTTAATTCTGTTCAAAATCCGGGTTAAGGTAGACGAGAGTCTGAGAGAAATTTCAAGGAAGGGGTATGACTCTTCTTAAATCTGTTAAAAATTTCATAAATCTATTTATATAACACCTGTTTCTTGGTGAACAAGGTACACATTGTCAATCCGATTCAAATTTCAGGGTAAAAGATAGCATCAGTCAGTCAACCATCTCCTTTCATTCAATTCGACAACCTGTACCTAACATTTAATGAATGAACGTAGTCATCGCACATGCGCAGGACCGGATATGATGTCTTGTGACCCGGATTGCGTTTCACTTATTGCGTGACTGATGAAATGGGCCCTGCGGTTGGCCTTGTTCCTAGGCTTCTTTGTTTCATAATTTTTTTTTTGTCAATGAAGTAAGAGTTTGAATCAAGGAAGGTACAATTTCTGCTGCACAACTGCCTGTGAATTCATTTCTTTTCGACGTTTCCCTCCCATACTCCACCCAACCACCCACATTTTTTCTCCTTGGAAAAGGGAGGACATTTTTTTTCCCCTGGTCTTGGAGCTGCAGCTAGTATGAAATCATGACTGCGAGTGTTTTTCTGTTTGACAAGGTCTCAGTTTCCTAGTCGCAGGTCCCCCCCTCCCCCCCCTTACAAGAGACCTCAACGACTCGCAATCCGCTGATTGTTCCGCAGCACATCCATTGTAGAAGGGTCAGAGGTCACCATTTTGCCGGGCGGCTCAACAAACATAGAACGTGTGTCGAGTGTACGTTGGCTCTTGACGTAAGCAGCTTATCGGCGCACGTGTCATGTTTTCAGTCACCTCCGAAGTGTTAGTGGATGTCTGCAGGTATCTTTTTTCTTGATTCGGTTCCACGCATCCACTTTTCAAAGGTTTACTTATACCTGTATATATTTTCCCGCTCCCCTCTCCTTCTTCTTTTTTTTTCCAATGAGAGTTACGGTTGGCATAAGAAAAAATATTATTACTGACGTGTACTGGCTGTGCGTCGGATTATATGAAATCTGTCATTGTGATCCTGTAGTAATTCAAGCAGTTACTGGTACGTTTGTTTTGTCTTTCAAACGGGTCCACACTGACAGCCAATTGAACGAGATAACTTGGGATGGGGTAGAGTGGGTGTCGAAAGATTTGAACTCCTGTCCAATGTATGTGGGTATGTAGGTTTCTCAGATTTTTCGAACTTCTGGATTGCTTCAAGTCACACAACGTGTTGCATATGTGTATGTTTCAAAGACTATCCAGTATGCCAAAGTTATAAGACAAAATGTGTGAATATAAAGCTTCTGCGACTGTGCCACTAGGTCACCATTCCAGCGTAGCGAGAAATACGTCACTCTGACGTCAATAAACTGAGCTCTAAAGCTAGATGTTTTCTGTGTTTGCTCGCTCCATACTTTCATTTACATATACACCTGGTTAAGTTACCATTCCTGACATAAAAATATACGCATTAAGATTTTGAAAATGAACACGTTTCGCATTAAAAAAATATGGTCAGATCATGTGATCTCGTTGAAGCAAGAAACAGAGTGGCCTCCCATCATAGGCACTGATGCATCCCCCTTCACTTAGTCCCGAGAATCGAGTATACCTGATTGAGAGGGGTGGACATTCTTTTTTCCTATCACGTGGTCACACCTACCTGTGCAGCACTCTTGTCGCTGCTTTGATCTCGAGATTTGCTGTAAAGATTTGCGAAGAGGAGACACAGGATTCTCTTTCAAATTATTCAGTGCGGTCTTTATTTTCCAAGTGAGTCACTGTTTAAAGAGTGTAGACGAGACATATAATCTGTTAGCACCAATCTGTTAGCACCTATGTGTAAAGGCAGTTTTCAGGGTTTATTCAGATATCTTTGTGGTGTGTGTGCGTGTTGGAGGGTGTCTGCGAATGTTGTGTATTGCTGTGTGATTAGGTGTGCTACGTAAATATGTACGTGTTTGCATATCAGTGTGTGTGCGAGTGCGCGCGAATATGTGTGTGTGTGTGTGTGTGTATGTGTGTGTGTGGTATACCTGGTATTACATCCGCCCACTTGTCTTGGTCCAATTTTTTCCCCCATGAGTGGTTTTCAATCCTACGATAAACTAATTCCAATTTTGTAATTAATATTTTTGTGTGCTATGCTGGTGGCTTGCTGTCCAATCACATAGGTACAAAATTTTAACTGACCCAAGCGTCAGTTTTCGCGAATTAAATTTTGCTTAAAAGAAATTGATGTTAAGAAAAAAAAAAACACATAAAATCAACAACTGAGAACTACAAAGGCAGCTGTTTGCTTTCTTCAGGCACTCCTTGATCACGTTAGCTGTTTTATTCAGGTTATCTTTTTGAAGAACAGTTGGATTTGAACCCACTAGTCTTACAGTTATAGTGTCTCTGCTACCTCAACAAAACCCACGCTATTTTTCTGCACGGGTACTTAGGCATGAACAATATTTTTTGTGTTGTAATTATACGGGTTATTACCCCGCCATCAATAAGTATGTACGACAGCTGCCCTTTTGATAAAGACAGACATGACGATCAGAAAGGGGACACCACTCTTTGAATAAGATTTACAGATGGGTTCCATAATGGACGCTGTCCGCTGCACGTCTGAAAAGGCTTTGCCAGTCTCTCCTCCCAGCTCCTCCACCAATCCTTTCGATTGCATAGTAAAATTAGCTCTTAAAAAAAGTCTTGTTTAAAAAAAAAAAAGTTTCCAATGTTCTCACATTTCTTCGAGTTGGAGGGGGTCTCTTGCACTGTTGACTGTTTTTCTTTGCTGCCAACGTGTAAGTAGATAAGTTGTAAACACAACAGTAGTACAGATTACAGCTGAAAATAGCTTGTATTCATCTGACTTCTTCATCTACAAGGGAGATAACTCCCATAACTTCCTTCGACGGAATAACTCAGATGGAATAGAGGAAAAGAAAAAGAACGCCGAATTGGTAAAGCACGTGATGTCAGCACTAATGAATGAACGTTCATTCATTAATTCTTTAAAAATTAACGGTTGTCACTCTTTCACTTAACTTCTTAAAATAAAGTACTATTCTGAGATTATACCAATATGGTCGATAATCAGATGAAGACAACAGATGAAGTACACGCATATGTATTATGTTTTTAAAAAGAAAGAAACAAACAATGAATTAGCTCCATTTTTGTGTTTAGAAATACGGGGAAAATCTACATACACCGAAATAAAATAGTCTAACGTTTCTATCACAAGCCTATTTATTTTCATGCTTCTTCCTACGCAGGCAGAGCAGACGATACATTAACATTGCACTATAGTTTCGTGAAGATCTAAGTGAAATTATCGCTCTTAATTTCAGCTCACACAAAAGTAATAAAACCCATACATTACTTGTGTTAGCAGTAGGCGATACTCAAATGTGGAGCACGAGAGAGACAGAGCGTCGCCTTCCCCTAACGCACAGGTGAAGACGAAATAACTGTTTGTGTGTTTGCATTATTTATTGCACTGTGTTCTTTAAACAACCTTGTTGACCTCGCCATTAATGTCAACAGCATGGAATGTGATCTCGTAGGCGTTGTCAGCCCTCTGCCTGGCCAGCAAAGCTGGGATACGGACAGCCTTTCTCGTTGATTTAGTGATTGGAAGAAATTACCTCCCTTAGTTTTTTTTTTTAATTTCACCTAGAGTGCGCTTACCGTAGTATGCTAATCTTAGAGGTCAGCTTCATGTGCTGCGATATTCGTTGCGTCGTGTTGCAAATTGGAAATTAATTATTTTCGTCGCTACTCGGTGGGCTCCCGTTGAGTTGGTATTTTGATGTTGATTTCTTTCTCCGTGTTTGTTTGTCCTGGATTCGGAGTGTATTTGTAAATGTTTTGCGTATTTAGTTTTGTTTTACAGTGCTGTGGATGTCTGTTGAGAAGTTTTTTTCAGGGGTTTTGTTATTTGATGAATTAATGTTACATGATACGCTGCTTCTTGCCGTTGTTAATGTTGGTGGTTTTACTATTTCTTCTCCAAAGTTTATCGAACGTGTCTTGCTTCACGGAATTTTGTAAATATGTTGAATGGACTCTCATGTCATCAAAGTAGTGTAGAGTGATATTCTACTTTACACTTAATGCAATAAAGTTGATAGTTTATTCGTTGTATCACAAATAAACAATAAAATACTGCAGGGCATCGGTAGTCGCAGGAAAAAACAACAATCTATTAAAATATTCACTCACTCAATCAATAATTGTTGAATGTATACGCCAATAGTTGGTTTCATTCCCAAAATCATAGTCATCCCACCGCAATATACTGAGTTCTGACCGCGACAGTCAATTACGACCCAGCGGATGTCAAGATGTCAAGATGAAACAAAAATGAATTAATATTATTATAGGAAAAAAACAAACAAACAAATTTTCGCCAGCTACAGCGGTCTTGGAGTTTTGTGTCAGTTTGAAACATGAATTTCACTGCCGCAAAGTGACAAGCGATATGCTGATATTTAATAAAGTGTTATCGGCCATATACACCCCTTTTCTTATCCTCCCATCTTTCTGTCCAGCCTAAATGCTGCATTACTTGCATGCACGTCAGAGAGGTCGAGCAGTGCTGATGATGGGAGTGCGGTGGGGTGGGGTGGGGTGGATAGGGGTGATGAAACGTGGAACAGGAAAAGAAACTTTGACATCCAAAGATCAAGGTAGCATTTCCCTGAAAGTAAATTGCGACCGATTTTTGTTCTCCCAATCAGCCCCCCCCCCTCCTACAGCCCTTTTTAGCCTTGCTTGAGATGAAAGGTTTGTTAATTTAGCACTATCGTCTTTACCTGTCGAGACCGATTGTCAGTGGGATGAGGCGTGTGCATTTAATTTTATAGGTGTATTAGAAAATTATGGCGGGCGTGGTGTGTGTGTGTGTTGGAGGGATAAAAATAGAATGAAAATTGGTACTTCATTTTCTGTACGTCCCCTCCCCCAGTTCAATTAATACTTCCGTTCATTACTGTTGCCAAGTACTGGATTTGAGTAGGGTATTTAAACCCTCCATAATCTCATCCGCTCCACCCCAGCCCACCCCCACCCCCACTCCCAATTTTGAAAAATACAGTTTTAAGTAAAATGTGCTTGCTCTGGAAACGCAGCCTTAGACAGATTCCCCTTTGACCTCTCTCACTCACTCCACACACACTCCAAACCCAGTGTTGCCCCTAATGCCTTTCCTATATAGAGATTCTAAAGCCTATACTTTTCTATCGCTTCATCACAGTTAGCTCAATGTGTCACTGCTAATATCGTAACATTCCCTGCAATAGTCCAAATATATCGTAACATTCCTTGTAATAGTCCAAATATATCGTAACATTCCCTGCAATAGTCCAAATATATCGTAACATTCCCTGTAATAGTCCAAATATATCGTAACATTCCTTATCGTAATCCAAGAATATCGTAACATTCCCTGCAATAGTCCAAAGATATCGTAACATTCCCTTTAGTAGTCCAAATATATCGTAACATTCCTTATCGTAATACAAGAATATCGTAACATTCCCTGTCGCAATCCAAGGATATTCTAACATTCCCTGGACTCTGAGCCTATGCCAGTCTATGTCGGAAGACTTTGGCGAGTGTGTAACGACACAGTAAGCTGGAAAAGATATCCTCCCTACCCTCAAACCCAGCAGGACTTAACTTTTCACAGTGAATTACTTCTCGAGTACAGGTTGACAGTGATATATTAATTCTTATGTAAGTGACACTTCTACCTACTTCAGCAGCCATCTTTGCCTGACTTTATTATTCCTCAATTTTTTCACCACCACCCTCCCCGCATTTTTCTTTTTAAGTTTCAGCGAGTTCGTGTTTAAAAGCAGATTGATATACAGTAAGAATAAGTCAAGCGATAAATATGCCCTGTGGAAGCGCGGGGTTTGTTTATTCAAACTATTTGTGTCAAAGTGGTTGTGTGATGTTATGCGCCTAATCACATGCATGATCTGTATTATTGTGTACAAACTTACACAGCGTCGTGAGGGTTAGATGTGTATTGATATACATGTATGTTCAGCCAGGCTACGTTCGCCTCCACCCCCCCCCGCCCTTAAAAGAACAGAAAATCAGACGAGCCTTATTCGATTGATATGACCGGTTGTTAGTTTTGTCTCTTGCCATAGACATTTGCAACCGCCTACTTTAATGACATAAATATTTTTTCTGCAAAGTTTCACTTCATATTATTGATGAATTTCCCACCACGACAGTTTCAAGACCTCACACTCTCTCGCTTCCGTAGCAGTTTCATTTCGCCTGATGCATTGGACTGGTCGTTATGATGATGGCTTGCGACGACAATGGCGACACCTGGTATCAGATCACGTCCATAGTTCAGTCCCTTTGCCCTGTTAACAAAACGCCTCAGGATATCTCGTATGTGCATGCAGTGACGCGATAGTGCGATCATAAATAAACTCTGCGCCGTGTTCCAGGTCGCTATGTTCGCGTATCTGAAATCTTCATTTCAAGCCTCGCGACAATTTTGTTGTTGTTGTTTAAAATAAAATCAAATGTGTCTGATGTGTCAGCGTCCACGTAAGCACAGTGGTCACTGAAAGATTTGGCGACAAGATCCACAAAGAATAAGTCGACTGTCCGTGAGTTAAACCGCTCGCTACGAGTGTAGTGTAGTGGTCTCTCTAGGGCACTCCAGATCAGAGAGCGTCTGTTGACGCAATGATCAACGCAAGCTCCAGTGGTGACGTAAAACTGCTATCGTAACACACACACACACACACACACACACACACACACACACACACACACACACACACATTAAGGATGATGTTTCATCCGCAAAATCAACAGTATTCGAAATTGGACGTTCAACCTAAGTTGTTAAGATGTTGTGTCTTCTTTTTTTGCCCACGAAATCCCTTTCTTGCAATGATCATCATTCGGTTAACTACAAAAAAAAACTAAGTTTCCAGAGCGACAAAGCCGCGCACTGATGTTTTACGGTTTCCTGGCACCCAGCAACATTTCTGAAACTATAACCCGGGTATACTATGTCATATCCGACGGGGTTCGAGTCCGTTGGCGGAGCAGCGGAAAGTTACTCGATCAACTAGTGACGAGACTTGAGGAGTTGTGCCAAGTGAATTCGTTAGAAGACTTAAGTCTTATGCTTGTGAGTGAATGCTATCGGTGAAGGTTTAAGTCCAGCTGACGGCATATCGGTCTGGGGATCAGCGAGGATGAATGGCAATTGTTAACTCTCTCGAAGGACCTTCATAGTTTTGGAGTGCTCGCATTGGTAATCGAAATCAAGTCATTTCAGGGACGTACAGACCAACTTGCTCCTGACGCGTCTGCGTTAGGTTTCGGGTCGGTGTTTTGTTGATAAGCATACTTTCAGACTTCTTTGGCAATCGATGTTTGTAAACTTAGGCAGCGTCGCAAAACTTCCATGCAAATCTTATGTCGTCCACAAGGAAGTCCCACCGTCAATCACCACAACTTCTGTTGACAAAGTAAATTTCACATCAGTCATATACAGATTTCGTTCGCCTCGTCCGAGTAATATCAACCACAACTGTTATTAACCACAGATACTACTCCCATCAATCATGCACAACTGCCTATGGCTATACGCAGGCTATACTCAGGCAATTCTCAGGCTATACGCTACTTTCATGGATTCTACAAAGCTATTAGCAACAACCCCTATTCCCACCGGTACTCCTCATGCAACAACTCAACTTTCGTTAACTTCACGCAACTCTTGTTACCTCAACACAACGCCTCCTCCCGATATCAATGGATAACTTTTACCAGGCACAAATACTGCGGACCAGCCGATCTATCCAGTCACAAATATTTACAAAGTTTGAATTATTCTAAATATTGTCTCCCTCTTCCCATCCCTCGAGCAACAGAACCGCATAGTTACCTACCTGCATCCCTCGCTTCAATATCGCAGTTACCTATCCATTCGATCTGCAGTACCACAGAGGTCTCCCCCCCCCCCACATACTTCCCTTGCATGATTCTCGCCAACTGCGGGAGTGAGATTATCATAAAGATGGTTGCCTCAGCATGTAGGTAATCCAGGGTAGATTACTCTGAATCCTTACTGGTAGTACACTCTGCCCTTGCCAGGTAGATAATGATGGCAGGCACAGTCTCCATTCTAGCAACCTGGATGTTCAAGAAAACGTTGTTTAGCGGCGGGAGCCCAAGCTCGGGTGGTAGTGGGGAGGTTCGTAAACTGAGAAAGAAAAAACGAAAGAAGTGTTTTGACGATGTTAAAATCCTTCCCGTCGCTGGATCCTCCACGCCCTTTGTAGTAACCACTTTACGCGCTCCTGGGAACGCCGCCGACGTAATAGCTGCACTCGAGAACATCCGGGGATCTTCTGGTTTGCCGTTGCACTGTAGAGCGCGATTCATTTATTGGCTGAAGGACTTGGATAGCACACCAATAGGATCAAGTGTCAAGATTCCACATAGATTAATATGTTTGTAGTAGGCAAACAGTTTTCCTCTTACTGGATCAATTTGAAAGTGTTTTCCAGCTTGCTATCTCGCGATCCTTTTTTAAATTTTTCTTTCTAATAAGTTAACTCCCTTTCTGCCTTCTTTGTGTAAAAGAAAAGAATCGCTTTCGCTCATCTAACCTATAATGAAATGTTCGACCTTTGAACATGAAGGGAGTTTATTCTATGAAAAATGTTGCATTTCCTTTATTTTTTTAAAGTTAAACTTGCTTAGTAAAGCACTAGCAAACATTCTATTTGGTTTACTTTTATTTTCTTTCAAAGTAGAATGGATTTCGCACTTCTCTGCTTTCCGAGAAATCGTCAAGGGAGAGCCGAGATTTTACATTCATTTAAATCAAAACAAATATTCCTGACACCCGAATTTTCTAACGTTGGAAATATACATGAAAGTGTCTCTGCTACTCCCGTCTGAGAAAAATCGACTTACTAGCAGCAAAATATATTTACCAGAGAAAGAAGGAACACGCCTCGACTCACTCGAGAGCTTTTATAGTTCAGAGTTATGGCCCTTTGCCAAGTCTATAACCATTAGAGACTTGTACCCATTTTTACGGTAATCTAACTCGAAATATCTTACAGCCTGGAGAGGACAGTATTGATGAAACCTATCTCTGGATAATGTTGCCATGGGGGAAAAACAAACAAACAACACACAACTCTGGCTCTCCACCCCGAAATCCTCCACACACACACCCCAAATACATACATACACACACAGACACACACAGACAAACACACAGACACACACACAGACACACACACACACACACACATAAACCAAACAAAAAACGAAGAAGACAACTTGCACATTTGTTTCTTTATCTACTTCCACCTTAAACCCCAACCACTCCCCCATTGCCACCACCACCATCCACACACAAAAGAAAGTCAAGCATACTAGTTTTCTTTTGCAGCCTGCTTTAAGAAATATGTTGACATTTTGCTGTCTCGGCTACTTTTCGGCTCTCTTATGAGGAAATCAAAACAGTCGTTAATAGGCGTCATTTTCTTTTTTACCCAACAGAGTCGAGACCGACCGCAAGAGTCAGTATGGGGATTTAATAACAATTTCCCCTGAATTATTATACCTTTATTTTTAAAAAAACGAAACAAAAAGAAAACGAAAGCGTGTTCTACACACAGTAAATCGGATAAATTCTAGCAGGAGTCTCTCGTTGTCTGGGCCCCGGGCGCGTGCACGCATTCAGCGCTAGCCTATCAAAACTGCGGCGATTATTCTGGGCTTCAAAATAGCTCAACTGATACTTCCCATGATCCAGTAGGAACATCAAAAAAGGAACTGTATGCATTTTTATGTCTAGTGTTACAACACTCTGCAGGCAATGGATGAGAAAATAAATGGATCCCATGTATAAACGAAAAGCATTCCAAACAACAAACTAACAAGAAATATCTCCAAACTGTACTTCCTTAGAAACTCGTCAGAATACAAGGCTTTAAAAAAAAAACATGAAGCACGGTTTTTAAGCAGAAAAGACAAAACGAATATTAAGGGGAATAAAACATCTGCGTTTACAGAACACTTTAAATTAACGTCAATATAACTTGTATTACAGGGGTGGGTCAGACATTTCATGCATGACTTCTCAGTCATTCAGCCAGAGAAACGCTTGTAGTAAACGGTCTTCTGTCGGAGTTCATCCCGAAACAGCCAGCATAATGTGTGTGTGTGTGTGTGTGTGTGTGTGTGTGCGCGTGCGTGCGTGTGCTCACTCGTATTAAGTATTTTTCCTTCTTCCTTACTCGGGTACTTTTGCATTTTTCTGCCAGCTGGCCAGTCTTCCTTCTCGAAGCGCTGATGCGAGTAAAGTAGACAGCCAATCTCCAGTCCTCTGGAATTCGTTCCTGTCGAAAGAATGGCGTGCTAACAAAAATTACTTCTTTTGAGAAAAATGTATTCATCATATTTTACATTCCAGCTCTTGTCAGTTCTTCGGGGTTTTGAAACCGGAACTTGTTTGTCCTTCAAGCCATTGGGCGGAGCAACTAGTCGTTGATTGGACACTGAGGCGTAGACTTCTGGTGCGTGCATCAATCTGCATGGTCACACACTTGGAACTATGTGTCCTCTCTGTCACGCTCAAGTTAGTTTTATTCGTTTTGCTGTAGTAGCGTTTGTCTTATCTCCTCTTGTGACTACAAGCTCGGCTGGACGCTAATTAAAATGCATTATTTCATAACGAATGTGTTCCACTATCAGGCTCCGTTGTTCTTATAAAGTTAGATTACTTCTGACTTTGTCTTCAAAATACATAATTTGTATCAGAAAAATGATGCAATTTATTAGAGTATTTTGTTACATAGAAACGAAGTCACACACACACACACACACACACACACACACACACACACACGAATCAACACACTCACTCATAAAAGAAAAAGAATGGTCAAACAAATAATATCTTAGTTTACATTCAAAGAAATTGTGTTTGTACGTATCGTGTGGTCTTTGCAGATTTCCTTTATGGTAGGTTCACATTTGCGTCGTTTTGTCTGTAATTGTTAGGAAAGAATATATTCACTTTCCAGGCTGAAGTACTAGGCATCTATTATTTAGTGTCCAATACACCTGGATAATTTACTATTGATGTTTAATATATTGTTTGGAGCAGATCAACACTCACACACACACAGAAGGAGAAAGAGCAAGAGAGTGAGAGTGACTTGTTTAGCACTGTCGAAGATTTAAAGCAATTGTTTTTGGTACTATTCTTGATTGGACCAGTAGATAATTGTTAACCCAGTCGTAAACAATTTATTTCAAGACACCCCTGTATCTCCATATGTATCTATGATACATAAATTAAGAGTAAATCTGATTTTGAAAAACAAACTTGTAGTGCAATGTGCAATGGAGTGCAACGATGTCTCTCTGACATTATTTTTTTATCACTTTGATGGATGGATCACCATGGCGATGTCAGTAACAATTCGTCTTTTGTTCTCAGTAGTTGTGATGTTAATGTATGCACATCGCCCAGTATGGAAGATATTTTTAGTTACAGAGAATGAGAAAGAGGAAAGAGGGGGAGAAAAGAGACGAGGACCGAGGACGGGCAAGGCAAACAGGCAGGCACGGAGGAAGGACAGAGAGAGAGAGAGAGAGAGAGAGAGAGAGAGAGAGAGAGAGAGAGAGAGAGTCCTGGCAGTTACATCATTTCAGATTTATCTCTAGTTCTTTTGCCATGGGAGAGGTCGGCTAGTTTATTTTTCCTTAGTAATTGTGTGGTGAGATAATATTCCACTGACAGCAAATAGCTTAAATTTCACCAAAACTGTGAGGCTGTTGGTTTCTAGTTTTTGTGGGTTGTTTTAATGTTTGCAATATATAGCTTTTAACTGCAATATTAAGATTGCAATACCACAAATGACATTTGTATACTGACCCCACTATTTGACGTCATCATTTACTTCATTCTTTCCAGACGATAATACTTTTGACTAAAACAAAAGCACGTTTTTGCTGTCGTCATTAAGAAAAGTGTTTAGAAAGGGAACTCAGGCCTACAGATGTAACATCAAAGGGAGACAAGCGCCTCAGAAGTCGTCAGGTTGTAAGGCTTTTACTGTTCTAGTCAAAGTGGACTCTCCACCCACCCCACCCATCCAAGTGTAAGAGCGGTTTTCCGGCATTTACCTAAGGGAGTGCCCGTTGGTTCGAGACCACTTGGACCATTCCAAATATGTCGTTAAGCCGACCCTCTGTTCCGAGAGTGCAAAGTTTATAAGGATGCTTCTCGCTTTCAGCCTCTGAGGCTCAAGTGGATTCGATCTTGTCAACACATTTAGGGGTGAAAGGTCAAATGGCAGAGAATTTTTTTCCCCTTCCACTGACTTTTCCTTTTATGTTTGGTTGTTCATTTGTTTTGTTTTCCTTTTTTCTTTCTTTTTCCACGCCCCTATTCACCTTTGTTGCTGCAGCTGAATAAATTTCACCAGTCCCTATTTTAAAAACTTAATTGTTATATAACTTGTTAAATTGTCAAAGTGACACGACCTTGTGATATTTCCGAGTTGGAGTAAACAAGTCAGGTGGAGAATATGCTATAAAATTGCTGAGGCAATCCAAACCAGTTCGAACTAGATAAGTAGTTTTCTGACTAATAATCTCACACTTGTTCATAACAATTTTATCCAATGGGGATGGACCAGGGATTTCTTTGTTGAACAAGTTCTTTATTCTATTACTTTGAATTTGAACATTACTCTGGTCATAAAGGCTATTGTTAGCTTATGAGAAAGCATGCCATTTTCTTTTGTCATGTCATGCTACAGTGGCTAATGTACTCTACTTGGTCATGCTGGTGTGGGAATCCAGTATTCTCTTCATCTTATCAGTAGAGAGTGTTGTTGTAAGTTGACTTCTGTGAATTCCGTTCGGGAGCGAATACAGCGGAAATTGTGGCTTATATTTGATCTCGAGAATTCACGAAGATTATTTTGAATGTTCCTCGTTATGTGTTGAATAAATGTTCATGGAAATTTAGAACATTCCTCCTGATGTGCTTGATAGAACATGTGAAATTGAGGATGATTCTCAACGATGTGCTTGGAGAGAGTATTAAAGATTCTGGTACAGATGTATAACATGCTTCTAGAAGGGACACATGGATTCTCACGTAAATAAGAAAGACAGTGACTGTTGCAACTGCGTGATTGTGAACATGTGCTGGAGACAGTCGCCATCTTTGAGCAGGTCATGTGCATTGACTTTAATTATTTCTCTAAAACTCCACTCTCACTCTTAAATGATATCCATGAACTTGATTATATTTCAATGTTATTTGACTGCTTATGTCTATGCTAGGATAAAATGAATGATTATCCAGCATTAATTGAACAATGTTTTGAAGTAATGTAAATGTTAAAGCTCTTTTGATTATATTCATATGTTTTATATTTGATAGTTGATTTCATAAATTTATTGACCTTCTTACACATTTTGATAACCATATGTTAGAGAGACAGTAGTGGATGGGGGCTCGCTAAATATAGATTAAAAGTCGAGTGGTGTCTTCTGGAGAATTATTAATATAAATTAAGATTCTCATCGCTTGTAATTAGTTATGGATAATTAAATAATAATATTAATCATAACCATTAGGTGGCTTTAGCGTCAGAGTTGCCTTTAAAAAAAAAGTCCAGTCTTCCGTTTGATTACTAATGTAAGGTATGACTTGTGGATTAGAAAACAACACGAAAATACAGCATTGTTATCAAGTTCTTTTAAAAGGAAACACAACAGAAAAAATTAATGAAGGCTTTTATGAGTGAAATACAGAACACACACAGAGGAGAGCTAAGTTTTTCATAAGTGACACTGTTTAGTTTGTTGAAAAAAAAAATAGATATTTAAAAAAACTTACGACGTTTGATCGTCCATTGAAATGTTTCAGAGATCGCTATCAATCACGACCGTGTCTTTGAACTCATACTGGTTCCCCACACACCACCCCATTTCACAAATGAGCACGTTTCACTGAGCGGTCATTTGAACGAGCACGTGACGTAGTCGATGACTGCGTATTACACAGCGTGACAAGCACAGTGACCAATGTAACGCATTATTACACAATGCCATGATGACAAGCTGATTAATTGTTGCGGATGAAATAGAAAGCTGTTTATTACGAATCGCATAGATGACACCAAGAGCTGGTTTATTGCGTAACATATATATAATACGACCCAGTGTGACCGATTATTGCGTAACATATATATAATATGACCCAGTGTGACCGATTATTGCATAACATATAATACGACCCAGTGTGACCGATTATTGTATAATACGACACAGAGTGGCCGATTGTTGCTTAATATGTATATGGTAATCGATTATTGTGTAATATATAAAGCGACGAAAATTATCGATTCTTTCATAATGTCTAAGACTGCACACTTATTATTGCGTAATATATCATATCCGACCCCGGATGGCCGATTACTGCGTAATATACGACAGAGTAATCGATCATTGTGTAATATAATGGTGACAGAGTGTGACCGATCGTCACCTCTGTAATGGTGATAAGCATGATTGATTCAATAAATACATACTATAATCAGAGCAGAGAGGGATGGTTGTCATGTCAGATAATGATGGCTGAAATGTGGCTGATTAGTACTTAGAATAATAATGATATAAGTGAAACCACTGTTGAAAATAAAATGACTCAAAAAACAATGCTACTGAGGCTATAAGAAAACCTCATTGCTGCTCGTGTCCAGCGATCAATCTCAATATATAATTGATTGATTGAACGTGGGCGGAGAGGGTGGGTGGATGGGAGGCAAGATAACATTAAACTTATTTAGGTCAAAGTCTCATGGAAGATCACACGAATTCGAAAGTAGGCGTACAATTTAAAAGGGCGTATCTCTTCATCTACCTGCACTGCTAGGTGGTTGTTTCCTTTCGACAATCTGACGCCTTTTGATTTCCTTTGAACTGCAATCTCTCCCTCTAATCTTTCTCTTCTCTCTCTCTCTCTCTCTTCTCTCCCTTTCTTCCATCCTTTTTCTTTGATCATAATTTTATTTGATCCCGTTTAAATGCTGGTGCTATCTTTGTTTTAATAACTGTCATGATTTGCGTTTACAGTTGACTGAATTGCAACTGCCGACGTCTTTATTATTATGGTGATTTGAAGTTCAGTAATAAACTTTACGATTCGTAGTGGTGATTATGAATCAATAGCCGATGATTTTCTGGTCTTGTGGATTTGAGTTTCACTAGAGAATGTGGTGTCTTTATAGTTCAGCAGGAGAGCTCCTTACTTAAGAAGAAGGTTCTTAAGTTATAAGCACGTATTTTATTTCGCCTAGGCTACCATTTTGCATTCGAATTCTACGTCACACTGAAACACTGTCGATGCCATCGGGAGTTTTAGAGCACGTAAAAGAACATGCATCGTCATCGTCAATACCAAAAGTTATCCCCCCCCCCTCTCCCATCACCTATTACAAGATTGTTGCCAAGGCCTATTATCTGTTTAGCAATGTTCTCCCCCCCCACTCTCGCTCTACCCCGCAGTTCGATGATTTTTACACTAGTAGACGACACGTAAGCTACCCGAGTGGAGATGACTAAATGGCAGGCCGTAGCCAGGCTAACGTCTTGTGTTACGGTCTTTGGGTTTCCCTGAGGAATAAATAAATGGCAGGCCGTGTCCAGGCTAACGTCTTGTGTTACGGTCTTTGGGTTTCCCTGAGGAATAAATAAATGGCAGGCCGTAGCCAGGCTAACGTCTTGTATTACGGCCTTTGGGTTTCCCTGAGGAATAAATAAATGGCAGGCCGTGTCCAGGCTAACGTCTTGTGTTACGGTCTTTGGGTTTCCCTGAGGAATAAATAAATGGCAGGCCATAGCCAGGCTAACGTCTTGTATTACGGCCTTTGGGTTTCCCTGAGGAATAAATAAATGGCAGGCCGTGCCGCCGTGGCCAGGCTAACGTTTTGTATTACGACCTTTGGGTTTCCATGAGGAATAAATAGATGCACTTCACATGTGTGATTAAACCAGATCTCTCTATCAGTCTCTGACTTTCACGCAATGCAAATCATCTTCATTTTTAACATTCCAGTTGAACCTATAGTTCCTTACTGCAGTCGAATTGTGCCATCTTACTTTTTAGTTTGTTTGTTTATTTATGTCTTTTTTCTCTATAAAAGGAAAGAAGTGTGCATAGAGGACATTTCTTGTTAGCTAGGCGACCTCTTGAGTTTTGACAAAGAAGACATTTCTTGTTAGCTAGGCGACCTCTTGAGTTTTGACAAAGATGACATTTCTTGTTAGCTAGGCGACCTCTTGAGTTTTGACAAAGAGGACATTTCTTGTTAGCTAGGCGACCTCTTGAATTTTGACAAAGAGGACATTTCTTGTTAGCTAGGCGACCTCTTGAGTTTTGACAAAGAAGACATTTCTTGCTAGCTAGATGTCTGCTTTAGTTTCTGTGAAGATGACGTTTCACTAGACTGGATAGCAAATTTGTCCAGAGAACAGGTAAAAATGAAAATAATTATAAAGATAAAGCCCGATTGGGATAATGTGTCTATTTCTTATTTGTTTATTTATAATCTTTCGTAAACGATTAATTGCTTTCAAAATACTAAAAACAACACAAACAAGTATCCAATCCCTCCTTCCACCCCACCCCCGTAAAATCCCTTCCTTCGGGCGAAAACAAGCATATAATATAAATATCTGATCTTTCGACAGCTGTCATCAAAATGTTTATCCTTCATGTAATGGACAGGACAGTTCAGTTGTCCTTCAGGTAACCGACAAGAAGCATGTGACAGTTGTCCTTCGTGTAACCGACAGGTAGTGTTTGACGATCTCCTTCGATCTTTCTTTCTTTCTTTCTTTCTTTCTTTTAATTATGATCAGCAGTAACATCTGAAGGTGTTTAAACACTAAATTTTACAATTTGTGTTTCCTTTTGATAACACAATACGTGTACATAGGGCTCGGAAATAGTCTGTTGTCACGTTCTGTAATTCTTCACAGCGCATGCGTATACCGTTTTCTCTTCACCTTAGCTTTATGTTTCCCTTGTGGTGTTAAGTGTTTGAGAACTTTAGAGGGTAAGGAGCGGGAAGGGGCTTTTGCGAAGAGAATATTTGGGCGTATGAATTACAAGATAATGTATTTCATTTCACGACTTAATGCAGCACTATAAAGAAGTAAATGTTGGTGCTATTTGTCGAAAGCAGTATTATAAATACATGCATTTGTTAGTCTTACGAGTATTAAACAGTATATTAGTCAGAAATTGTCAAACACACCCATTCTCACTACACATGATCCTTCACTTTCCATCTCTCTCTCTCTCTCTCTCTCTCTCTTTCTCTCTCTCTCTCAAAAACACACACACACACACACACACACACACACACACACACACACACACACACACTGTTACGTTTCCAGTATTTATTTAAAGACCCTGCTTAGAATAATTAAAAGACTTTAAATATAATTAATTCTTCCTCTCATATTCTACGCAGACTGGTTGCTCAATTTATTATCTGACTAATTAAAAGTGCGTCTTGTAGTTCAGACGACAAATTTACAGACTAATAAACTGCGAACTTTTAGCTAGATTTGAAAACAGTTAAGTCCCTCTAAATTAATATGCACTCGTCATCAATCTTTCTGCTCATCCGCCCCCATTCAAATCTAAGAATTAATCTAATTGGTCTATTGTGCATAGAAATCAACTACTAAGAGGTATTAACAAAGAAAATAAGATTTAATAAAGTTTAACAAATTAACAATAAATCGAATGCAACGCGAATAGTCTTCACTCTGTCTTTACGCGCCTATGCCTGATTTTTGTCAATCTAAATTGCCAGAAAAGTGTTCCTTTGAGATCTGTACACTTGATCTTGCACTTAGCTCTATTCTTGTATCCTTGGTCTCAACACTCAATCATGCTGATTCGTTCCCTCAGTCCCCCTTTAACGACACACGTGGTGCATAAGGAATGATGTCCCTTTGTTAGTGGCTAGGAACTGGAATTTTTGCAGCATGGCCCTCAGAGTGGATTTCGACACGCTTACACCAATAAGCTAATGCAGGTGAGGCATGGTGAAACATGAACCATGAGCCGACCTGTGGATGCAACGTGTTTGGATATAATTCTCAACCTAACAGGTCCTACCTAGGCATGGCTCAATTAAATGCGCTGAACAAAGAGTTTCGACCTCGCGTCGCTTACAATTAAATTTTAGAAAAAATATAATCGTCTCACATGTGTTCCATTTAACAGTCATGACGTATGAAGCAATAAAATAGATACAACGTTAAATTAATGTTCATACAAGAGGTAATTCAAACCGACAGAGCGCTTCACAATTTACAATTAAAATTACACGCAATAATTGAATTACATGAAGAATTCATATCGAGCGCAGCATTCTGGCTCTTAGTGAATTAAAACAATATAAATTAAAGTACAGAAATGGAAAAATGGTTACAATAAATTTATATTCCGTAACATATAGGTTTTCAGCTATTTCTCTGAACCATGCTCAAGTGTATAGGGAAATCATATAATACATAGCACAAATACATACTTAAACAATACATAGGCAAATACTATTAAATAAAATGATACCTTTGAGAGAAGTCGAAGGGTACCTTGATTCTCTATGGCGCCGGCTGCCTCTCACGACCCGAGTAAGCTGATGGATTTAGCTAAAATGTGCTCGAAGTGAGGGAGCGGAAGCGTGTGGGTACATATATAGAAAGGTATATTGCGTATCACGTGACTGTTCGCAAAGCATGTGGTTGGTTCGAGAACTGGACAATGGTCCTAAAGTTACATAACATCTTGACCTGTTCTAGAAGCACCTAGAAAAAGGAAGCTTGGAACAAAGGGCCAAGGGTTTCAAATATTCGAATTTGAAGTAAACAAGGCAAGTGGGTCACGAAGTCGGACAATTTTATCAGACTGTGACACCCCCTTGCTTTTGAGGCGTTTATCTTGCCAAAGATAAAATGCCTCCTACAAATTATGTATGATAAAATGTAGAAGTCCACAATGAAGAAAAATTTACACAAAAAAAATTTCGACATTCCTAGAAATAAAGTGTGCAACTATATTTCATATTTACAGGAAGGAATCCGTAGGGTTCAGTTAATTGATTAAACAACATTCTATCAGTACCGGCACTTGATGGCATCAAGCACGACTCATGTAATCTGCGCCAACATTCAAAGACCCTTTGATGTAATGAATATTTGCGTCATACTGTGTCAGAAACAAAGACCAACGCATTAAACGGCTGTTCGTAAATTGCGCCTGTCCGAGAAAGGCCAACGGCTGGTGATCGCACTCAATGACAAAGGTTTTTCCGTACAAATAGTTTTCGAACTTTTTTATGGCCCAAACTATTGCAAGACATTCCTTTTCACTGGTGGAATATTTCTGTTCAGTAGTTGTGAGTTTACGGCTTGCATATGCAACTGGGTGTTTGGTGTCATTGTGTTCTTGTAATAACACTGCTCCTAATCCTGTGTTGCTAGCATCAGTCCTTAACAAGAATGGTTTTGTCAAATCTGGCAGTTTAACAACTAAATCTGAAGTCAGTCTAGATTTCAGTGTGTCAAAAGCGTTTTGGCATGCATCAGTCCACACTACTTTTGTAGGCATATTCTTACGTGTCAAGTCAGTCAGAGGACATGCAATGGCACTAAAATCAGGTACGAATTTTCTGTAGTAGTTAGCAAGACCAAGAAAACTTCTAACTTGTGTTTTTGTTAGCGGTTGTGAAGTGTCCTTAAGTTGTGCTATCTTAGCTTCACTTGGCGACATAGTTCCATGACTCAACTTGTGTCCCAAGAAGTCTAAGGAGAATTGTGCTATTTCACACTTCGTAGGGCGGGCAGTGAGGTTGGCTTGCTTTAATCTGGCTAGCACATCTCGTAAGAGTGTTAAGTGCTCCTCCCATGTCTGGGTGCCTAGAATTAAATCATCCATGAAGTTCTCAACTCCACGTCCGTACAGTGGTTCTAACAATGACCGCATCATTTTAGAAAAAATGCTTGGAGCGTTTGAAACTCCGAAAGGCATAACTTTCCATGTGTAGTTTCCTACTGGTGTAGTGAAAGCTAGTATGTGTCGATCAGTGTCCTTGACCTTGATTTGCCAAAAACCGCGTGACAAATCTATTTTGGTATAGTAATGAGCGTTAGCTAGCTTAGTGAAGATGAGATCCGGATCAGGAAGAGGTTCGGCGCAAAACTCTGTCACTTGATTGAGTTTGCGGTAGTCTACGCAAAAACGGAACGAGTTATCACGTTTTTTAATCAACACGATGGGTGATCCGTAGGCACTGTCAGTCTTCTCTATGACCCCTAGATCTAGCATAGTCTTAATCTCACGTCTAACGTCATCTATCTTAGCGTGTGGCAACGGATACGGCTTCAAACGTATCGGTTTGTTGTCAGTCAGCTTCAGTGAAAATTCTATTAAGTCTGTCAACCCTGGTTTGTCTGTCAGAGTAGATGAGAACTCATTAAGCAATTCATTCACTTCTTTTTTCTGTCTTTCTGTCAAGGCTTCATTTACCCTAACGTCTTTGACAGTTTCGTCCGTCTGTAGAGGACAGTTTGGTAAAGTACCAGTGACGCAATCAGTATCCCCCTCGTCTTCTGTAACTATCGTCGCTACGACAAAATCAGCTTGAGTGGTTTGATCCTCACGGCTTATGTACTTTTTGAGTAGGTTAACATGAAAGATTTTCTCTCTCTTTCCTGTCTGCACCTTATAGTTCAGTCCCCCTAGCTTGGCGGTAACTACAAAGGGCCCCTTCCATTTCATCTGAAGTTTGTTATGTGCTTCAGGAAGCAACAGTAACACTTTGTCATTAACTTCAAATTCTCTAGGTTTGGTGTGCTTATTGTAATATTCTGCCTGTCTAGACTGAGCTATCGTCAAGTTTTCCCGTGCTATCTTGCCTATAGTTTCAAGACGGTTTCTTAAGTCAGTGACGTATGTATAAGTTGTCTTAACTTCGTCATCTGTCTTTTCATCAGTCCAAAGTGCCTTCAAAATCATCATCGGTCCGCGTACAGTACGTCCGTAAAGTAGCTCAAATGGTGAAAACCCGGTGGAAGATTGTGGCACCTCCCTATATGCAAATAGTAGGGCAGGGATGTATCTGTCCCAGTCTTTCGGTTTATCAGTGGCGAGCTTTTTAAGTGCTGTTTTTAATGTCCCATTGTATTTTTCAATCAGACCATTTGCCTGGGGGTGGTATGGTGTGCAAGTAAGATGTTTGATGGAAAGTAAACGATTTACTTCCTTCATTACGTTGCCTATGAATTGACTCCCCTGATCCGTCAAAATTTCAGTAGGAATTCCAACACGACTCCAAAGACCGAAAAGGGCTTCGGCGACAGTTTCAGTATCAATATTTTTCAATGGTACTGCGTCGGCGAATCTTGTTGCGTAATCAATAGTGGTCAGCACGTATCGATTACCTCTCGTTGATGTGGGTATTATAGGCCCAATCAAATCCAATGCTACGCGCTTGTAGGGTTCACTGATCAGTTCAGGCTCTCCTAACGGTGCGGGTCTGATTGAATTTTTAGACTGTGTTCTCTGGCATGTGTCGCAACTTAACACGAATCTACGGATATCGGCAGTGATGTCCGGCCAATAAAACTCACTTGTAATACGACTAGTTGTTTTTTGTACACCCATGTGTGCACCAAAAAGACTCTCATGACCTAATCGTAATACGTCATTTCGTTTGGTTTGTGGAACGACTAATTGTTTCCGAAATTCGTCTCCCACTTTCGAATAGCGGTACAATAAACCCTTTTTCAGAATAATGCCCGCTTTCTTATTCGAATCGTCAGTGTTGACGTCACTAACAAGTACAGCTTGTCTGCGTAACTTGTCTAGTGTTTCGTCCTCAGCTTGTAATATTTTAATCTCGCTAACTGTTGCTTTATCTACGGCTGGTGCGGCAGACATCGGTGCAGTCACAGATTTGTCTTTACTACTCGCTGCTCTGGTTACAGCGTTAACCAGTGGTGGTTCAGTTGAAGTTTGTTTTTTGCATGGCAAAACATACTTGCAACCAAGGATCACGTCATGCGGTGAGTTTTCCATAACTGCCGCTTTGACTGTTCCTTCTACAAAGTCTGAAACAATCGAGACTTCAGCTACTGGTAAAATGTCTTGTTCGCCGTTTGCAAAGGTGACAGAGATTGTCTCCCCTGTGTAGTCGGTACGGTTAACTAATGATGCATTTACAATAGCGTCTAGCTCACACCCTGTATCAAGCAAAGCGATTGTATCGTGACCGTTTGCCTGTACTGGTGTTCGATTCGATTTTTCCGTTTTAGGTGTATGACTTTCTACTGCGTAAACCTTAGCTGTTTTCTTTTCAGGACATGTTCGTGAAAAATGGCCACTATCACCACAAGTGTAACATGCAAGATTCTTTTTATCTTTCTGTTTGTCGGACTTGTTTTTAGTGTCGGGTTTAGGTGTTTTATCATCACGCTCACTATGTGCCTTCCCGTCATTTTTCTTATCCTTTCGAGTCTGCGGTTCGTTCGGTCGAGACTTGTTGTTCGCGTGTGCGTTCGAGAATTGAGAATGTGCGTCATCAAAGCGATCGGCGGCGTTGCCTATCTCCTCTAGCGTAGATTTTTCCCTTATTGCTAAGTGAATCAGTAGATCTGATTTGTATGACCCGAGAATGTGGTCTTTTATCATTTCATCCCTAAGACCTGCGTACGTCTGTGGAGTTTCGGCTAGATCTATCCATCTTTGGAACAAGTCAGCTACGCGTCGTATGTACTGTGCGTGCGTCTCTGAACTGGCTTTAGTGGCCTGTTTAAACTTACGTCGGTATGTATCTGCTGTGAGTTTGTAACGTTTCAATAATGCGGCCTTGACTGTGTCGTAATTATCTGACTCAGAATCGCTAAGCTTATTGAACTCGTTTTTCGCACTGCCCTGCAATAACCCCGATAAATTTATCGCCCAATGTTCCGCTGGAATGTTTGTTGCTCTGGCTAACTTTTCAAACGTTTTTAAATACGCGTCTATTTGATCTTTGTTCTCATCAAATGGGACCATATTTATCTTTGGAATGATATTTTCAATTCTACTGTGATTATTTCCATCGCTAGAACGCGAATCACCACTGCTTCTGCGATCACGGTTTGGATTGGTAACTTCTAGTTTCTTTACTTCCCATTCTAACCGTTTTATTTCCGCGTCTGCGGCGATGCGTTTGGCTTCTGTATCCGCTGCGATGCGTTTTGCTTCTGTGTCCGCTGCGATGCGTTTAGCCTCGGTTTCAGCTAGTCTTTCAGCCTCTAACTTCTTAGCTTCGCGGGCAGCTAACCGTTCTTCCCTTTCTATCTCTTGCCTTTCTTTGTCCGCTTTTTCTACTCTCTCCTTTTCTGCTTTTTCCGCTTTCTCTAGCTCAGTTTTGATGTAGCTAGTCAGTTCGTCACCCTGGTATCCTATCATGATACCGGCTTCTTTCAGGTCTTCGATAACCTGTTTGCGATCCATTTTACTGTCTTAGCGCGCTGGCTACAATAAGAATGTATCTCGTGAATTGTGTGTTTTAACCGTCGGCGATAACTCCGCTTATCCCGAAAATAACTTTTAGGCTACAACCTTACAAAAATTATTTAATTTACTCAGAACACCTTCCGAAATAAATTACGCGTTAACTCTTTACACGTTTCACCTGCTTGTCACAGTGTCCGCTGTTCCAAGACTTTCGTAATGTCACGGCTCCTACCATACAACATTACACATTATATCTAGCACCCTAAATATAATAGTCCGAAGTCTGTTACTACCGATAACTCTCCTAGCTGGCGGTATAACCTTCGACTCCTCACAATGAAGTACTCAGTAACACAATACTAAATAAATCATTCAATAGCTAACATGACATATTTAACTACGCTTAAATATATCAACATTAACTAACATGCACGCTACTCTGCAAAAGAATACATGCACATGTCACAACAAAAGCAAAGAAAATCAGTGATACAAAAATCAAAAGAACAATTGGCAATTCTGTTCGTTCGTTCGTTTCTAGGTTTATGATGCGCCCTATGTATAAAAATGTTACAATTTACAATTTAATACATATCAATCCCGCGACGACCCACACTTGTTACGTTTCCAGTATTTATTTAAAGACCCTGCTTAGAATAATTAAAAGACTTTAAATATAATTAATTCTTCCTCTCATATTCTACGCAGACTGGTTGCTCAATTTATTATCTGACTAATTAAAAGTGCGTCTTGTAGTTCAGACGACAAATTTACAGACTAATAAACTGCGAACTTTTAGCTAGATTTGAAAACAGTTAAGTCCCTCTAAATTAATATGCACTCGTCATCAATCTTTCTGCTCATCCGCCCCCATTCAAATCTAAGAATTAATCTAATTGGTCTATTGTGCATAGAAATCAACTACTAAGAGGTATTAACAAAGAAAATAAGATTTAATAAAGTTTAACAAATTAACAATAAATCGAATGCAACGCGAATAGTCTTCACTCTGTCTTTACGCGCCTATGCCTGATTTTTGTCAATCTAAATTGCCAGAAAAGTGTTCCTTTGAGATCTGTACACTTGATCTTGCACTTAGCTCTATTCTTGTATCCTTGGTCTCAACACTCAATCATGCTGATTCGTTCCCTCAGTCCCCCTTTAACGACACACGTGGTGCATAAGGAATGATGTCCCTTTGTTAGTGGCTAGGAACTGGAATTTTTGCAGCATGGCCCTCAGAGTGGATTTCGACACGCTTACACCAATAAGCTAATGCAGGTGAGGCATGGTGAAACATGAACCATGAGCCGACCTGTGGATGCAACGTGTTTGGATATAATTCTCAACCTAACAGGTCCTACCTAGGCATGGCTCAATTAAATGCGCTGAACAAAGAGTTTCGACCTCGCGTCGCTTACAATTAAATTTTAGAAAAAATATAATCGTCTCACATGTGTTCCATTTAACAGTCATGACGTATGAAGCAATAAAATAGATACAACGTTAAATTAATGTTCATACAAGAGGTAATTCAAACCGACAGAGCGCTTCACAATTTACAATTAAAATTACACGCAATAATTGAATTACATGAAGAATTCATATCGAGCGCAGCATTCTGGCTCTTAGTGAATTAAAACAATATAAATTAAAGTACAGAAATGGAAAAATGGTTACAATAAATTTATATTCCGTAACATATAGGTTTTCAGCTATTTCTCTGAACCATGCTCAAGTGTATAGGGAAATCATATAATACATAGCACAAATACATACTTAAACAATACATAGGCAAATACTATTAAATAAAATGATACCTTTGAGAGAAGTCGAAGGGTACCTTGATTCTCTATGGCGCCGGCTGCCTCTCACGACCCGAGTAAGCTGATGGATTTAGCTAAAATGTGCTCGAAGTGAGGGAGCGGAAGCGTGTGGGTACATATATAGAAAGGTATATTGCGTATCACGTGACTGTTCGCAAAGCATGTGGTTGGTTCGAGAACTGGACAATGGTCCTAAAGTTACATAACATCTTGACCTGTTCTAGAAGCACCTAGAAAAAGGAAGCTTGGAACAAAGGGCCAAGGGTTTCAAATATTCGAATTTGAAGTAAACAAGGCAAGTGGGTCACGAAGTCGGACAATTTTATCAGACTGTGACACACACACACACACAATAACACGAGTACCTCGCACGTAGACACCGAATAAATTTCCCAGAATTCTTTTCAGTTCATCAGTCACAGTGACACTGCCAAAGGTCACGCGACGATTTCATTCCTCTTCATTTTCTATCGTTTACGTGCAGGAGTACTCATTCAAATTGATTCCTAGTGCAGGAGTACTAATTGACCCCTAGTGCCTATAAGCTAGAAAAAAATAAGAAGTAGGGTTACCAATTATAATGAAGAAATGGGCTTCCAATGAATATTAAGAAGTAGGCTACCAATAAAAATTAAAAAGTCGTTTTTTTTAAAGATTATAAATACTGTAGTATGAATCAAAATATCTTTTGAATTAGTTTAGTTAATAGGGTAGAAAATTGTAACGGGTTATTTGGGAGGGGTGGGGGAGAATTTAATTAGGCCGAAGCTCACTACTCTTCTTTCTGTTAATTTTTCTTGCTGCTTTTTTTCCCTATTAACTGTGCACGGATGTAAACTTGAGAGTCTTTAACTACACGACGATCGTGTTGTTTGACAAAGAGAAAGATAATATTTATTTGAAAGAATCAAAATAACTTCCGATTTTGTTTGCGCACTTCCAAACATTTACTTGTTTCCAAGGAAACGCAAACAGTTGTCGTGTCAGCCTCGAAGGTTTTTTCCCGCCTTTCTTCTTCACCACCACTGCCCTTCCCCACCCCGCCCCTCACTTTTCAACGCTTTGCCGTTTGTCTTATTCCCCTTGAAATTAACACGCATGCCTGTCATTCTTTGTATCAGTTTTGGCAATTTGTTTTGTCCATTTTCTTGGCACTGTACACAGCGCCCGGCATGTAGTACTTGTGCAGACATATACAGGTGTTCCGGACAGACTAATTTAATTTTTACTGTAGATTCAAAAAGATATCGGGGCATCGTGTCACGTGACAGGACCTGACGGAGAGGGGGCTTGCTGAAAAGCTTCCTCGTGTGAGCAGTATATTTTGCTATTATTTAACCGTTGTCAAACAGGGAATGCTTTTAATACTTTTTTTCTCTCCTGGTCCCTGGTGTAATTAAGCAGTCGCGTACTTATCGAATAGTTTTACATGTGTGTTGGCCAGTCTGGAAATTATTGCTAGAATGATATGACTTAGTGTACAATAATAATAATACTTCGAATTTAATTTTCGAGTTATGTGCTTACACTACTTTTTTGGCAACATTCCAGTGTTACAGAAATTCTTAATTGAGTAGTTCCCTCTCCTAACACACACGAAAAGCCCCCAAACTAAACAAACAAACACGCTAAAACCTAAAACAAACACACAAAACTAAAGAAACATACAGAGAAAACAGACACGCAAAACCAACCAAACACACATACAATAAACGAAACAGCCAAACGCACAAAAAAAACCAACCAGCCAAACACGCACAAAACCAACTAATCAAGCAAAAACACACAAACCCTACCAAACACACACACACACACACACACACACACACACACACACACACACACACACACACACACACACACGCGGTGATTAGCTGTCTGATGTCAAATACCACGCGATAACCATGTGCACTTGTATTCCGGTTGGCAGTGAACCGGATGGAAATAACAAGACACATAGCGGATTACTGACAAATTTGCCACATGCTTATTTTGCTGGTGGTTGGCAAAAGCTCGTCCAAGTGAACAACAGTGTAGATCAGTGTCGCGTGATCAATGTCAGCTGGACAACAACGCTACAGTGACAGTGTCAGAGGGTTTATTTGTAAGCAACGCCACAGCGTCAGTGTCAGAGGGTTTATTTGTAAGCAACGCCGCAGGGTCAGTGTCAGAGGGTTTATTTGTAAGCAACGCCACAGCGTCAGTGTCAGAGGGTTTATTTGTAAGCAACGCCGCAGGGTCAGTGTCAGAGGGTTTATTTGTAAGCAACGCCACAGGGCCAGTATCAGGGTTTGGGGATGTTGCGCAGCAGATTGCGAAACACATCTTGGCATGCACCGATTTCATTTCTCTCCCCTACCTCCACCCCATACACTCCTCCTCCCAGTGAGCCGCTAGATAAGCTAAGCATGCAGTTTGGAAGTAGAGATCGATCAAAACGCATTGCTATCCCACCCCCACCCATCCGTATTTCAATGTCTTTTAATTTGTGGACTTTATCTAAGCGCGTTTGTGTGTTATGAACACTGTAGATTTAGATTTTGAAGACCGCACAATTTCTCAAGTGCAATAAAATAGAAGTGAGTCTGGAGGAACTTTGATCGTTGTCTTTGATGGAGCTGCACTCAGGGCGTGAGGGTGTGTAAGGTACACGTGAAGAAGGCTACTTGGACTACACCAAAGAAACCCCCACCACCACCATAGCCCAGATGAAAAAAGAGTTAGTCCATTAAGGTTGGCATATAGACAACAGAGTTTCGATAGTGCATAATGGTCAGTCAGGCTTGTGGTGACACGGCCGGTCGAACAAATGAGCCCGCCTGTACACTGTGTGTTGTTATAGAAGAGCACGGCTCTGTGTCAGAATGGCTGAAGTCGCCAGTTTGATGATTTTCCACAAAGTCACCTGGATGCTAAGATTTCGTGTTTCATGAACACACAAACACATTCACACGTATACACACACGTATGTATACAAACATGTGCGTGCGTCTGTACACTAAATAAGTCAGTGAACCAATGTAAATATCTCCGTACCCATACAACTGGGACAAACCACTTGTTGTGTGACGGAGTGGACATTGTAGTGTGCACAATTAACTACATGCCTACGTCAGTCTTTGAGTAGATTATTGATTTTAATATTTTGTGACACTTGTTTCTTTGATCTCTTTTTAAAACAAATGTTTGTAAATATTTTGTGACACTTGTTTTAAAAATAGGAAATAAATAAATTAGCTGTACGGATTCAAAACTTAATATTTCTGGCTCTGGAGTTGCTAATAGTAACACTTCAGAAACGCCATGTCATTGCTGTTCTACATATTCGAAATTAGACCCAAACTGAGTTGAGCTGCTCATTGCGAAATTGACTGACCAAAAGAAGTAAATAAATAGAGTTTTGTTGGATTAAATATCCCGTAGTCGCATTTATTTATTTATTTATTTATTTTATTGTAATGATAGCCTTGAGCAGCTTGTATTATTTTCAAGCCAACTAGCAACTTCTCACTCTATGTCTGTTTACGCACGTTCGCAGGTGAGTATCATTTCTAGTAATTATGTAGTTTCACACGTACCCCGAGAACAGATACCTACCCGCTTCCAGTCAGCGCGATTCGGGAGGAATGTACACGCTAAAGCCTTCTAGGGTTGTGAAGTGTGCAGAATTTCTCATTTGCATTGCTGAACGAAATGTACACCCTCTTCTTACCCCCTCTCCCATTACCACACCATACTCTCTCACATTTCAACCCCCAACCCCCTTCCATACTGCGACACAAGACAAAAGCACGTTTATGAAAGCATCTTTTGGAGAAGTGCCTACATGCAAACATGTCACCTCCTCTTCTAGTGACTTCGGCATTTAACCGGGAGGCCTGTCTCGAGGCGGAAGACTTCTTGCTGGAATTGCTCAGACTTGGAGAAGAAAGCGCCCCCTACTTCCAGCTTGGGCGGCGATGTTTCGTCCGTTCGTCTGACAGGCTAAAATTGTGAGAAAATATTCACTTGCAGCGACCACCACTACATCAACACAACAACAACAAAAACATAAAGGGGAAGAAAATAAGAAAAGTGACACTTGCCGTAATCCTGTGCAGGTGTTGCGCTTGTTCAGAGCTATTGTAGCTTAGGTTTGTTTTTATGTCGACACTTATAAACTAGCGCAGTCCAAATAAGTGTGTGAATTTTATATCCTGTATTCTTATGTAGAATGTCTCTGTGTGTGTGTATCTCAGTCGAGTGTGTTTGTGGTGTTATGTTGTGAGTGTTTATGATGTATGTTTGTGAGTGATTCAACTTGTTTATGAAGTATGTTTGTGAGTGATGTATGTGCGTGATTCAACTTGTTTATGATGTGTGTTTGTGAGTGATTCAACTTGTTTATGATGTATGTGTGTGATTCAACTTGTTTATGATGTGTTGTGTATGATGTATGTGTGTGATTCAACATGTTTATGATGTGTTTGTGAGTGATTCAACTTGTGTATGATGTATGTTTGTGAGTGATTCAACTTGTTTATGATGTATGTGTGATTCAACTTGTTTATGATGTATGTTTGTGAGTGATTCAACTTGTTTATGATATATGTTTGTGAGTGATTCAACTTGTTTATGATGTATGTTTGTGAGTGATTCAGCTTGTTTATGATATATGTTTGTGAGTGATTCAACTTGTTTATGATGTATGTTTGTGTGTGTCAACTTGTGTATATGCACTTGCTCAGGGATTCTCCCTTAAGTACCGTTGGTCTTAGGACTGTTGCACTCAACGTGGAACGGAATTCTGCCTCTCCAGTCAAGCATGAACGAATATCCGCTGGTGGGTTGGCCTACGTGTTTGTGTGTGCATATGTCCGAAAGAGACTACCTACCTTGACTTTAGTTTCGCACGTTTGATCTGCTAAACGGACACGCTGACTTGTTAATGACTGGACATGGGGAGATGGGTGGTGGATTTTCCTTCACTGCGTGGTCGGAACACCTGTTTGAAATACCTAAGCATTACATTTCTGTCAGTGATTGTATTGCAATGAGACAGCAATTTTCTGTTCTTCACGTAAGTGTATACTGCAACAGAACTTCATGGGATGAGAAGGGAAGTAATTCGAGAGTACAATAGTTATTAGGAAAAGACAGCAATTAGAGGACTGTGAAGATGATAATGGAAAGACATAGTCATCGGTTAGGAGATAGAACTATTTATAACCGTTGATTTTGTTTAGATGTTAGTATATACCACGTGAATGACAAGTAGAACAATTGAACTGCATGACAGAGATAGATAGATAGATAGATAGATGGATGGATGGATGGAGATAGGTCCATCTTTCCAACACATTGTTATCAATATGTGTAAGAAGGTAAATAAATTTTACAATAAATTTATTAAATCAATCATCAAATATATAATGCAAGTATAATATATCAATAGCAAAATGCATAAAACATTTCTAAGCAGACAAGTCACCATTAATGGCCGCCTTTCATGACCAGACTTCAGCCACAACAAATTCCAAGCGGTTAGAGAATAAAATTATTTCAGCAGGTAAACTTTGATCTCAGCCCATTGGTTGGTCTCGATCTTGGTAAATCTTATCCATTGGATAATAAAAACTACTCATCCACGTAAGATCAGTTTAGATTACATCAGAAAGTTCTGCAGCATTCTCTTCATGAGTTCTTATTTTAACTCTGGTACTTACAGTACACAGTATCCGAAGGTCATGTCATGCTGATAAAAATAGGGACAGACAACTCTGCTGTGTCACAGGTTCTTGTTTATTTATAATTTTACTTCGGTTATGCTATTATTTTCTTTCCATATAAAAATTCCATGATTTTTTTATCTAGTGCCAGCTTTATTTCTGTCATGAACTGACGTAATAAATACAAAACGTCACTTTGTGGAAAGGGGAAGCAATGCGTGTCAGTGTGGAAAAACCGAGACCGCGAAGCTGAAAAAAAAAAAGAAATAATAAAACAGTTGACATATTTACCTCATGGACTCTCTCACCCTCACACTCAAATTTATGAATACATCACTCACACATCTCTCTCAGTACACACATATCCACAATCTTGAAAACAAAGCAGTTTCAAGACAACAACTTATGACGTATGAATCTAACGACGACTTTGAAACTCATTTCCTTCGGGCGTGTTTTCTGATCGATGATCTCCACTTGTTAACACTGTCCTCGACCACAACGACAACCTATTGTGCAGAATTAACGTTTTCTCTTCTATCTTTTCTTTAGTCATTTGGTAGATGCGTACTTAGTGACTGGAAAGTTTTGCGTTCTGAAATGTCCCTTCTAGCACGATCTAGAAAAGGGGATCGTTCTGTTATATGATTCCTTACGCATTCTGTAAGTCAAGGGGAGGGGAAGGATACAAAAAACCCACAACCAGCCAACCGTGTGATGTTTTCTTTTGCAACCTCGCCTCTCCCGGCCATCCCTCAAAGAACAGAAAATAAATCCTCTCTCTCTTTCTCTTTTATTTTTTTTAGAAAAAATAATAAAACAAAAGAGAAGAGACGAATGCTGAACAAATTAGCAGTAAAGAAATGTCCCGATGACAGTGCAGGCTCCTAACTGTCTGCACGGCTGCGACCTTTCCGTAACAAAGACATACCGTAAAGTCCTTCACAGTTTCGGAGAAGTGGAAGAGCGGGAGACGAAAGAATAAGACGACAATCGTAAAAGGGAAGACAAGAAAAAAAATAAAGGGAGCTGGAGGGATGTGTATGTGGGTGTGGAGTTGACTTCTCCAGACTTCTTGACAGATACGGTTTTCGTTTTTCGCTTTCTTCTCCAAATGTGCTGTCATTTTGCTGACAATTATTTGTCAAGAGCTGAAAATGCTTTTAATCTAATGCGTCTACTAATCCGTCTATATGCCACTTCCGGTTATGTCTATGTTTGCGCTCTCGAATTATATGTGAGCCACTGCCTTGAAAAGTTTATACTCGCTTAAGCAACTCTGAGCCACTTCTGGTGATGTTCATTCTCTGCTTGCGGAACTGTGGGCTGTTTTCTATGGTGTTCTCTGCACTCTTATGCATCATCATAGCTACTTCCGGTGGCGTTTACTTCATGCTCACTGAGCTCCGCTCCACTGGCGGCGTTGACAGTAACATTGCTCAATGAGCTATCACTGTGACCCTGCCAATAATCCTGCCCAGATGCACTTTTGCTAATCGATTTGTCACTTCCTCTTGCGCAGTTTTGCGGTCCATTGTTCTTGATACCACTTCCGGTGGTGTTCTCGTGTCCGTTCCGTATACAATAATCCCTTCCTTTAGGAAACTAAACATATACCCATCAGACTATATAAATCTATATTTGAGGCGTCAATCCCTCCCTCCCTCTCCTATTCACTCACTCATTCTTAGAGACCAGATTTAATATTATATCTATTTATAAACATTACTTAGTTTGATGTCTGTTTATAAGCATTACAGATTATATCTATTTATGCGCATTACTCATTATAACTATTTATACACATCACTCATTGTTTCTATTTATACACATCACTCATTGTTTCTGTGTATTAACATTACTTACTGTTATATCTGCCTGTGATTGTTACGACCGACGATACTACTGATTATGAAATCTGTTTGTACGCACTGTTGATTGCGGTGTCTATTTATACTCATTACGCTGATAATTACAAAGAATCTATTGGGAAGACACCACACGATCAGTTCCATGAACTTCGCCCGGACCTGCGCGCAGTGGTCAATCCAATTCTCTGGAATGGTACGAGAGCATTGTTGAAGACGTCATACATGGTTGAGCAGCGTAAGATAGCAATCGGCTTTAATGTGGCACTCGTTTGAACACCAATGTCATATGATAGACAGCTTATTTTATGACTGATATTGCGTCATCATTTGTGTGTGTGTGCGCGCGCATATGCGTGAATGTGTGTGTGTGTGTGTGTGTGTGTGTGTGTGTGTGTGTGTGTGTGTGTGTGTGTGTGTGTTTTGGGGAGGGGGGTGAAGAACCTGCTATATATAAACAGTTCACAAGACACACCAACCTTTTGGAATGGTCATACAATCATTTTTCACTCGATTGTAAATTGTGTCTGTTGGGTATCGTTTTGCAAATCACGCATTCCTTTGATACCTTTCAAATGGTCTCAAGGAGATGACGTCACTGCCTGATCATCTATTACCGAGTCGTAACTTAAGGCCTCTTCATGAAACTTTGTTGCTAGGCGACAGTGTTAAAAAGCGAAGGCGTTTCGTTTTGCGCGAGAACCCATCTAATTAGAAGTACAGCTTGCTTTGGGTTTGAGATTATGTCGACGTTGTGGCCAAAGCCGCCGCCTCACCTCTTGCTCTGCCAAACTCCTTAACGAAAGTGTTTAGCATGAGAGTCTCGAAAAAAGAACTGGTTCCACGGGGCACCTTTGACATAGCGACATCATTAACCTCTGAGCCTGAGCCTCATTTGCAAGGGCTACGTAGATTAGAACACGAAGTGTGCTGTGCTGGGGTTTCTTCGATTACCAATAACAATTTATTTCTGGTGTGATAGGACGCAGGGTAAGCGAAGTCTTAAAGCATCGTGGGCAGCACAAGGTATGACGTATTGACATCGTAAGGTACTTGCGGTGTATGACGTATTAACATCGTAAAGTATATGCGGGGTGCTAGTGCACAGCGCAGTGCATCAGGCGTACGTCACTTAAAGCATCGTGTGCGTCAGGATTTTGCAGACAGTTGTGTACTGCACTTATGTCGATTTCCAAACAGAATTTGTTTGCCTTATTTGGACTACTATAATAATTGCTACTAATAAAAACTGGTCATGGAGTTGAGGATAATGATGAGGAGGAAGAGGAGGAGGAAAACGATGACATCGAAAATGATAATAATAATTATGATGGTCATGTTGTTGATGACGATGATGGTGAAATACTGTTGTAAAAAAAACAACTCTCTTACACGCGGCCTACATCACATGCATTCATGCGAACAGTATATTATACCAGGGCACAAAATAAAATATTAAATGTATTAAATTAAATGGAAACTTTACAAGAAGTTAATGCAGCAGCAAGCATTTTACAACAACAAGCAGTTAATGAAGCAGCAAACCGTTTACAAGAACAAGCAGTTGATGTAGCAAGCAGTTTTTAATACAACAAGCAGTTAATGTAGCAGCAGGCAATTTACAACAACAACAGTTGTTAATACAACAACAAGCAGTTAATGCAGCAACGAACAATTTATAACAACATGCAGTTAGTACAACAACAAGCAGTTAATGCAGCAACAAGCAGTTAGTACAACAGCAGCAGTTTACAACAACAAGCAGTTAATGCAGCAACAACAAAAAATACAATAACAAGTTATTTGTTAATATAATAACGAGCAGTTAAAACAGCAGCGAGCAATTTACAACAAGCAGTTTACAAAAACAAGCAGTAAATGCAGCAAGAAGCAGTTAGTACAACAACAAGCAGTTACTGCAACAACAAGGCAATTTACAATAATAAGCAATTGATACAACAACAAGCAGTTAATACAACAAGATATGATCAGAGAACATGCAAGTCGCTCCGATGGAATGGACACTTATCTTTGTTGTTTGTTTGTTTGTTTGTTTGGGGTTGTTTTAAGTAAGATGACAGGACACGATAGGTTAGGATGAACAAGATACCAGCCACACTACGGTCTACATTTCGACAATATGCACCCACTAACAGACATACTCGCACACACATGAATGCTCACACTAAAAACACGTACCATACACTTATCACAATACTCGCTTTGCCACACATATACAAACTTACATACACACTCATACACGCTAACATACACTCAGAGAAAAATGGTAGAAGCAGAGAGCGGGAATACACACGTACAATTATTCTCTACCCTTGAGGATTTGCTTTTTGTTTATTGAATTTTTATTCAACACTCCGCACTTTACACCGTCCTACTATTACTCACATTGCTCATACACCGTCCTACCATTACTCATACACCGTCCTACCATTACTCACATTACTTATATACCGTCCTACCATTACTCACACACCGTCCTACCATTACTCATACACCGTCCTACCATTACTCACATTACTTATACACCGTCCTACCATTACTCATACACCGTCCTACCATTACTCATACACCGTCCTACCATTACTCACATTATTTATACACCGTCCTACCATTACTCATACACCGTCCTACCATTACTCATACACCGTCCTACCATTACTCATATTACTTATACACCGTCCTACCATTACTCATACACCGTCCTACCATTACTCACATTACTTATACACCGTCCTACCATTACTCATACACCGTCCTACCATTACTCACACTACTTACACACCGTCCTACCATTACTCATACACCGTCCTACCATTACTCACACTACTTACACATCGTCCTACCATTACGTATGCGCTTCCCTTAAACTGCTCATGCCTAACACGCCCGCCGTCGATCAAACATCGTTATTTTCTTTCATTTTTGTCCTTTTCTGGACTAACCGAATTCAAATTAAAAAAAAAAAAACTACTACTACTATGCACACACAAAAGTTGTGGGAAAAGGAGCTAGATTCTCTAGCTTAGAACTGGGGGATTGCAACTCTTTTCAGATTTTTATTTTTCCCACGCCAGAAACTG